>OY282605.1:143624229-144224229 GCA_958298945.1 Atherix ibis | reverse complement strand
TTTTTCACAAATCCGGCAATCGTCCCCTGCAATCGAAGAAAACTGTAACCAAAACCGTCACATTCGACCGAACTTGGCGTGCTTTTTTCGGTCTTGGCTCGTTCAGCAGCTTCCATTGGGATGATTGAGCTTTGGTTTTCACGTCATAACCATAAACCCATGATTCGTCATCAGTTATGACCCTCTGGAGCAAATTTGGATCGTCGCGGACAGAGTCCAACAGCTCCTTAGCAATGTTAATGCCATGCTGTTTTTGGTCGAAATTGAGCAAAAATCGAACACGAGCCAAAACACGTGCAAGCAAAGCAGCTGTCAAAAATTATGGCTCGTTCAGCAGCTTCCATTGGGATGATTGAGCTTTGGTTTTCACGTCATAACCATAAACCCATGATTCGTCATCAGTTATGACCCTCTGGAGCAAATTTGGGTCGTCGCGGACAGAGTCCAACAGCTCCTTAGCAATGTTAATGCCATGCTGTTTTTGGTCGAAATTGAGCAAAAATCGAACACGAGCCAAAACACGTGCAAGCAAAGCAGCTGTCAAAAATTAACTGAACATTCAAAATGGTCGAACTGGAGGCACATAAGTACCAACATAACGCCACAAAAAAAATCGAAAATCTTATATACGTAACCCGCGGAAATTCAAAATTCGCGATACTTTTTTGAACAGACCTCGTATATATTAGCCAAGCAAAATTAAAAGTCTCTTCAATGTAACCTTTTTCGTAGTAGAGATGAACCCTTTTTCGTAATAGAGATTAACCCTTTTTCGTAGTAGGATCTCATATACATACAGTTAAATTGGTTAGTACAATCCATAAATAGTCGTAGAAAAAACGGTCAATATTTTAATTTGAAAGTTGGTGAATAAATAATAACTCAGTAACTTTACGTCCTTTTTCTAGTCAAGGCATATTAAGCGAATTAAAATGATTTTTGTGTGTGGTAGGAGTCTAAAGTGTTCGATCCATTGAAGACAAATCACAAATGCATTAATCGCAAGTCGAGTTTTGCTAACTGGAGAGCTTACTCGCTTAACGCTTTTACAAAAATATAAAATTCGGCTGCTTTACATTATTATTTATAAAATTGACATTGGATTGACGGCGAAATAAATGATTTTGTGCTAAACAACATTCGCTGAGTACATTCAGTAATGTCAGTCGAATTTGGTTTTTGGATGCAGTTTCTGCTATTGTGATTTGCACAATACCCGCTACCATAAAAGCTGCTTGTTTTTTTGTTGAGTCTAGCCTTGACATTTTCTACTGAATAGTAACATTAGTTGGCCTTTCGAAAGAAACATTAAATAAATCGATTATAAAATAAAATCAAACATGAGAGAATAATTGAATGTATTCCGGACAAAGAGTGATTGAAACTTTCAATAGCATTCGTTTTAGTTAATTAGACTCTGTGAATGTTGTTTGCGGAAAGCATAGAAAAATGTTGAAGAGTGTGTTGCTGGACAGTATGTGGAGAAGTGGTTACTTTCCAATCCAATATTTTTAACTTTGTGGGAGCAGGCCACATTGAACATACTTAGAGGGGGGGGGGGGGTATGGGTGACTTGTCCTACTTTGGTCAAAATATTCTCAGCCAATAAATGTCACAGATGAGTAGATGTTCATTGATTTGGAAGAATCCCGGTAAGCAGCTACTTTCCGAATTCCATAGAAAAATAATAAAGAGACCGACCGAACGTGCTCCGTAAAATACTGAATATTTACTTTTGGTAATTTTTATACGTATTCGCATGAATTTGCGTTTACAGTCAACACCTCCTCGTAGATGCGTGACAACTGGTCTGTTGCTGTTGTTGTAAAAAAAATGTTTATTAGATTTGCTTCCCACATCACATTCCCCATCAACAATATTGAACAGTGCCGCCAAGCAAGATTATCAAAAAATAGGTTTTCCGATATAATCAAATGTGCACAATATTTCACATCATGTATCATATTATGTCCAAATTTATGCTATGATATTTATATAATATGGTCGGACTAGCATTAAAAACGTTGTTTTGTATGGTAACTCAAACATGAAATTGAGATGTAAATATGTGCACACCTTTTAAACAAAATACTTGGATTCCTTTTGTCCGCCTCTAAGGCTATTATTTTTAACATGACAATTGCAGCTTTTGAGGTAGCAATCGAGATGTTTAAAATTTTTTAATTGACTTTTGTAATTTTTTTCCATGTTTGCGGAAGTGTTTTTATTTTACTAATTTTAATAGTTTGTTATATTCTTGGCTCATTTAAGTAGTTATATCTAAGCCTACTCCCAGTTGAAATCTTCCGCCATTTCCATACAGAAACCACCGCGCTTTTTACAACGTTTTTGCAGTTACATTCTGTGGTATTATTATCCTGCCGTTGTTTGCTTAGCAGCAAAGTCCTTTTGAATCGGAAACAGTTTGTATAATTATTTTTATTTCACCCATTGATGATTCTCTATCTTTTCGAATTGTACAGCTACTCTTAATATCACCCATTGATGATTCTCTATCTTTTCGAATTGTATAAATACATTTTTAATATTGATATCAAATTATTTGCATTCGTCGATTCCAAAGAGCAGATATAAATTCGGAGTAACCTTAAAGCTTACAATTTTTGTTTCATGTATTTTAATGAAAATTTTCAAAAAGCACAAATAAGTAACGTAGATTCAGTTTGTTTTAAAATTGGATCCTTTTTAGCATGATTCTACTTGTTCGTAAATAAATTTGCTTAAATAATAGATAACTGCAATTAATCTTCAATGATAATTGAATAAGATAGGCATGAACTTCCATCCTGAATGTACTTGTGAAAAATATTTTACTGATTATCGACTCCATTATTGTAGATTTTTTCGATAAGTGCCGCGTCTGATTTTCATTAACTTGGATGAAATTTATTTCTATTAAAATTTCGAAAAATAAGAGCAGAAAAACATTTTTAGTTTATCTTCGAAATTAATCTTGGTCTTTTCTATATCCTTTGGAGCAATGGAAGTATTCCTTCCAAAAACCTACAAATTACGAGTTGATTCTACCTACGATTTTTATAAACAATTTTGCTTTAGGCGAACACTTTTATTTTTACTTTAAATAGCAAAATGATTATTTTCTTTATATTTTCTTCAATGTTTAACTTTTCTTAATAGAATTTTTTTAAATTTTCATACTGTCCCCATTTAACCTTCTGACAATATTCGATTAAAGTTTATTATGTGCAAATGGGTGGCGAAAAAAAAATTGCTGCAGCAAATAACATAATTAGCATTAATTTTCATATTAATTATTTGGTTTGATTATAAATCCGCGATTATACAAAGGTGGTTTGATTATAAATCCGCGATTATACAGATTCGTGACAGGCTTACGTTTGTCAAGATAAAGAAGATGATGAATAAGATGAAGAAAAATGGAGAAAATGAAGAAAATGAAGAAAATGAGGAAGATGAAGAAAATGAAGAAATGAGGAAGATGAAGAAAATGTAGAAAATGTAGAAAATGAGGAAGATGAAGAAAATGAAGAAAATGAAGACGATAAAGAAGAAAGTAAAGAAAATGAAGAACATGAAGAAGATGGAAAAGATGAAGAAAATGAAAAAGATCAAGAAGATGAAAAGGAAAGAAGAAAACGAGGGAACCTGAGAGAATGTTCCGTGCATAAAGTGGTTCAGGCAAGAGATCAAATAAGAATGATCTACCTGGATCCAGTCAGCTGAGCTGGCGAAATCTTTTACTTGACAGGTTTGTTTTACGCGTTTATTGGGCATTTTTTAATGCCTACGGTCGTAGGCAGCCCGTGGTATTATGTCTAACGATAGGTATGTTCCCAAGGAGTCATTAGAATGGTCAATAAGGAATATGACCTGCAAGTTATGCGCAAGTTGCGCGAAGCAATTCGCCAGGAACGCCGGGATTTGTGGAAGAACAAAAATTGGCTTTTGCTATTTTTGGCCAAAAACAACACACTAATAATGCCGCAGCCACAGTATTCCCCAGATCTGGCTCCCTGTTACTTTTTCTTGTTCCCGAAACTGAAGAGCCCCATGAAAGAATGACGCTATGCTACGGTTGAGGAGATAAAAACGGCATTGAAGGAGGAACTGAACAAGATCACAAAAAATGCTTTTGAGAAGTGCTTCGAGGATTGGAAAAAACGTTGCCACAAGTGAATAATATCTGGTGGGGATTACTTTGAAGGGGACAAAATAGATATTCATGAATAAATAAATAATTTTTGAAAAAAACACAAAATTCGCGATACTTTTTGAACAGACCTCGTATATACATGTAAGCATGAGACGTCCTGTCAATATTGATGGCAATTTTAATTCACCACCCGTCGACTGGGAAATCCGGATGATGAATAGTTGCGCAGAATTATTTAATTCTGCTTTGAAGGGAAACGGATTAGGGAAAATAAGAAATAGAAAAGTTTAAGTTTTTTGTAAAATTATTATTGACTAAAACGATTTATTCAACGAACTATTGTAAAATCCCATATTATTATTTCTTATAAAGTTTTTCATTATCTTTAATTGAAAAATTGGATTTATAAATTTATTTTAAAGTATTATTTTCAATTTCCAACTAATATAAATAAATCGCATTATGAACTGAAGACAAAATGTAATTTTCCCGTCTTACAAGCAACCAAACAAATCGACGTCATTTTTTAGTACCTCCAATTTCCGCTGCATTATTAGTATGGAAATATGGCGCTGAAGTCAGTAAAAGTACCAGGTTTGTGTATGTAGAATGTTGCAGATACTAGGTTGGTGTATAGGAATACCACGAAAACATTCATAGTGACGATAGCATATATGGTATTTAACGTAGTTACGATACTACATGGTATCGAAACCAGATGTGTGTCGTTAGGATTATATAAGAGACTATAGCGGGAGTCCTTTGCCTTTTTAGGTATCGTGCTATTTTATTTTCGAACGGAGGCGACATTTTCCTTGGTATATCTTACCTACTTGAATAAAGTCCTGATGATAGCATACGTAATATGGTAGATCTGCAATAATTTTCAAAAAATATAATTTTCGTATAAAAATGTTACAGCCTGCTACTTAATCAAGAGAGGAGTTTATAATGTATAAAATTTGCACAAAACTTAAACAAATATTTGTACAATAATTTTTATTGTGAATGCCATGTAATCGATAAGAAGTGTTATATTTTAAATACTAACTAATTCATCACTTGTACATATATATACGAGTGTTTATGTGAAATTGGATTGTTATAATAAAAGTACTTATTAGGATAATTTCAGAAGGTATCAAAACTATTTAGAGTACAACAAAAAGTTCAGATAATAAATCGTATATTATAAATAAATCAAGAGCAAAAATACTATTGTATTATTTTATTATTTTCAAGCTATGACAATATATAGGTTAAATGAACATTTATATCACAACGACACTATTATAATTAATAAATTACTACAAATGGGAAAACTTGTTAAGAATAACAACGAAAATTACCGGACCTAATGAGTGAAACATTCAAAAATTATTGCATATCTAATGAATGAATTTTTCAAATATACGAAACTAATTTTGATAAAATATTGAACAATAAATAAGCAATTATATTGCAAATATATTCCGCAGAACCATTCCTTTTGACAATTAAAATGTTTTAATTGTAAAACTTTTTTGCGAATTACAAATGTTCGAGGATGTAATAATAAATCAAACAAAGACAGTGAAATATATATAAACTATCATTCTCGAAGGATTTGGGAATTCTGTGTTTTTGCACCATTAATTTGTTATAATTGCTCTTATAGGATTGTATTATTCCTTGCAAATGATGTTGATTTTGTTATATTGCTTTCTTAAAATAGTAGAAAGTTGTAAATGTTCCAAATAGTCCTAAGCTGAGAGTGAGTCAGAAGATCCTTCACAAATAGCGTATTAATGGAAGAGAGATCAAGTGATTTGTTTTCATACCAAAATTAAGAAGAATTCATTAATCAAAAGCATTTTCGACATAATAGAATTTCGAAATATTTCCTGACTTTGAGGAGATTAACAGATTATCCTGGTGGGGGGGTAGTCTCATATGTGAGACAAAAAAAATTTAAAATGGGACTTTCTTTTTTATTTAACTGTAAGAAGTTTTATCAATCTTGAATTATTTCTACAGGAATTTTTAAATTCAGTGAATTTATTACCAAAATATTGGTATTTTCCAATTAATACAAAATTATTTAAAACGAACGCTTAAAAATAAAAATTTACGAACAACTACAATATTTTGTTTTGAATTATAATAAAATAAACTATCATACAAGGAAATCAGTAAATCTATGGTTGGTCTATGTACCCAATTACCGTTTTCGAGAAAGCTATCCATTCGTACAGTAATATTATATTATTTAACGTGACTTATCTGTCGTTAAACATAAAACAACGAGTTGCCTACGACTATAGGGATTGAGTTACGTTCAATCAACGCACCACCATTACTGGTAGTTTACAGTAAGTAATCAGTTATAAGCTGACTACTCCACCTGCTGGTGGCGAGGACTACCTAAACCTCTACTGTCATAAGCAGTGACAGCGCCCGAGATAATTACCCACATCTCCCACCAGCGATCCGGAGACCGTACCCGCGATATGGGTATTAACCACAACCACTACGTTGCTGCCTAAGGCGCCTCACCATTGTCGGGCACAGTGTGTTCCAACACTGTGGGGCACCCCGACTCCCATAGCATCAATTTTTATTTTAAGAGTACTTCGGTTTGTATTCCGCTCATTGAGCTACGGTAAGGAATTTTGTAAAGCCCTAGGCACCGCTAAGCCAGCTCAGGTACGCGGGTTCGCCAAGACCCGAAAGTACAACCGGAATCGGCCTTGGTCTTTCATCCGGTTGTAGCAACCTTGCGTGTCATTTACACACTCATTCATCCACCATTCTCGCTCTCCTCTCAAAAAGTGCCACGGCAAATCTGTTAAGGCATTTATACCGTTCTTTCATACCTAACACACCACTCACATCCACACTATTCACCACGATTCCACATCCACCTAAGTCACGTAAATCCCCGTACAGGCCACACTCAATGAGAAGATGTAGCCTCCGCAGCCAGACCACGCCTCTACAGGAACCCATTCCTACTACCATGTCCCGTGAGTAAATACCCAAGGAAGCCATTGATATGAAAGGGAACGTTTATAAATAAAGTTAATTCAACTATGTTTGTAATTATTTTCTTAATAAAATATATCTTATATTATTTACTAAAAGACTTTTTTAATACGAAAATACATCTGACCCAAACGTCTCTTTAATTCTCACATTTCGGGACCATGTGTACTTATTATTCTACTTATTATTCTGACAGAAATAATCTTTATGCTTTCAAAAAAAAAATGGTGGCAAAGGACGCCAAATTATATTGTTAATTAAATATTTTTAATTATTGTTTTAATTGTTTTGTTTACATGCTCTCCGAAAAAAAGATCAAGAGAGATCTTTTTTATCTTTAATATGTTTTTATTAATTTTTTTTTACAAATTGTGCCTATTATCGGAAAAGTTTTTTGCAATTGCCAACTTTTAGCAATTTTACTCGGCCACCTACACAATAGATTAAGAAGATGCCTTATCTTAGTTAATTTATATTTACACATATACAATTCCAAGTATGTACATAAAATTTGCATTAAATGGCAATGCAATTCTAGTGAAGGCACGGTTTTGTTTCGAAAGTAAATCTACTATGTTTATCAGTTTTCATATTGAATAAAAACTTAAAAAAAAATGGCTTTTCACTTGGCAGCTACGTTTATGAAGTGCAATTTGTCGTCCCCACACATGATTTATACTCAATAATTTCGATACGATTATTAAGAAAATATGAGATTTAATATTTGGAACTTATTATTTTATAGCATGAACATTTATTCCGATTGAGCAAATTTTATAAAATCAATTTTGTTTTCTTTATTTTTGGCAGATTTTCGATGATCATTATCATTTCCATCATAACACCGTGGAGAAAAGATCAATAAATCCAGCCCAAAATCATCAGGAGCGTCTCGATTTTGACGACCGGGTATATTGGTCGAAACAACAGCGTGCCATGTCCCGAAAGAAGCGAGACTTTATCCGAATGCGACCCACAAGAACCTCATTCCATGCATCGTCATCATCGTCGGGTGTTAGTGGGGTTTTTCTAAACGACGAGAAATGGCCACAAATGTGGTATCTGGTAAGTAATTATCGTACTTTTACAAATTGATTAATGATCAAGTTTAGAGTGGAAAATTTCATAAAAATAATAAAGAAGACGCAATTTTTTATATCAACACTAGAATTAAATCATATGTGTATGTGTACGTTATAAAATAAGACATTGTGTGCTTATAACTCTGATAAGTAAGTCCACAATATGTCGTCAGACTTGATGTTGTTGTCGTGGACACGGTCTTTAGTAAAATTCCGTAACACTGGTCATCGGAGAACAGTTGCTATACTTCATACAAAAACGCAGTTAAATTCATAGTTGCGTAATTTTATAAAAGAAATATAAAAAAAATATTTCGTTTACAGTAGTGATGAGGCAGGCGGTAAAGAAAATAAACTTTTATATTTCATATTATTTTCGCCAAGTTTCTCATAGCAAAGAAATGCCTCTTCCTGAAAGTTGTCTCGTGCTCTGAGAATAATATTTTAGAATGATGATTTACTATTTGATTAGTGCAAAACTTCACGAAAGTATTGGGTTGTCCGGAAAGTAATTTCGTTGTTTCCTAACAGAGGACTCAATTGTATTTTTTCACAACCAACTTCACACTTAAGCCGCATAACCGTATGTATTTTGACAGCTGACATAGCAAGGCTTGTTTGTTCGATTGATTATGCATAGTAGTTTTTGGTTGATATCCTTTTAAATATGGAAAGTGAAAAAGAGCATTTTCGGAATATTTTACTTTTTTGCTATAGAAAAGATAAAAATTCTGTTCAAGCAAGAAAAAAATTATCCGATGTGTATGGAGAAGATGTTTTAAGTGAGCGCCAGTACCAAAACTGGTTTTCAAAATTTCGATCCCGCAATTTTGGTCTCGAAGATGCACCACGCTCTGGAAGGCCGTTTGCAGCTGATGAAGACACATTGAAGGCATTAATTGACGCAAACCGGCGAATAACAACTCGTGAGATCGCTGGGAGATTAAATTTATCGAATACGACCATTCATGATCATTTGAAACGGTTAGGTTTTATCTGAAAGCTCGACATATAAGTTCCTCATCTTCTTAGGGAAAAAAATTTGTGTCGTCGCATTGACGTTTGTGATTTATTTCTCAAACGCCAAGAAAATGATCCATTTTTGAAGCGTATCATCACTAGGGACGAGAAATAGGTTGTCTACAACAATGTTAAGCGCAAAAGATCCTGGAGTAGAAAAGATGAACCGGCTCAGAGCACTTCGAAAGCCAATATTCATCAAAAAAGGTTATGCTATCTGTTTGGTGGGATTTCAAAGAAATCCTTTATTTTGAGGTTCTACCGAGCAACACAACGATCAGTTCTAAAGTATACTGTCATTAGTTGGACAAATAGAATGATTCGCTTAAAGAAAAAAGGCCAGAATTGGTCAATAGGAAAGGTATAGTGTTCCCACTCGGCAAAAGCTTTTAGAGCTTGGATGGGATATACTGTCACAACCACCATACTCTCCAGACTTAGCACCTTCCGCTTATCATTTGTTCCGGTCTCTACAAAATTTTTTAGGCGGTAAAATGTTTAATTCAAATGAGGAGGTCAAAAATCACTTGGATCAGTTTTTTACCAACAAAGAACAAAAATTTTATGGGCGTGGAATCATGCTACTGCCAGAAAGATGGCAAAGGGTATTGGATCAGACTGGACACTATTTAATTGAATAAAATATCAATTCACTTTAAAAAAAATGGTCTTTCATTTAAAAAAAAACGAAATTACTTCCCGGACAACCCAATAAAATAATTTTTAAGCGTATTGAAAACAAATTCTTGCACTTTATTATTTAACATGAAAAAATAATGGACATTGGAAATAGAAAAATTATTATTATTTTTTTTTACCGATTTTTTTTGTGGAAATTTGTTATTTGAACTTTTCGAATTTTGCAATTATTTGTGGACTTGATTAGATAAGAGTTTTGATATTATTTTTTTTACTTAGTTTTTTGTTTTGGTTTTAAATATTTTTTTTTTTGGTCACCTTTTAGAATAGGGGAAATGGACTAGATATGAATGTTATACCGGCGTGGAACGAAGGAATTACTGGTAAAGGTGTTGTAGTGACTATTTTGGATGACGGACTAGAAACAAATCACCCCGATTTGGAAAAGAATTACGTAAGAAAAATATTTTTGGAATTTTATCTCTTGTGTAAAGTAGAATTTTACGATAATAACTATTTGTAGAGAATGGTATAAATTGAAAACGATTTTATACGAATCAAATTGGAAATATTGATAGTGTTAAGAAAATAAATTAATTTAGAGAAGAAATTCACTAATTGGTAAATGATGTTATTTATTTTGTTAAATGAATAGGATCCGAGAGCTTCGTACGATGTTAATAGTCATGATGAGGATCCAATGCCGCATTATGATATGGCAGATTCGAATCGTCATGGAACACGATGTGCTGGAGAAGTGGCCGCGACCGCGAACAATTCAAAGTGTGCTGTGGGAATAGCGTTCGATGCTCGTGTTGGCGGAGTGCGAATGTTAGACGGAGATGTAACGGACGCGGTAGAAGCCCGTTCTCTCAGTTTGAATCCACAGCACATTGATATATACAGTGCGTCATGGGGGCCGGATGATGATGGGAAAACCGTCGATGGCCCCGGAGAGCTGGCTACACGCGCTTTTATTCAGGGCGTAACAAATGGCCGAAATGGCAAAGGCAGCATATTTATTTGGGCATCAGGAAATGGTGGTCGCGAAAGGGACAATTGCAATTGTGATGGCTACACTAATTCTATCTGGACATTATCCATATCAAGTGCCACTGAAGAAGGTCACATTCCTTGGTATTCTGAGAATTGTAGTTCGACATTAGCCACCACGTATAGTAGTGGCGCACAAGGTGAAAAACAGATAGTCACCACCGATTTACATCATTTGTGCACATCCTCACATACGGGTACGTCAGCTTCTGCCCCGTTGGCTGCGGGCATCGTAGCTCTAGTATTGGAAGCGAATAGAAATCTCACATGGAGGGATTTACAACATATTGTCGTTCGAAGTGCAAAACCGAAGAATTTAAGAGATCCGACCTGGACGAAAAATGGAGTTGGTCGAAAAGTAAGTCATTCGTTTGGATATGGTTTAATGGACGCTTCAGCCATGGTGAAATTGGCACGAACATGGAAAACAGTTCCCGAGCAACAGAAATGCGAAATAAACGCTCCTCATATGAACAAGTAAAAATAAAATTTTTATTGCAATTTAAACTGCTAAACTGATGGTGGTTTTTTTTTAAAAATTTGTTTTTCTACTTTTAGAATAATTCCACCAAAAGATAGCATAACTCTTCAACTAACTGTTGAGCATTGTATGGGTGTTAATTTTCTCGAGCACGTTCAAGCTAAAATTACATTAACATCACAGAGACGAGGCGATATTCAAATATATTTGATATCTCCTGCTGGCACCAAAGTAACATTGCTTACGACTAGGTAAGAACATATTCCGATGATTGTTAATGCCCCCCACCGAGATAGGTAACTTCGTTTTTGTTTAAAATCCCACATTAATTATTCGAATGCATTTAAATTGTTCTTTTGCAACTGTAGCAATTTTGAACAGTTCCTTCGTCCTTTGGGCGTTATTCATTTGCACATGATTTCTTTAAGTTTCTCTCAGCTGGTTAACTTTTACTTGCGATTCTCTATCATCTAGCTTCTCGGTTTCTACTTGAATAAAATTTTCTTCATTGATCAATTATTTAAATGTGATTGCATAACAATTGCACATAAAAATTAAAAGTTCACATGAACACCATTTAATTTAAGTGCTAAATGTAGTCCGAAAGTAAAATTTTCCATTATCAAGCTGTATCGTCAAACATTTTCATTTGAATTTCTAATATAATCAGTAGAGGGATTCTATTTAGCTGACAATTATTGTGCCGCATTAAAAAAAGTTTTGTCTGACTCATTAGGGAAACACCTTTGAGTATTTAAATATAAAACATTGAATTCTGCAAAAAAAAGTAGTCCAAACTCTAAGGGCACCACCACCACCAACTTGTGCTGATAAAAAGTATTTGCTTTTTAAAAAAATCGTCTTTTGATGTATTGTACAAAGAGAGTGGCTTTTTAATTAGTTGTTACGTGATGGAATCATCCTCTAACTGTACATTCCACCTATGTATTCAACTTTTTATGAAAATTGATTTATATGACTTGTGCTGTTTGTTCGCACCATAATGAAAATACTATTTTCCCTTTGCCTCTATTGCGCATAATTTTTGAGTTCATACATTTGCTTATATATTTTGCTAAGTCACGTACGAAATGTTATTAAGTAGATAGGTTTCTTATATAAAAAATATAAAAAGTTTTTTTTAGCTTAAAATAGTTTTTAATAAATTTACAATTAGTAAAAAATTTGTACTTTACAACGAAAGAAATTTCGCGGTTTGAAAATGAAATCTTCAATTTTTAAGATTACACAAAAAATTTAAAAATCATATTGTGTAGGAATCACGATGTATCCAGGTCTGGATTTAATCATTGGCCTTTCATGTCAGTCCATACTTGGGGTGAAGCGCCGCAGGGCAACTGGAAACTTCAAATTCATAATGAAGGTCGATCTATGGGTAAGTACACTAGCACTTTACAATTGAATTGTCAGTTTCTTCTGCTAACACGACATTTTTTCTTATTCCCCTTTACGAATATGCGTGGAATTATTAATGGTAAATTATTAAAATAAAATTTTTTGTGATTAACATCAAAACTAACAATAATACTTCATTGGGTAATAAATAAAAATAAAATTGATTGAAAAAAGGTCTGGCTGTTCTTAAGGGATGGTCCCTAATATTTTACGGTACAGCTGAGCCAATCGATAAAAATGATCCGATATCGGTTCGTGTGCCGGTTTCAGCTGATACGTCGTGTCTATCATCACTTGCATCATCGTCATCGTCATCGTCATCATCACCATCGACATTGTCTTCTTCTCAACCACAAAATCAAATGTTTTCAGCTCATTATCCAGTAATTTCTTCTTCTACCACAAATGGGCAACACTCAAATATGGCTGTTAATAAATCTAACAATAAAATAAATTCGGCTATTGTAAATAGTGCAACTGATTATGTTGGGTCAGGTACGATAAATAGTGGTTGCAAATTGCAGCAATCAAACCAACAAACCGTCGTATATTCGGGAAGTTCGAGTACTCCGAAGAAAAATGGAAAAAATTCGAAAAATAATAGCAATAATAATAATAATAACAACAACAATAACAATAATAATAATAATAATAATAATAATAATAATAATAATAATAATAATAATAATAGTAATAGCAGCAGTAACTCATCTGGAAATAAATCGAATAGTAAAAATTCAGGTGGTGGCAATAATCAAAAGTCACATGCAGGGAATCGACAAAATAACCAATCTGGCGGCAATAATAAAAACAATTTTTATCGAATTTCGACATCGGCGAACAAGTCAAACGCGGGGGGAAACACAAAACAAACCCAGCTGACGGCATCTGCATCGACGGGTTCAATAAAGTCAAAGTCTGGATCCCAACAATCAAGTTACAGTTCGAATTCCGGAAATTCGAACGGCTCGAACAAGTCGGAGAAACCAAACCGAATTTATGACAAGATAGCAATTAAGGCTCCAAAACAAGTTAAAGACAACATTGCCTACGAGAATATAGCAATATCGTCTGGCAATCGGCAACATGAAAATAATGAGCGCATTCAATCTCAAACAGCTCAGGACTCTCGAATACCAAAACTCTTCGAACATTATAAAAAAATCCAAAAAATATTTCCGGAATTCCATCCGTACACGGGGGCGGGGATGAAGGAGGGCCAAACATCATCTGGATCAGTGGGAGGTACTCAACAGGATGGGCTTTCAAATAAGAAGCAATATTCATCGCATCAGAGCGCCCAGGGAATCAATAATAAAAATAAGGGTAGCAATAGTAGCTCGTCGTCTAATAGTCGAATGGAAGGATCTGCTGTTGTTATGAACGGTCCGAGTGGAACAAGTGCATCAACGCATCCGAAACCATCACGAGAAAACGGAAAGAAAACATCGCAAACTTTTCAAATCGATGAGGGTAGCAAGCAGAAAGGACGAGTCTACATTCCGAATCGGAAAACTGCCAAGGGTAGCTGAATATGGTTCAATACCTTCACGTTGATTTAAGTTTTTACGTTTTGTTTTCCATCGTTTTCTTAGTGTTTGCTGTGTTTTTGCTATTATTCCAAAATAGAATCAATATTTTTCTTTATTTTCTTTTGAAAAATCTTGTCAAATAAAAGAGAAAATATACAATCTCAAACCAAACTCCATTTTGGCATTTCGTTTCGATTGTACAAAACAAAATTTGTACAAGTCCTTTCGATTCAGTTGCTATGCTGCCCGTTGGCGTAGTGTTTAGCCCCTCGTAAATTCATCCTTAAATTAAATTCAATATGCGAGAAAATCTGCTTAATTTGATTTTTCTTTTTCATTATCGTGTTTTTCTGCCTCGGAAACATGTGACGCAAGCCTAATTGGCCCAAACTGTGTCCCCATTATTAAGAAAACTAGCTGAACAAGTGTCGATAATAAGCCGAAAAGTATCTGGAATAATTTCAAGGCCGAATGGCCGATTTGAATTTGCGAATGTTGTGCGGTATTGGAAGTGAGTTCGTTTCCTGTACAGCCTTTAATGCTAGAGTCCTTTCCATTGAATATAATAACAATAACAAACACCGCTTTTCGTAATTTATACAAATAGACTCCCCACTGCAATATGGGCATTTGCCTACTCAATTTTCCAACTGCATGTTACGCACAAGCTGTTGATTATTTGATGAGATGAAAAATTTGGAGAGTGTGCGAGTGTGTATTTAGTAATACGATACTCGACTGACTGTATTTTTGTAATTTATTTAAAAATTATTAAGAAGCAAAAACCATCATTTCTTTTGTCTAAACAAAAACAATTGGGAATACACAATTCAGGGTTGGTTGATTGCGAGTTTATTATTTTGAGTTTTTGTTTAGACATGATCTCGTTAAATACAATGCGTAGCGTAATTAATGCATGAACTTTTTTAAATTGATTATAATTGAATTAATTTTTTTTCTGTCAAATAGAATAGAATTTATTTTTAATGGTCTTTTTGTATAGAGCAACAACATTCAATTTTTTATTAATGAATTTCTTACATCATTCTAAAATCATCCTTTTAACATTATTATTTTTTTTTATTATTTTCTTATGATTGATTTGTTTTGATTTTTAGTAATTGTTTTCGTTTGTTTAATATTTAATATTGTATGAGTTCGTGTATGAGAGTAAAGAATTCTTTGTTTTTGTTTGTTAAATTAGCACAATTAGTACAGTGGGACATGATATTCTATGGAACTGAAAAACCAGCACAGCCAGACGATCCGGTGAGAATCAATTCGGCGGTATACGGCTCTTACGGAAGCGATTTTGATCACAATCACTTAGATTTTGATCAAGACACAGCGAGTGCTCAGTGGAGGAACAGGCATCAGGTAAATATAGTATTAAATAATTGACTCGTAGGCATTTCGATATCATGTTTATTTGGAAATTTTACTCACACGCATAAAGCATGTTTTCTAATCTATCTTGAAGCGAAGCGGTTCGAAGCCAGATTTATTGCGTAAAATTTTATTTGTTTTGTCACAATATTTATATTTGTCAATCTCCATTTTATAAAATATATTTGAAATTTAATAGAATTGTTTTTATTATTTTAATTATTTTATGGACCGCAAAAAAATCGTAAACATTAATTACTCCATTTCTTAACAATGTTATTGATTTGACTTCATTAGTTAAGGTACGTACCCATGGATTATCGTAAAGGCCTTAGATTAAAGAAGAACTGGATAGGCCTCTTTACAAAAATTGTGGGCAAATTTTGTTGGCAATGCATTCGTAGAACACACGCACATGAAAAATTACAGAAACGGCGTAAATTATTGGGGGCCAATTTTAAACTTCAGTAAGAGCGGATTAGTAGTTTGGGATTTTTTTAAAATTTTGTGTTGCCTCCGCTAACCACGATGGAAATGGGGAGTTATGGAATTATAAAACTAGAGATTCATATGATAACTGATATGATAACTGGTGAGACAGAGGTAATCATTGTATGAGTATCTGCGTTGGATGGCTTGGGTATTAATTCTTTCTAGTGGCTCTTGAATGAGTTGATTGGTATGGAATGAATGGAGACCAACCATGTATGGAATAAAAGGAGTAAGATTATTTTTCTGATAAATATAGGAGTTAGGTCTATTTTACGATATTTTGAAAGTCATTTAACGAACGATTGACCTTTCTAATACGTGGATTTTAGTGGCATACGTTTTCGAAAAACTAAAAGTGATCGGAATTGCATAGCCAATGATTGGCCGAATAAGTCGTTTTTTAAAAAAAGTAACTTTGTATTTATACTAAGCCCCTTCCGACGTCTAAGTAGAAATAGAAAGGTATTAATAGTTGTTTTGGCCTTTGTCAAAGTTAACTTAACATGTGGATTAAATTTAAACATTGAGTTAAAGTTGATGCATAAACAAGAGTATCGTCTGCATATAATATCATTTGTAATTTTGAGGCTGTTGGTATATTCTGCAGTGTATATTAAATACACCAACGGAGCTAATACCGAACCTTATGGAACTCCATTACCTATTAAAAAGAATTCGGAAGATAGGTAGGATAAAAGACAAAAATAAATGCTACACAAATTACGCAGCGTCTACTACAACCGCTGTTCCGAATACAACTCAACTAACGCAAACTAAATCCTCTCTCGCGACCAGCGGTGGTATTCATACTGCTCTGAATTCTGTGCAAATACATTCGTAAGAACGTACACTCATGGAAAATAACAGAAACGGCATAAATCAGTAGGGGCCAAATTTAAATTTCAGTATGCGATAGCGGTTCGTTTAAAACCATTTTGAGATTTGATGTCATTTATGCGTAAACTAATAGATTTTTTAATATTGCGGGTTTTGTTGTTTGATGGAATTAGTTCGAAGGAAATTTCCAATAAAACGCAGTATTCTACTTTAAAATATTATTTATTTATTTATTATATATTTTCATTTTATTTATTAAAATAAAATTATAAAGTGGAAAAGAGCATATACAAATAGAAATTGCAAGTTATTTGATTATACAAAAATAATTATGTGTACAACCAAAAATCCATTCTAAAAATGCAAATTAAATTAAAAAATGTAGTTAATGGCATGTGCGTCGAATTCTAATATTTTACTATAATATCGCAAAGAAAGAACTCCTTTGTACCCAAAAGCAGAACAGTTTCTACTATTTACTATTTTGGAAATGTCATTCAAATTTCGAATAAAAATAGTAGTACCCTCACTGCCTTTGAATTCGTCCAATTGAATTTCTTCCCTACAAAAATCAATAGCATCTGCCACCGACTTACTAAGGATTTGTGTGGCTAGACGTACTTTCATTTTCTGCCTGCCGAAATATGTATGCGCTTTCCTAATTTTGTTACCTAAATGCAAATCTTCTAAGTCCTCCGACTTTTGTAAGGCTACCAAATATTTCCAGTGAATAAGGTTTATTATGTGCATCCCTAATTGGGTAGTTTTCGGCTAAGGTATTGCGAACTAATTTAAATATTTGGTAGCCTTACACGCATCCGGAAATATTCCATTTTTTGTATTTCTGCTATTCATTGTAAATGTAAAATTGAAATTAACTTTCTGATGAGCATTAATGGAAGCTATAGGGAAGTAACCGACTGGTAGCTTTCAATTTTTATTTCCGCAAACAAGCATAATACTAAAATTTGTGTAGCCTTAACATTGGATACGGATCCATATTCAAAATCGACGTACCCGTATGAATTTGATCCATCCCATTCGATTTTTTCTCGAATAGACAGTTCTTCGAAAAGCAGATTACAGTAAAGATTATAATTTTTGGTTGCAGCTTCATCTACAGCATATCGTAGAGCCTTGAATACCTCGTCTGTAAATCCTGGACGACATTGAGTGGTTTGACACCACTTGCGAAAGATTCTAGGATGGGGTATGGAGCTATTTAAAGTTTCGCGGAGATATGAATATGCCCTGGGAGAAAAAAAATACAAATTAAGGGCAAAGACTTTAAGCTCCGGAGTACTTTAGGTACGTCGTCTCTTGCAAATTTCGTTTACACAAAAGCATTAAAGTATTTCTTGCACTATTAAAAAATTCCTTGAACTATTTTCTGGTAACCATTGAACTGTAAACATCACATTTGTTTACATTTATTGAATGACGAACTTTTAACTTTTTAATCAATTTTGGGATAAAATAAATCATTAAAAGCCATTTAGGCACATCATAAACTACATTTTTGTTAATTGTTCTAGTAAAAATGAAAATGTCAACTTACCGAAAGAAAGAAATTCCAGGGTTCCTCATTCCGTTGAATAACCAGCAACCCTTTATAAAATACTTAATTTTCTGAAATAAAAACTCCCTATTAAATATTATTAACAATATTAGTATTTATATAAATACTTAGTTTCTCGTAAATTCTTCAAAAAACATAAAAACCACACTTTCACTTACACTTTCCGTTAAATGACAAAATAACAAATTTAAAAACAACAAAAGTATGCAAGCATTTCGATATGCCACTACTTTCATAGAGAATGACGTATTTTAAAATTCTCCGAAAGTCTACAAAATTTAGGCGCTTGATATTTACAAAATAGTTTAATAAAACCTAAAATACAATTCCATTTCATATCAAAAGATTATACAAAAAATAAACATTGTCTGTCGTTGTGTTTAAATTTGATTTTTGTTTCCAATAAGTGAATTAAAATGAATATAAATGAGGGTTTCGGAATTCAATAAATTTCTATTATGAAAACTAGATGTCAGTGGGTGTTATGTCTACATAAAAAAAACTATACAAAAGTATGCAAGCGCTACGATTTCTCGCCGTTTCTGCAATAATTAAGCCAGAAAATTGCGTATATACGTACATGATACGAAAATCTGACGTACGGGCCTATCCAGTTATTCTTTAATCTAGAATTGGAATGTTATTGATTTGACTTCATTAGTTAAGGTACGAACCCATGCATTATCATAATGGTGAACTGTGAAAATTCAGAGTGTGTTACGTCATACTAACATAACGAACGAAGCTCATTAGACGACGCCATATTTTTACTAACATGTTCCAACAATGGCCGTTATCGACTATAATTAAATTAAATTATTGCAATTTAAATAAAGTAGTTCCTATTGATTACTGAGCAGGACACATTTTTCTTAAAATTCAACTGCCATGAACTTTCTAGCGCAAAATAAAAATATTGTGGGCATTGTAGAACCATTCAACATAAATTAAACCCTTCGAATCTTTACTTAAACTTGAGGATTTCATAATTTAAAATCAATACATGAAAATATATGTTTTTTTAATGATTCCTTATCTGTAGTATAAATAGTTTTTAATAATATAAAGTTTAAAAATAAAATAATTAATGTGAATATTGATTTTGATATAGGTTGGCGAGAGTCATGCGGACTTGCAGCGGAACACGGAAAATGAACAGACCAGTGCGGCTTGTGTGAAATATTCACCCGACCAAAGATGTATAGGTTTGTGTATTTTTATTTTCGTCGTAATTCTATTCAATAATATAAACAGACTCGAAAACGATATCGGCATCTCGAATAGACAATTAAGAATTAGGCAAAAAATTTTATAATACAGATAATAATCTAATTAAGAAACGAATTATTTAACAACAAGAACTGTTGAGTTTTTGCATTAGTCTACACCAAAGCGTAAACATGATGATTTCGTAACAGGAAATTATCGTATGATTTTAAAAATTTTATAAGACAACAACAACAACAATAGATATTTGTATTTGTATTTATCGTTTAGTTTATATTCAAATTAAATATTTAAGAAAATTATATATACTAATTAGCATCTTGTATTCATTCGTATTAAATTATGGGTGCAAGGTCGGTCACACGATGAAAATTTTAAAAAAAGAAAACGGCCAACAAAGCGTCTATTAGTATAGCTCAAAACATGCACACTTAGGAGAATTAATGTTAAATTGAAATCATACAGACACGTCTGTATGAGTACACAATCGCGATGTTATATATTCAATGGATAATGTATCCATTTTGTGCCAAAAGAAAAAAAACTAAAAGGACGAACAAAAAAAAAATGATTATATGAAAAAAGCAAATATTCCTTTTCCGGCACTTTTGATTTTGAATCGGAATTTTTCTATAGAGGATTTGGTGTAATTTTTTACTATTATTTTCGCTCTTACAATCCGTTTAATTATCTTGAGGCTAATAATTATAATAATATTAACGATAATTACGTCATAAATGAATTAAAATTAATTAATGCGAATGAAAAATTTAAAAAAAAATTTTAATAAAAACAACCAAAAAAAAGGGAGAGTAGATAAAACTAAAGAATATGCAAAGAGGAAATACTAATGGAAACAGTCCAAAATGAGAGTTCTTATTGGAAATGAGAGTTTCCTTCCCCAAATTCAAGTGCAATTATTGTATTCAAACGTTGCCAAAATAAAAGTACGTATTAGAATATGTATTGTATCATCGTCACCTCACCACCACATTCATTGGTAATTTTCATCGTCGCTGTGGTCGTCGTTGTCGTTGTCGATACCAAAATATTGTTATATCCCACGTAAAGTTCTTATAAAATGTAATATTCATTAATAAAATAATATAAGATAAATCAACAAAACTGAAAGGGAAATAAGTCTTATAAAAAAATATACAAAAAATAAATAAAAATAGTAAATATTTGTTAATAATACAATAAATAATGATAGATGATAAAAACAAAAGTAAACAATTAATTTTTACTCATAATTTAAAAAAAAAAATATATTGTATATGCAAAAAAAAAACGTGCAAAGTTATTATATTATTTACTTGAAACTTTATAATAGAACTGCAATAAAACTCTTCTAATATTTAATCCAATAGCAAAGAGAGGCTTAATAATTTTAAACATTAAGAGTTGATTTCTCAACTTTTTATTTTTCGACAAAATACATATTTTTATTCATAAAGTGCACAACTATAGTGCATGCTTATCGGTAGTTCTGTGGATGATTGTTATAAAATTGCGTTTAATTTGTTTAATGATAAGATAGCTACAATGCATATGTACAGGTTGCTCTAAACAAATTTACACAAAATCCTTAAATTCATTCCAAACTTTCTTAATTAAGTAGTTGTTTATTTTTTTAATTTGCAATACTCATTAATCAGATCAGTATAAAACTAAGAAATTAATTAAATCAGACTATTGACTAAAATATACTTTTGTATCTTGAAGGAGTACTCTCTAAGTAATATGAATAAAAAGTTTATTTAAACGATTAATATTAGGGTAACCCAGAATTAGTGTAATGTCGTATTATATCAATAAAACGCAAATCGTAAAACTTAAAAATTATTATACAAAGTAATCTCCATGATTATTCCATCTATTAATTAAATCAAATATGCCTTTCTTATAAAATTTTCGTGGTTTTGAATTAAAAAAATCGGGAAGGACCGAATGATATTCATTGATTTGAAATTTTTTTCTCGTAAGAAATGCTCCATCGATCAGAATAGCTGATAATCTGACGGTGCCAAATCTTGTGAGTATGGAGGGTGCAATAATGTGTCTCAACCCATGTCATTTATTTTTTTTCGGGTCATATCGGCAACATGTGGTCTGGCGTTGTCGTGTTGCAGGATAATTTTTGTGTCTCTACCCTGGTCAAGCCTCTTTTGCAATAATGCCGCTTTTAAACGATCGAGTTGTTGACAATACAACTGAGCTGTGACCGTTTCGCCTCATTTCAACAACTCGAAATACACGACACCCTTCGAATCCCACCATACACACAACAAATGCTTTATTTTGGTGAAGTCCGGGTCTTGGAGTTGGAATTGCCATCTGTCCAGGGGATAACCACTGTTTCTTCTTTTTAATGTTGGCGTACAGAACCCATTTCTCATCTCCAGTGATTAATTCGTGAAGAAATGGGTGATTCCGTTCTTGTTCACGCAAAACTTTGCATGCGGTGTTGCGTTCCGTCTTGTTGCGGTCGGACAAAGCTTGCGGAACCCAAACACCCTGCCTTTGGACTTTTCCGATTTTTTTAAGACATCTTTGAGTACTGGACCAGGACACACCGACCTTTTTCGATAATTCGCCAATAGTCATTGTTGGATATGCTTCAATTTGAGCTTTGAGGACTACATCGTCTACTTGACTATGCCGTCCTCTTCCGGGCTCGTCTTCCAAATCAATATTTCCAGTTTTAAATTTTTTAAACCAACGTTGCAATTTCCTGACATCCAATATGTCACCATAAATATCACAAATATTTCTCGCGGCTTCACTGGTGTTTTTTTCATATGGAACTGAAACAGCATGCAACTCCGTAAATGTTGCTCCGACGGACACACTTCTGCCATTATCGTTAAGCTTGAGAAAATTTTTTTTTTATCAACTTAAAGCGATCTTCGAATATTATGCTAAATATAAAAAATACTTACATACGTCTTTCCTGGATGACGGTCTGGAGAGGACTATTTAAAAATTGCATTTGCAAAATACGACATTAATTCTGGGTTTCCCTAATATTTAGAGGATTTTTCCTATTTTTATTTTCAAATTCTATTAATTAACGGGTACTGTTACGTTATCTTTGGTATATTTAAAACAAAAAAAAAAAAAGTTTTTATCTATAAAATGAAAAGGTAGAAATTCATGATGAACAAATTGTAAAACGATTCTTAGAACAAATAACATTAATTAGGTTCAGTTGCCAAATATAATTTCGACTCGAATTTATCTCCATTTTCTTCTAGTTCTAGACGATATTTTTTTTTTAGAAGAAAAGCCTTTCTAATATGTGAAAATGTTCATATCAAAATGCTTTTCGATATTGTGTAGTAAAAAAGTCAACAAAATAAAAGAAAGCGAAAATAAGTTTTGTCATTAAAAATAAATATTTCAATATTCAACTAAACATTATCTGCTAGAAAAAAAAAATGAAAGCTTCTTCATTATTGCAAGCTCACATCCTGACAGTGAAGAATATAAATTTATTACCTAAATACGATCATAACCGTTTCCACGGTAACAATTTTTTCGACGAATTAATTTAATATTTAAGAGTAATTCTATGATTCCTTTCTAAATAAATCCGATTATTTACCTATTTCAGTCATCATCAATGAATGTTTTTGTCTGTTCTATTTGGCCATATTTCATTTCTAAACTGTATTTTCCGGGTAATCTCCCAATTTGAATACGCAATCTGAACTTGAACATAATAGAAGGTTATATAATACTAAATATTCGTACATTGAAAATTATAATGAATGCTGTTCTCAGCATATGATTGTAACCACCATTTTGAATGGTAATACAGATTTTAAACTAACAAAAAAACATATTTGAAATCGGGTCATAAAAAAATGTGATTTTGTAATCAATAATGATGACGCCAGATCAGGTCTTTTTAACTGTTTATTGTGCAACAAAATAAATAATCGGAACTTCAAATACAAAAAAAATCACTGAATTTTTTTGCGATCATAAACATTTTATTTTGGTGGAAAAATTCAGAATTTGTTGTGTTGCATATTTATTAAATTTAAACTTATAAATAAGTAAATATTGGGCACTGTCATCTAACTTATATCAAAAACATAACCTGGTAAACTTTGGTATTATTTTCACTAACTCCAAAAAAGTTTTCGCAAGAAAAGACAAAACCAACTGAACATTCGCTGCTCCAAGTACATGTTGGTATTGATAAAAATCCATAAGAAATTGCAATTTGCTATAAAAGAAAGTAAAAGCAAAATAAAAATATTCTTAGAAAATTTTCTTACATAATTTTCGGGTGCTAACGCACATTATGTTCTTCTACGTCAACATTTTCTTATTTTATTCTATATTTATTGAAAGCATGTTCGCATTGTCACGTGAATTTTGCCACAAAAATTTTTGCCAACAAGAACAAAAGTGAAAAGTTTGCTCAAACATAATTTGTAAGCAAAAAAAAATACTAAACTTTTTGAAATGCTGTGAAACAATTACGAAATATCCTGAGTCGTTTTCGCCTTATAGTCACGTGCAGTTAGAAATCTCAATTAACTGATGTGATGCCAGACAACTTCCTACAAAATCCTAAAATATCCGAACATCATAATCTCTGCCTACGTCAATTGACAAAATAATGAATCTCGTGTACGTATAATATATGCAAAAATATATAAACAATAGTATTGCACATCATAGCACACGAATAATTATGCGAGCATATATATGGTAAATTCGCCTGTGTTTTTAAATAAATTAATTGTTTTGGAGCAATGATAACAATTCATAAGCAAAGCTAGTTTCTTCTTCGAATTTGCTGTTTTTATTTCTGTTGAACGTAATAGAAAACACTTAATGTATTGCACAATAATTCACTCTTTATATTTTTTAACATTTCAGTTAGAGTACTCGTAATAAGGGATTAGTTTAAAAACTATTAGTTCTCAAACGAATAGTCACTTCGTTTAAGAATGGATGTGTTTGGGGTAGTGAAGTAGAAATAAAAATAGAATCCCGACTGTTACTTATGGGTTTTCAGAGCCGCAAATACGGGCATTTTTCGTATTTACATATCCAGTAAACGAGAAATGAGCCTCATCGCTGAAGAAAACTTTACGGTCACTTTTTACAGATACAGTGTCTTCTCCACAGTCACTTGTGGGTTTTCAGAGCCCCATATACGGACATTTTCCGTATTTACATATCCACCAAACGAGAAATAAGCCTCATCGCCCAAGAAAACTTTACGTTAAATGTGGTTACTTTTCGCGGATATAATCGCATCTCCACAGTCACTTGTGGGTTTTCAGAGCCGCATATATGGCAATTTTTCTTATTTAAACATTCACCAAACTAGGAATGAGCCTCATCGCTGAAGAAAACTTTACGTTACACGTGGTCACTTTTTTCGGATGCAGTGGCCTCTCCACAGTCACTTGTGGGTTTTCAGAGCCGCATATACGGTACATTTTTCGTATTTACATATCCACCAAGCGAGAAATAAGCCTCATCACCCAAAAAAAGTTTACGGTTTAGTGTGGTTACTTTTCGCGGATACAATCGCATCTCCACAGTCACTTGTGGGTTTACAAAGCTAGCGCAAAATGAGAAAAAAATATTTATTTTTTTCAAATGATTTATAACATTTGCGAGTACTGTGAAGGCGCTGCAATCGCTTTGTAGTTTAACGCGATATGAGAGCAATGCGCTTTAACCATTTTGCATTTAAATTTTTAACATTCGGTATTATTTAAAACACAAAAATGTGGAAAAAAATGACAACGAACATAAATTCTATTTTTTTAATTTTAAATTTTAGATATTTTCTAATTTTGATTTTATAATATTTGAGGGATAAATTAATTAAATTCTCAAAGGGACGAGTTACAAAAACATTTCTAGCGGAAAGTAAGAAGGAAAAGAAATTTTGAAGAAAAAAAACAGATCTGGCGTCACAAATAATAGCTGCGCATTGTGTAGGCGCTGCAATCGCACAAACCCTATTTTCAACACTTGTTAATATTGCATAGTAAGTAAATAAACTACTAATAACGCGTGTTATTTTATTTTGTTCGTTTTCTTTTATATAAAAATATATTCGTACTAAAGTGAATTTATTTAAATACCCAGAACTGAATAGTTTTTAAGAAGAGAGTAATTGCTCAAAAAAATACTCAGTTTGTAGATAGGTAGTTAAAACATAGTTTCGTATTATACACATATTATCGTAATCATAAAGTAATCATCAGTGTTATTAATTATTTTGTTTGCAATTCAATGGTACTAGTTTGTAAATGTCCATTTCATAGTAAGTTATTAGTAAAAAAAACGTTATGATCTTACGAGCGTTTAACAGTGAATTTATTTTGGTTATATCGATTTCAGAACAGGTTATTTTTAGCTTGTCCTGTACTGTTTGATTTTGTTTTATTGAAAACCTAA
Organism: Atherix ibis; assembly: GCA_958298945.1. Classification (NCBI taxonomy): domain Eukaryota; kingdom Metazoa; phylum Arthropoda; class Insecta; order Diptera; family Athericidae; genus Atherix; species Atherix ibis. The sequence goes on along the minus strand of OY282605.1, from coordinate 144,197,864 downwards.
TATACTCTACTCCTATCCTTGTGCTCAACACATCCAAAACTCTATCTTCGTGGCTGGGACTTTTTTTTTTCTCCCACGGCTTGTCAAATACGATATTTATCAAAGAGAATATAAACTGATGACATCGTAGGAAATAAAAATATGGTAGAGCAGAGAGAGAACGATTTCTATATGGAGAAAATCGATTATTTTTTCTCTGTACATTCTATCAGTGTCGATATACCGCTAGTGTTGGCTGAACAAGCACAAATAGAGTGGATTGACCTGTGTGGAGATCGTGTCGTTCGAATTAGGTCCAAGGACTCTGCCATGGTAGTTCAAGTGACTGAGATGTTATGCGAATGTTTTTCTTTTCTTATTGGAATCTTTCCAATTGCCAACGTACACAGAGACGAGACGATTTTTATTTACATGTTTTGTATGTATTTGATATCTTAATTCGATGATTTAGTTTTATTTAACACAATTTATTAATATATGGTTTATATTTTTTGTAAAATAAAAATATCGATAGCTCTTGTGAGCAGCAGCGTTGTCCCATTTACGTTACCACTTTAACTGAGTGTAAAGACTATCCGGAACTTCAAAATCTGTAACATATGTCGTTGTCGTTGACAACATCTTTAATACCTTTACAATCTTATGGCAGTGCACAAAATTCAGACAACGGATGAATACGACAAACGACTTGTTCGTCGAATTAGATCTTGTTTCAAATTTCGTCGTTGTAGTTATAGTACTACCATATATTTCTGTTTTTTTTTAATGTGGCAGCATCAACAAATTGAATTGTTGCAATTGTATTTGAGTTATTGATTCGGGCGATTGTAGATGTCGTTGTCGTTGGAATTGTGTTTCGGGCTCAAATCTAATTTTTGACTTTCTTGTACTTTTGAGTATTCTGTACTAATTATTACAACACTGAATCTGATGTTTCAGTTTGCTGAATTTAATTGTTAATACTTTTCTTTTCCGACAAAATGCAGTTAAATTAGTCTGAAAGGACACATTAGATACAAATATCTCAAAAGCTCATTTTCTTTCTGCGGTATTAATTTTTCCAATAACTTTTTATAAATTCTGATATGATTTTTGATGTTAATAATAAAATGAAGTACTTAATTGTTTTCTAAATTAGTTTGCCTCTAAAATACCTAAACAATTATCATTTAGTATAAGTAAATTCGAGGACGTCTTCTATTAAAATTTTTTTTATTGGATTTTTTTGGCGCGTACTTTAATTTTTAATTCGATATCATAATTTAGGATTAATATTCTAACATTTTATGAGTGTTTAAGTAATTTTTGTCATTTCGAGCAGTTTTTTACTAAACTTTTCCATAAAACTATTTAAAGGGCATATATATTGAACAACTGTATAGAATGTATTTTTAACACATTTTCCAAATAATAGTTGTTCATGTAGTTTTTTTTTCTCTCCAGTTATTTCTACTATGTCTCTATTGAAATGCTTTCTGATTGTTACTAGTTTCTCCAACTAAATATAAATAATCATATGGTTTTTATTTTTATTTCTCTATCTTGTGTATTATAAGTTTAATAAATTCAGAATTTAAGCTTTGGATGAACATACCGACCAAGTGTATGGAATTTTATGAATCCAACTAGAAATTTTTATATTATTTTTTTTTTTAATTTTACAGATTGAATTTTGAATTTTTACTATATAGAATAATAGATAATTTGTATAGAATTGTTTTATTATTTAATGCGCTTAGCAGCAGAGTGGTGGACTAATCTTAAGATTAGTGTCGAATATAATAGTCAGTGTTGAAAATAAATTGCATTTTTAAAAGAAACTCAAAATAATTAAAATTATTTCCTTACAGTTAGAGCAATATATAGATAAAATTAAGTTTTAGAAAAAAATATGAAATTTAGACCATTTTGCCACAAAGCAAGCCGCCGCATTTTACGATCTAACATAACATATACACGCATACATTAAAAATAGTCTTCCAATTATTTAAAAGTTTTTATATTTGTTTATTGTTTTAAAATAAAAATAGTGTAAATAGAATATAGTTTATTTTACATAAAAACAAAAAAAAACAATAATATTGCAATAAAAAAAAACTAAAAGAAAATATAAATTTTAATATTAAACCCATTTTTGTTTTTTTGTTAAATATTAAAATTATAATCAAATTCCAAAACAAAACCAATGAAAGATAATAAAATTACTACTCAAATTTTATCTAATGGATAATTTTTAAAAATAAATAGATTTTAATTATTGTATAATAATAATAATATGATAATAGGATAGTAATTATAGATGCGGAATAAATCGATGCTCACATATCTGAAAGTTTTGTTCCATATTGGAAGTTGAATCAATCCTAATTAACGACTTGTAATTTCTGTTATTCTATGTACTCACATATAGAAAATTATTTATTTATACATTAATGCTTTTTTGTTGATGTTTCTTTGAAAAGAAAAAAAAACTGATAATATACAAACACAGCCACATTCAAACACACAAAACCATACATATCCAGGAAGATTGTTGCGGTGTTTGTTTCGAATTAGAAAAATTAATTTTTTATTAGTTAATCAATTGAACTAAATATTAAGATAAATTGAAAATGAACAAACATTCTACTGTGGTTGATTTGAATTAATTAATAAATTAATACTAATTTCAACGATTCATCCAGTCATTGGATGAAATATCATCGCATATTATATACTCGTACACATATACAATTATATTTGAAAATTCCTAATACTTTATGTGTTTAACAATATTAAGTAAATTGTGTAGGTATACACACTCACAAAAAAACAAAAACATAAATATATATAGAGAAGCATACGTTTATCTTATCTTATAATTAAAAAGAGTTTATATTTGTCTAATTTTAAGTATACTATATATCCTAAATATATAATATTTTTACTATTATTAAAGGAGAAATGAAATAAATCAAAAAGATAACCATTAAAAAGAATGTGAAATTGAAGAAGAAAAGAAATGAATCATATCCTTTTTGTTTTGCTGTGGTATATTTATGTAATTATTGTTAGAGTTAATTTGATTTTTTATAATTATTTTGCAGATAATTAAATATAATAAGAAATTTTGACAAAAGAAAAGAATAATTACTAAATGTTTATTAGCTATATCGTAGTTATATTTCTTTAAAATGTTTTCAACAATAAAAATAATAATAATAAAATATAATAGTTACAAAAACTATATATGCAAAGGAGGAAAAGAAAATACTTTTATTTATTTATTCGAAACACGCTAACAACTCATAATAAAAATAATATAAATTATTAAAAATAAAAAATAAAATATTATAGAAAGAAAATACTATAGGTACACGTTCGTGTATTATTAAATGAAATTGGCGCATCTTTATACGATATGTAATAGAAATTTTTTGTTTTGGTAGAATTTTAACTAATAACTTCTTTGAATATTTAATTTTTCTTCAATTAGAGTTAATAATCATGCTTTTTCAATATACCAAAAAACAAAAAAAAACAACGATTTGAAAACTGCTTAATTTAAATATATTTACATATAAAAAAATGGATAAAATCGTATCGTGTATGTACATGTATAAAAATATGGTGGAATGGAAAAATTATTGTGTGTACGTAAACGAGTGATGAAATGATTTGGTCCCCCGAAACCTTGAACAGGAAGGCCCCCCACATTTCACTTCAAAGCTAATCGCATATGTATTTTAGTAAATTTCCGGTATCGTATCAAAAAGACATCAAAGTTCATCACTTGTTATTAGAAATTAACAAATACTCGATGTTAAAACCCCTTAGGACGTAAGACTGAACAAATTTTTAATTCGATCCAAATAGATTGTTAAATATATAAACTGTTACTTTACAACTTTGCTCAGTTTTAATTTTCTCTTAGTTTGTTAATATATATTAAAATTAAGCATTGCATAAGTTTTGAACAAATATTTTTATTGCAAATCCTAATTTGCGGAAAGCATTTTAATAAATCCTTCCAGAAATACAAGGCATTTGCGAACATGTTGCCAAGTACGGACGATTGATTATTGCTTTCTTTTAAGAAAACTTCAGTTTTCGCTACAGGCTGAATTCCGACCATTTTGCTTTCATTACTTTTATGAGTGTTTTTTTTTTACATTTCATAATTCAAAAGCTCTTCTGAAATTTCCTTCAAGGGAGTAGTTACTTGTTCTCTCATTTTCCCAATTTTTTCTTGTTTTTTTCAAACCGTAAGTCACGTTTTATTATAAAATCAAACTTTTTCTTTTTGATATCGGAAGATATTGGTTTTTTTTTAAACTTAGAAATATTTTTTATTAATAATAGTAATTTAAAGCTTTCGTAGGCATATGCTTATATTTAAAATTAAAAAGAGAAATCAAATGAAGAGACGAAAAAAAGATTATTTTTGTGTAGATTTTTTTTACATGTTTAAAAATATACTATTTAATCAAAAAAAATTCAGTTACAGCTAAATTTACAACTCGTACTAATTCACATACAATTTATCTACCCCACTGCATAAATGTACATACCCTAATCGTTTGTTAAATGAAAACAAAAAAAAAACCTGTTGTAATATGGTGACAACAATAGTAAAAACTGTGTATTATTACACATTATTAATAATGAAGAAAAAAAAAATACAAATTCGAAATATAATAATAGATATACATATATATATAAATAAAAATACGATTTATATGATATTACGATAGTACAGATATACATACATACATATATAAGTATAATGAAAATGAAAGAAAATCCATAGAAGAAAAAAATAGGAAGAAAATTATTTAAAAGTATAAAAAAAAAATATTAATAATAATCATAATGATATAATAATAAAAATACGAAAAAAATAAGAAATCGATTTAAAAAAAAAAGGAAAAAATTTTTCATAAAAAATGCATTTTTATTGGTTTTTGTTTGTTGTTTGTCGTTATTAAAATTGCATTCAGAAAACCCCCACCACAATAGTGCATTCAGTAAGCCGCATATAAGTATTTGTTTTGTGGTGGTGAGGTTTTTGTTCGCAGTAGGCTGCTAGCTAAGCTGTTAGATGATGTTGGTTGTATGGAGCGTAGGAGGGAAGGTCTATCTGGTGCAGCGAAAGTGTCCTTGGTAGACATTTTATCGGAAACAACATTTGATAATAAATTATTCAACCATTTAATAGAAAGAACTGCTTTTAAATACGTTCTCATATCCCGTACACGAGGTGGAAACACATAAATTTTCTCTTTGAAAATGATGATATACCATATATGTGTAGATCATTACAAAAGCAAAAGAAAATGCTTGATTTTTTTTTATACGTAAACTTTTCTAATCCACGGGTGAGTGTTCAACTTTATTCTCATTTCAGAAAAAAAAAACAAAAAACAAAAAAATACAATATAAATAATTTAAAATTATTAAGTTCAATTATTAATTCTTAGTTATTTATCATGTTTATACATAGTTAATAATAGATTGTTTAATATTAATTGTTTATTTTGTTATTTTTATTATAATTTCTTATATGTATATTTATATTTCTTGAAAATGTATCTGAAATATTTAATTATACAATATATAAATAAATAGACTAAATTTATTTTGGAACAAGTTCTCCTCCTTGTATAATTTTTCTCTGTTTTTGAAAATTCTACATAATAAATTCGTGCCCATTGGACATGAATTACTTAATTAATATTGTTTTTTTTTTATTTACCTAACTTTTAGCTTTATTTTGGTGTGGATTGGTATATTTTTACAATTATCATTTTACACACTAAACAAAAGTCGCTTTGGTATTAAAAATAATTTCTTAATATTTGCTTCTGGTAATTTGGATATATAATGTTGACTACACTAAAAAACGGGGGATTATTTAATTAAATATTAATCGGTTTAGTTACACACACACACACATATATATATATATATATATATATATGTATATTTTACGCATGCACATTTAATGGATTTCCTCATTTAATTCTTTGTATTATATAAGTTTAATTTGAAATCTCGTTTAAAATATGATTGAAAAATTCTTAAATGCCATTTATTATATAATTAACAATAAAAAAAAAAATCAACTGAAAAACTAGCATGGTTTTCTTTAAGTACAAATATACTTGTAAGGATAATATATTAATTTTATTTGGAATATTTTCTTTGGACATTAAACAAGATTTAAGTCTGAACAAGATTGAAAATTAGAAAAATCTTTCTAAAATTCTTTTTTCTCTCCATTCAATCAGTTATTATTTTCTGTATCTTTTATAGAATAATTTTGCCTATTTTAGAAAATTTGAACAATTTAATTTTTGCGCATAGAGTCCCCCCCAACAACTAGGGTGGAATTATTTCTATTCGACGTCTTGCATTCGTAGTGAGTGTCTACAATATTCGAACAGTTGGTGGTGGTGGTGGTTGGCTTGAATAGCCATTATAACCGAATAATCGCTTTCATGCTTGCGATCTCTTTGGTAAGCGTGGTGTAATGTCATTGTTCCAATGAGATGACGTCACTATTTGTGATTGAAATTATTGGTCAATAGAAAAATGGAAGTAATTCGGGAAAATAATAATTATTGAATGTTTATTATATTATTTTGGAAATAAGAGTATGCTAAATTTGAGCGAATTGGGTGCTATTTAACACCTCCTTCATATATATTTCCAACCTGAAGAATTTCTAATACATTTAATAACATCAATTTGACTTATTTTTCCGCTATCTCTCCTAATGGAAAATTTATCGATATTTTTCTTAATGATCTCGACAAGCCAATATTTGGTGGTATCAATTAGTATTCGTAATCTCGGTTTCCAAATATTTAATTTAATTAGAAACTTTGTATAGTCCGCCACTTTCATGTTACGATAACAAACTTCGACCGCTATACAAATTTTATACAATTAATTAATTCTCGGTTTTATAGATCTCGAGCAGATTATTTTTGTAGAAAAAAAAATTTCAATAATTTGAAATTTTCATAATTAATGTGCGGTTGTTAAGTTCTTTTCAGCTTTGAAAACAAAACAAAATTTAACTAAAATGTAAATGAAAATAGTTGACTTACACATATTTCCAATCGACGAATAGAATCAGATAAAAAGGCGCAAAAAACCTCTCACATTAGAGAAAGGATAAGTTTCCCCGCCAATAATGACTGTAACATGTTAAAATTATCAATTTTTCAAACAAATTTTATACGTTCGATCATTTTGGTCGATTGTTTAAAATATATGAAATTTAATTTAATTTTGATTTTTTCTTCTTATCCGTTATTAACCAATAATGTAAATTTAAAAAAAAACTGTAAGCTTTACTTACATAGTAGTGTCTTTATTTATATATTTCTAACGAAACCTGTGTAGGCAGGCAGATTTTCTGCAAATTAAAATTGTCATATTTTATTTGACAAAAAAACCAAGAAACCATACTAAAAACTGATTTACGGCTGAAGATTTGTTAAAATTACATGTAATAAAAGAAAAGTTCGACAAATCCCTTCAAATTGTTTTAAAATAGCATAAAAATGCCTTTTATTAACACAAAATGACAAGTTATTTAAAGATTCTATAAATTCAGTAGGAAAGTAAAAAATGTTCGAAAGTTTATAAACATTAATAATAGATATTGTTGGATATACAAACTGGATTTCGTCTTCGAAATATGCAAAATTTGACGCAAATATTTTTTATCATTTCCTCCCCACGTATAAAACTTTAATTTTTATGTCATTTTGAATTTTCACATTATTACGATCTATTGTATATAGTGTGTTTCCTCCCTTCTGTGAAAAAAAGTATTTTTTTTTTTTAAATTCATATTAAATGATGAACAATTATTGAAAAGAATATTTTCAACTTAAGAATGATCACTTATTTTTATGTCGTTTAGCAAAAATGTTGATTTGTAAAAGCCGCCTAACTGTCGTGTATAAGAAGCGGAAGAAGTACAGTCGTTTGTCACAAGAAACACTTCCTTTTTGAATGATTTATTTACGTATGTGGCTTTATAGTTAAAACAAAGACGCTTGGAATGCGGTAAATTACCAATTCGAGATTCAAAACTTGGGTTCTAGTCAGATACCAAACCATTTGAAGAGAAAAGTTCGAGATGCCTTCCCAAGCTGGTAATAAAACCATTACTTCATCACCAGTGTTGGGGTTTTGGATGCTCTGTTCGAATGGAAACAGTTGAATTATGTTTGAATAAATTAATTTCGATTGTTTACTTATTTTGAACAGCCAATAATGTAAGACACCCTAAATGTTGTCATAGCATAATCTGACAGACAGACAGACAGACAGACAGACAAACAAACAATTCACATAAGTGAAGTTACCTACAAAAAAAGTATTAGCCGAAAAAGCTATATTCACGCACATACCGAGTATGATGAGTGCGAATATGGAAATTCGATGTTAAATTAAGAACTTTTACCTACGGTTCTGGTTTCATCTCATTTCTACTTAGTTAACGATGCTGTCTCTAAATGTCACTCATTTAGTCTTATTTATTCTGAAATATACCAAATAGAAAACACAATATTTTACTACATTTCACCCGTAAATTCTACAATCAATTAACTGAACAGGCATACCATACACAAGCCAAGTTTGTGCTGCGAATAATCGTATTTCATATTCGAGTAAATTGCTCTTCATTCTATATCACAAAATGAAATAAATTTTCCTAACAAAAATGACTAAATTAATCCATACAAAATGTCAGTTGAATTTTTCATTTTACATTCTTAACATTTATGTCTAAATAACTTCCATTCCATGTACAGTATAAGGTGAACAACCAAAAAAAAAACATATAAAATAGAGAAAATTATATGAACAAATCCTTTTTTTTTCATCGGAATAGCCGCTCTCATTATTGTTAACAAAAGACATAATTGATGAAGTTTAGAAAAAAAATACTTTTTTTAATTGGTTTTATGCTAAGAAATGATTAAAGAAATACAATATTTTCTTATTCGTATAAACTTGAACACAATTTGAAAAAATTAAAATTTAAAGAAAATTTTTGTTTTACGATTGTTAATATTATGTTTTTTTTTTTACAAATAAATAATTTTCTTCTGTTTTACAAAAACATATTAAAAATTATATTTATATTATTTAAAAAAAATTGAAATCAAAACTAGGCACTTATGCATGTACATACATAATTGTATCGTTTAATTAGAAACAATTTTGTTGTCATCAAATTTTGGTCCGTACTGTACGAATCGTGTGTGCTGAAAATAATATTATTTCTTAGTTGTAAGAATTTACTTTTTGTTATTATTATTATTATTATTATTATTATTTTTTTGAATTCGCAATGAATATAAATTAAGCATAAAAATAAAAAATCAACGCTAAAATACTAAATATTTTGTTATGTATGTTCGGATGCAAAAATGACGAGTATACATTTTGTTTAATGGATTAAATTTTTCCCCCAATAAATCGCCAATTGATATTTAATGATTATTTACATCAATTTATTGGAACAATTTTTATTGGGATGGCAACTAAGTGATTGGGGATTTTAAATAAGAAGAAAAATTCAAAATTTTTACTTAAAAATGTAACTTTATTCAATTAGGTATTGTCCGTTTTTGTCGATGACCCTTTGCCATCTTTCAGGCAGTGTCATTATTCCGTGTTCGTAAAACTTATTACTTTTCTGCTAGCAAAAAAAACTGAATTAAACGTGATTTTACACGGTGGAATTAATCGTTTGGTTTCTTGGTAAAAGTTCAAAGTGCAGAATTCCTTTATAATCCCACCAAACTGACAGCATAATCTTCTTTTGGTGCATCTCAGCTTTTGATGTCGTCTGAGGTGGTCCACCACCGATTAATGTTGTTGTAAACCATCCACTTTTCGTCGCCAGTTATCAGTCGTTTCATAAATGGATCCGTTTCGTCGCGTTTCAGCAGCGCATCACAGATGCTAATGCGTTGCGTCAAATGAATTTCCTTAAGCTGATGAGGAATCCATAAATCGAGTTTCTTAACATAGTAAAGCTGTTTTAATTTTTTTTTAAATGCATGTTGAAAAATCACCAGAACGAAATTTAGCAAACCAATTTTGACACTGTCTTTCTTTCAACGCATCATTCCCATATACGGCACTTAACTTCTTGTGTACCTGCGATGCGCTCTAGCCTTTTCGTAAATAATACTAGTACAATAAAATATGTCTAAAATGCATGTCTTGTCCTTCCATTTTTAAATTTGGATGAAAACAAAACTAAATAGCTAAACGATACAATTTTTTACTAAATTAAAGGCGGAAGTCCAAATAACAAGAAAACAATATAGGTTAGGTGCTTTGAACACGCGTTGACATAACAAAAGAATGAGCTAATACCATCTATTGACAAAATCCACAATCACTTAGTTGCCAACCAAATAATTGGCAGTTGTCGTCGTAGTCCTACACATTAGTTATTATTTGTCAAATCGTGCAGAAATTCGATTTACTCATAGTTTGGCCCAGTCGGTCCCAGCAAGTATCGAAAAATAAAAGTACTGATTTTCAAGAATTTCCGTCATTTGTGGAACGAATAGAAAATAATTCAGGATATAGTAACAGAATGTCAATAAATTGTGAAGTTCCGGTTTACTGTTTTCAGTAGTTTTTCCGTTTTTTTTTCAGAAAATAATTTTGTATTTAAGTCAAATTTCCTAAAATTTGAATTTATCGAAACTTTTAGTATGACCGAACTCCGTTCTGTGTAAATAAAATACTACAAATGAGAATGAATTTTAAGTAATAATATTTTGTAAGATTGCCAAATCAAAAAAACAATTCCAATTATAAAAAATACTATTTTTAAGTGACTATTATTAAAGCTTATAGAATGAAAATGCATGCATTTAACTACAAATTGTAATGCTTCAATTTAACATTTTTGATTAGAATATTGTGATTATTTATTGTTTAATGTTTATATTATTATTGTGAGCATACACTTTTTTTTCTTAAGAAAAATTATAAATTTGCGAACGAAATTTAAAAAAAAATTTTAACAAATCAAATCAAAATGAATATTTTTTCACGCATACACGTGACCGCTGATGAGGAGATGATTCCCCATGTCGATGAGGAGAACGAATGGGAGTGTAAAAAGGGAAACACGGGACGGGGGTGGTGCTTTTATTAAATTTAATTTTTAATTTTTTTTTTTATAGATTTTAACACCACTAAGAAATGTAAGCTCTGATTTAGAACAATTAATCAATTCAATAAAAAATAAACAAATTTTTTATTTATAAAAAAATATGGAAAATTTTTTATGGTTAATGTTTATTTTTAGCTTGTTGTATGTAGGGTAATTGAATTTTTATAATTAATAATTTTATATAGATTTTAATTTAATTATTTATTTTTTTTGGCTATAATTTGGCTTAAGATTTTTCTGTTATTTGAACATGAGTAGTGAACAGTGTTCAGCATGCATAAAATTTACATAAATTTAACTTTCATACTTTAACTTATTCTCATTTTGGCAAAAAAAAAATATATTTATTCAAGAAATTTCATTAGAAATAGAATTTTAATTAATTAAAAGTAAAATGGAAAATTAATTGTTTTAAAAAAATGTTTTTTCTTGATTATTCAACAGAATGTGTGCCAACAACTTTCCTGTTCGAAGGGGGCTGCTATTTGAAATGTCCAGACCGAAGCTTTATGGTGCCGGAATTGCCGAGTGGTGGTGATGTTGACGATGACAAAGATTATGCTACGTTATCGTTTCGACGTAGAAATCTTGCTGCTGTCAATGAAGCTAAGGCAGAATCGCTACGTAAACAACGTTCTGTGAATCAAAAACTGTGCGGGTCGTGCCATATCACGTGTCTGAGGTGCCGTGGACCGAACTCGCGTGACTGCCTGGCGTGCTCTTTGGAATATCGGCTAATCATCATGTCGGCCGACGAGACCTACTGCCATCTGAGAGCAGATGAAGTGTCCGGAAACACGTTGAGCCGCGCAACTGAAAAAAAGCACGCTGACAATTTTAATGGTAACGCTGCCGATGGTGGTGACATTGACGACGAGCACTTCAACCTCGCTTACTATTTGAGGTCCTCCGCCATTTACATTATACTCGCGGTTACCGTCCTGCTGCTGCTAATTATTCTAATACTGAATAGGAAGAGTTTGAAGGAGATTTGCTGCGGCAACAATAATGGATACGCCTATGACAGAGTCGAGACCGTGCCGAATCCCAAAGAGCCGTTGCTTGCTGACTCCAAATAATCTGCCGGAAATATCTTTTTTTCCATTATTTTTATATGAACAAAAAATTATTAGTTAAAGTATCGTAAAAGCACAAAAAGAAAATAAAAAAAATTATTAAAAAGGTCTGTGTATGTGTACGTAAATGATAAAAATTATATTTAAATAAATTTTATTGGCTAAAAATGCAATTTGTTTTTTTTTTTTTCTTTTTTTCTTAATTAATTTGACGGTATTTTTATCTACTTTCATCGGTAAATATTATAGAAAATTTTCTCTTTGTGTTTTTATTTTTTATTTTTTTATTATTATTGCTTGACAAAAATTTGCTTCCGCAGCAGCGGGCGGAGACATGAGAAGAGTTTGTGTGCGTTTATCGAAAATTTGTTTCCCGTTCCAATAGGTTTGTGCGCGATGTACAACGTCCTTTTTTAGCCTTTGTTCTCTCTGGCTTGTTCGATTGTTGGAGGGAGGCTTTCTTAGGTCACAGTCGGGCAACAATAGACTTAAAAAGAATTCATTCAGATAAACAATGGAAATGATAAAAGATCAAGAATAAAAGCTAAGCTAAATAGGCTTATGCTCGTATCATTTTAGCATTTTGCCATCTTACCCGTTTTCCCCATTTTTCACTTTTCCCTTTTGTCATTTTGTAGTCTATAGTGAAAAGTTCAAGGTTCTTATCTCGAGTACGTGCCTTGAAATCAGGTTGCATGCGCCGGTGTGAAGACAATCGATTAAACTAGAAGAAAATGAATTTACGAAAGCAAAGAACAAGGAAAACTGTTGTATGAGAACAGATCCGTTCGTAACTGTGAGCTCACCCATCCTCCTCGAAATTTTAGTGTATGTCTTGGAGTCAGTTAAGAGGACACAGCCAACGGAATTCTTATTCGAAATGCGGAAAGCTGACCTAAAAGCAAAGGAATCGAATTAGGTTGGCATAAACTCAAAACTACCATTGATCTTTGATGGAATCGTATTGAAGATGTTTACCAACTAATCGCATTTCACATTGAATTCGAAGTTCCTTTAGAGTTTTAGGTGCTTGCCAGTTTTTCATTTTATTTTCTTTTTCGTTATGTAATATCATTTCCTATTTATCATTTTCGGCCTCCACGTTCAGCTAGGAAGGAAATGAGTTTAGATTGTCGTAATTGTTGTTCTTTCCCGTAATTTTACCGAAAGAATGTCATGGTTTTTGTTCGGTATCGGTCTTTTTATAAAAAATAGGCGAAAACATAAAAACAAAAACTGAAATGGGAAGTAGCAGCAAACGTACTGAGGCAAAGTTAAATTGAATACAAAACAGAAAAGGGAGCACACGGAAAAGACTTCTGTTATTCAGATATGTTCTGACCGATTTCGGATCAGATTTGATAGTCGATTCGGACCCCACATCTCCATGTACGTTTATTTTTTGGGAAAATCAACCGAATCGACTTGAATTTACGTCAGTTGAAACAGAAAACATTTCCACGTTATCGATTGCATAATTTGAAATGTTGCGATTCTGCTTGCACATGCTCGTATCCCCGATATGCACGAGGTTGTACAAATTAACTTGTACACGACCATATCGATTATAAGATAAGTGATATCTCGGAAGCTCAGTTAGATTTGTATACTCGTTATCCATTTATCTACTGGTTCCATTATTGGTTGTTGTCATTAGTAATTATTTTGTTGGCTATTAATACTTATTGTTTGTCGAAGAGAATCTACAAGCATATAAGTCGAGGATTAATTTATATTAGCGCCAAAAACAAGTCAACCTGATTAAGAGATTATCCAGACATTCACTGGAATATTGTAATTAGAAACGATTTCACCCATAATTATGGTATTTGTATTAATTTGGGTTTAAGAAGAGTTAAAGAAACGTTTCCGGATAAAACGGGAGAGTGACTTGTGGCAAAAAAATAATTTTCCAGGCACTCTTTTCAAATGTCGCTGTTCTGATATGTCCTAGGATTCTCTTTCCTTCCGACGGTTAATTGTTCTTGGTCATAATACTTCCGGCGCACAACTTAAACCCTTATTTTCCAAATGCGAACCATCTATATTAATCAAAAAGTCCTACTCAGCAAGGGCCGACACAAAATCAAAGGTGAGGTAGAATTAGAGCAGGGAAATTATTGTTAATTGCTTCGAATCGGAACCGCAAACGATTCGTTGAACTTTCAAAAGGTCATCTCCGCGATCGACTCAATTTACAGACCAACACATTTCCTCCCGCCTCCTCAAATCCAATTTGAATGAAAACTTGTAAAAATCCGAAAGTAATTATTACCAAGAATACTCCCATAGGGAGAAAGGTGCTGGTTTTCGGATAATTTTTAATTATTTTCCTAACATTTGTTGTTCTTCAAAGAAAGCTTATTAAAAAATGTTCTGTTTTTTTATTGTACAATAACAAAAAAAGTGTACGAAGTTGCAGAGAAAATGGTGTTCAATAGAAATTTGTCCTGGCAGCAAGGAAATTACTTTCTTTGATTAAAATGTGAAGGGTTAATTTTTTATTTATTTATTTTGTTTACAAAGCAAACACGCAGTTTTCTCGTTAACAATTTTCTTGATATTAAACGATTTTTTTGAGTATTACAAAAGCCACCTGATTTTTAATTACAAAAATAATTTCCCTTTTGGGATAAGTGTTCTTAGGTCAGAGTAACGATATTTTTCGACAAAGCCATAAGGCCCATCAAGGTCACAAACAATTATTTCAAGGACCGAAACGGCAAAATAATTTTTCTGTGGAAATTCTTGTGACTTTTGAAATTAACAAGAATTTTGGGTGTCATATTCGCGTCTGTCAAGATGATTTCCCGTCGAAATATAATAATTAATTAATTATTAATGTTTTGTGACTGTTCCAGCCATTTAAGTTCACATTTTGTATAATATTCATCAACATCGTAAAAATTTAGTTTATTTTCCCAAAAAAAAAGGTTAACTGAGACATAGAAAAATTAAGAACCAAATGAAATTGCATGTTTTCGTTTGGTTTTCGACGTTAAGTGATTTAGGGGTTTTAGGATCCTCTACGAGTATTTCGAATGTGCTCATATATTGAATATGTCCAAATTAAAAAAAGAAAACTCTTTTTAAACTTTTTAAGGACTTTAGATAAACTCAAAAGATTTCAACTGCGTAGCTATTCACTCATTAAAGATAACTTACCGAATACAATCTTGGAAAGTATCATTAGTACAGAAAATTTTAAATTCAATCCGTCCAACAAAAAAAAAAGTACGAATTTCGTTTATAAAAAAAGCCAAATTAGTCGGATTACTTTTCAAATTTGCTCGTATTTAGCTCGACGGAACCTTTTTGATTTTGGTAAATGAAGCTGACCGAAATGTGCTTATAATTTGAATAAAATTTTCATAATAATTTGAAGCTGAACCTGAATTCTGCTTATTCGTCCTTAACAACTCAACTCATTATAATTATGAAATTATGGCAGATAATTAATTAAAATCGTTTTCAGTAATAATATTACAGCATTTATTTTAGTCGATGAGATTGTGTACATTTTATCCAGCACATCATCTGGTTGGTTGGTGGGTAGCTCTTGAGATTCGAAAATGCAAACTTTTCTTCAGTTCTGTTCGAAACTGAGTTTGAGTTTCACTTAACATTTGATGTTGAACACCTGGCCACCTTCACCAGTTAGCACATAAGGTAATATGAATTAATTTGCAAATTTCGGAATATTTCGTAATTTGCCAAAGAATTAATTTGCCAATTTTCATGATTTTTACAAAGACGATATCATTTTGGAAACTAAAACAGTCGAATGGTATCGTAGAAATGGAAATTTGTATTGTGTTTGTTATGAAATTGTACGAAAACATTAACTGTTTTTTTGCAGGGACGAATTCATTAGTTTTGTTAGCGTTTCAATATTAAATAGGATATGTTATTGGCAAAAATGAAATTTGTACAAAATTCATGTTTAATTTTAAATGAATTCGCGAAAGGAGCGTTTAGAGAACATTATATTTAAAATAAGTACACGTGTGCAAATGCGAAAAATTTAACAATTAATACAGGCACTTTGTATATTTCGTTACTCGAAATTTAACCATTTGGCATATAAAATAACGAAATAAACGAAAATAATGCTGAGTAAAACAATCTGACTAGGAATCCAAGGCTACGTTCGTCTGTCTACCGGATAGCCACAAAAAAATTATATGGTGAAGGTAAGACAAAGTGAGGCAATTAGAGTAACCAATGCCCTCCTTTTGGACGGAATCTTACTCTATTTCCTTAGTATGTGGACCATTTAAAAGTTGCATTTTTAAAATTAAATAAATTAGTTAATAAATTAAATAAAGTTTTATTAGAAAGATTGAACCGTAAAATTTAAGAATAAAACACAACATCATTTAAATGACTGCCACGGCTGGCCTTACAGTACTCCATTTGCTCGACCCAATTTTTCTGTACATTTTAGATTGTCTGGGCCTGTATCTCTTCAATGGCAACTTTGATTTCGTGTTTCAAGGCCTCAATTGTCTCTGGATGGCTTGCGTGACATTTATCCTTAACGGCTCCCTACAGAAAATAATCTAACGGGCTCAAATCACAGCTCCGAGGCGAACAATTGACATCAGAATTTCGGCTGATTATTCGGTTTTCGAAAGTTCTCAATATTTCCCAGTTTTCTGGGAATGATGTTGTGTTTTATTATTAAATTTCAAGGTTCAATCTTTCTAATAAAACTGGCAATTTAAAAAAATGTACACTAGTTTTTAAATGGTCCACCATTTGAAAATGCAACTTTTATATGGTCAACCCTATACAATGGCAATATGATAAGTCAGTCATATATGTAAAAAATCTAATTGATAGTATTAAAATAATATTTTTTTTGGCAGTTTGCATTCTTCAAAAGACGCCATACCAAATTTTATAAATATCTGCTTAAAAGTTTAGTTCTGACACCCATTGAAGGCAGAGTAGGCAGAGTAGGCTTGTATTTTTTATTATTGTGACAAAAAGTCACTTTATAATAAAAAATACAAGCCTACAAAACGACAAATTTAGTTTTTTCTTCAGAAAGAAAAACGACAGAACTTTCCCTTACACAAAATATATTAAAGTGTAGTTTATTTAATAAAATTATTTTGATCGTCAGAAAAAATAGTGCCCGGGGATTAAGTGGTACTCGGACAATTTTGTCTGGTACCTAGCAGTCTTGAGTTCGAATTCAGCTGGCGAAATTGTCGGCATGTACTTTAATGTAACTACAAATAACCATAAAAGAAAAACAAAAGAAGATATTGTCATCGATTAACTTCAAAGTAACTATTTTTAGTACCCCAAAAACATAATCAACGATTATTCAGTTTAGACGAGAATCCCCGGTAGTATTTATTTGATGATTATTTTCAGTTCGAATTATTCAGTATGTCCCCTTTTCAATAGTAATAAAAGGGAGAAGAAATGTTTTTGTAATTGACTTAAAAAGTTAAAATGCTCAAAGTTTCTGGAATCCAAACATTATCTAACCAGAACGAATTAATGTTAAGCTTGATAGTGTGTGCGGTGAGTCGAATGGACAGTTTAAAGTTTTGAATTGTGTTCGTGCCCTAGGAAAGTGGATTTGCGAGTAGTTAGTTACCAGGAGGAGTGTAGATTGTAACAGAGTTGCAAGTTTGTGAGCAAAACTCTCACGTATGAATTTCTTTGAATCGAATATCAAAATTCATTGAATAAAATATTCTGTCCCAATTTTATTGGGTAATTCGAAACTTTTGAGGATACGAGAATTTATCGAATATATTGTACATACTCGCCGGATAGATTGTACGTAAAAATGTAGAAGCTTTTCTCTACTATTAACCATCGATATGATATTACACATATGCAAGCGTTTTGGAGGTAGTAATAAGATTGTTCTGTTTTTGTTTTTTAGTTTTAATTCATTCATCCACTCGTTCATTCATTCATATTTGCCTTTTTCCGTTCATTTATGTATTAATATTGCATATATATTTTGTTTGGGGATAAAAAGTCATTTCACGTTCACCGCATTAAATTAACTGGTGACCATCTATTAGTGGCCAGCAGGGATAGTGCTCGTATGCGATTCATGTCACGAAACTCAATGCATAGTCCAGTAGGGAGACAATACCCAAAATGTGGTAGTTTTTAGTTCTTAAAATAGGCATAACACAGCTGGGGGTAGAAATCTTGTTTGCCAAAAAATGAAAGAAAGAAAATTCCTTTTGTGAAGGAGTATACAAGTGTGCTTACAAATCGTAAAATAACCACAATACGGATGGATTTGTGAGTTTCTTTCAGCATTCATTGTTATACGAAGGTCTAGAGAGTAGTTAGCCCCCGACAAATAATATTTTGTTATTTTTATAAAGTTCTGCGTGTCGAAAGAAGGACAATTTATATTGCCCTATTTTGTGCGATAACAAATGCCTGCAACTGTTCTGATTAATGTTTCGATGTTCATGTGAAATTTAATTCAAGATCACGTTAAATAAATTTCAACATTTGTAAAGCTCATGAAATTATGATTGGCGTAACTAATGATGGTATTTACTGTATTTTTTTTGTTGGTTTTTTGTACGCACAAGAGACACAAAAAAGTTTCTACTAAAAATATATTCGATTATGAACAATAGAATCCAACAAAAACGTCGATGATTGTTAATAATTTAAATAAGAAAATCTAATTAAATTAGAAAGTCAAAATGAAATTATATTAATATACACGTACGTGTGCAAGTATGAGAATGCGAGTGTTTCGATTAGATTCGGCAGAACGTGTATCCGCATCGGATGGACCGGAATCCTTTGTATTCGATTCATAGTAAAAGAGTGCGGAGGAAGAGAAACTTCATGTTCCTTAAGCCTTATCTCGAATACTGTTCATTTTCCGTTATTGTATCAGCGCGCACGTTCTTGTTTATAGCCGTGGCGCCCATAGAGCCGGATTTTGAAAGTTTTCAGCTATAGCCAAGTTAGTAGTAGGCCGTGCCGCGGCGAATCAAATCCATCGACAGCCCCACGTTACCCGAAAGCAATTTGTATTCAGTGCGGTTGTTATTCCACAAATTCATATCGCCGTATCATATATTAACGGCGTTATTTGCATATGTATTTTATGTAAGCCGCACGATTTTTTATGTTCGCATTAACTCGATTCTCCATGGAAATGTGCTGGCAAAGCCGTTTTGATATTTGAACTCCCGATTACGTTTCTATGGATTTTGGTTTCAATTGGTGGCATGTTTACGTACAATGCGCATCAATAGACCGAAAAATTACTTCAATAGGTCCAGTGAGTTTAAAAATGAAAATTGAACATTATTTGGTATTTTATGGGAAGCGTGAGTTCGAAATACAATAGGAAAAAGAGAAAAATTAAAAATTCATCCTAAACGCTTAGGGAAGTGTCTCTCACTCTGGAAATACGGACTTAATATGGATATTGATTCGCTGGTATCTAGCATTTTCCTTTTTCGTCTCAAATTTCCTTAGGTTTGATATATGCAAAATTTAAAATTAAGATACTTTCGTAAATTTTAATGAAACAATTGAGCAAGTTTTTCGTTAACCTAACCCCTTAGACATCATCATCACCTTGCGCGTTTAGGTTTTTCCGTATCGATGAATCCATTTGATAAAGACAAATTCGCTGAAGAAGAAATGTTTAATGAGGAGGCAGCCTTCGAGAAAATACGAACAATTTTTTTATAAAGCAATATCGAAAATTAGTTCGATAATGTGCTAATGTAGTTATTTCACACACTCTGACTTTGAACAGTCTTCGTGGCCCAGTTGATTGCAGTTTGTGATCACGGAGCTACGTGCCATGGTTATATGAATATTTTTAGTTTTGTTGTTTTATAATACATTATATGATATAATAAAACCATGAATGCTAAATGATAAAATTTTCTATTCTCATTAAATGTATGCTCCTTTTAGAAAGAAGTATTGCTACAGTGGCGGATAAATCTAAAGATTGTCCTGGTTTTATTTTAGTGCCTCTTGTGCCTTATAAGAAAACTAAGATTTACATATAAAATCTATTTTTGAGGTGTTTCAGAATATATACGAGATCTGTTCAAAAAGTATCGCGGGTTACGTACCATATATTCGATTTTCGATTTTTTTTATGGCGTTATGTTGGTACTTATGTTTCTCACTTATGCCTATAAGTTCGGCCATTTTGAATGTTGTCAAATGGTCGTCGCGAAATTCGTACCAAAATTGCACAATTTCGACCAAAAACAGCATCGCATTAACATTGCTAAGGGGCTGTTGGGCTCTGTCCGCGATGACCCAAATTTACTCCAGAGGGTCATAACTGGTGACGAAACATGAGTTTATGATTATAACGTGAAAACGAAAGCTCAATCATCCCAATGGAAGCTGCCGCACAAGCCAAGACCGAAAAAAGCACGCCAAGTTCGGTCGAATGTGAAGGTTTTGCTTACAGATTTCTTTGATTGCAGTGGCGTGGTGCATCATGAGTTCTTGCTACAGGGTAGAACGGTCAATAGAGATATTACCTGCAAGTTATGCACGAGTTGCGCGAAGCAATCCGCCAGAAACGCCCGGATTTGTGGAAGAACAAAAATTGGCTTTTGCAATTTTTGGCTAATAACAACACACTAATAATGTCGCAGCCAGCGTATTCCCCAGATCTGGCCCCCTGTAACTTTTTCTTATCTTCGAAACTGAAGAGCCCCATTAAAGGACGACGCTACGCTACGATTGAGGAGATAAAGACGGCATCGAATGAGGAGCTGAATAAGATCACAAAAAATGATTTTTTGAAGTGCTTCGAGGATTGGAAATATTTGGTGGAGATTACTTTGAAGGGGACAAAATAGATATCCATAATTAAAAAAAATATATAATTTTTGAAAACACACAAAATTCGCGATGCTTTTTGAACAGATCTCGTATGAACTATCCTAAATGGCGTACTAAAAAATGCAGTAATTTCACTTTTATTTGTATTAAGAATTTTACTACAAACAATTCGGCGCTTTGGATCAATTATTTCGTACTTGTAGATTGCCATTGTCAAAAGATAATTATAACAACTAAAATACAATTATTTATATTTTTGTTAATATTTCAGAAATTCTGGTAATCGATAGTTGTCAGCATTGAATCATTATTAAAATGACAAATATCAAAAGTGGTCTAAAATGGCCGTTAACGAAGTTCGTATTCAATTAGTATAACAGTTATTGCTTCAAATCGGATATATTCCAAACTGTCCTAAATGGCGTACTAGAAAAATGCAGTAATGTCACTTGTATTTGTATTAAGAATTTTACTTTGGAAAGAGAAAATGATAAAGCTTATCTAATAATAATTATTTTAAGTTTATTTGATAGTTACAACTACAATCTAAATAACAATTAAGTTTGATAAATGCAACAAGCGAATCATGGCAATAATAACGGAAGAGTTAACACTCATTGGCTTCTCTCTACATATGGGTGATTCTGAGAAGAGTTACTGATGATAATTATTTGGCAAAAAGATTAAGATTCTCGTATAAATCGGGTGTGGACTTTTTGTAACGTTGCACGAACAAATCACAGACAAAATAAACCTAAAAGTCGCGGTGCATCACACTATTATGGACATAGAGAGCAGCAATGATTTTACGAAGGATTCGTAACTGTAAGAACTTGATTCGACGGGAGTTTGAAGACTTATTTCACTCCAAATTTTGTATACTGCGTTACAAATAAGAAATTTACTATTAAATGATTGTTGAGATTGTCCGGTTAATTATGCAAGTAATTATTCAATCGTCGATTAAGTTTCTTTGCAGACAAAAGATTCCCGGTTAAACGTTTTTTAATATAAAGTCCTAAATAGCAGACTTTAATTTTTCCAGTATAATTTTCTCCCTTATTAATCTTTATTCTCCATGGCGTAAATAAATATTTGAGCTGTAAGACCATCTGTATCTGTTAAAATCAAATCAAATATTTGTCTACAATATTATGAAGGGACCTGTCGAAGAAAATAAAACCAAATTGCCTCGTGTAAATTAGCCCTATGATTCATCAGTTCAGTAAACGATGTTCAAATTAACCTCAAATTTATAACCAAAATAAAGTCGACGTGAAATGTGCTCCAGAGGTAAAAGACTGATCTACAATTAATTGGAGATATCCCGGCAAATCTCAACAGGTTATGGGCCCAGGAAGTGGTGATAAATCATCTCCAAAGAAAAATCAGTGAAACAGTCAGTGAAAAGTCAGTGAAAAGTCAGTGAAAAGTCAGTGAAAAAGTCAGTGAAAAAGTCTGTGAAACGTCGAAAGTTGAAAGGCAGATCGGAGCATAACGTCGCATATTGGAATTCTGAATCGACAAGTCAAGCAAGGACAGATTTTCACAGCCACGTAAGCCACAAACAAAACCAACGTTGGACAGCACACCGAAAGTAACTCTGTGAATAAAGATCAACACTTTGAAAAGTAAATTAAAATTAAAATTGTACAAGTTGAAAAGTCAATTTTAAAAGTCGAGTCAAAACTGTCAAAATGGACACTGTAAAGTCACAAATTACAATGTTGAGTCAAAATTCACAAGGAGTAGTAAATTATGTGCCGTGGAGGTTAAAATTAGATGCTGTCTTGAGAAATAAGAAATTGTATGATGTTGCAACCGGTATCAAAGTCAAGCCGGAAGGAGCCGAAGATGTCGCTGCAGTTGTTGCCTGGAATGAAAAGGACATGAAGGCTCTGCAACTAATTGTATTGAATGTCAGTGACCAAATTGCATATAAAATTGCAAACTGCAGAACTTTGAAAGCAATGTTAGATAGACTAGTTTGCTTGTATGGCACAAAGACAGAGATGAACATGGAAATTATGAGAAGGAAACTTTTCACCTGTACATTTGATGAAAGCAAATCAGTAGCTGAAAATTGCATGGAAATTTTGCCCATAGGTGATGAATTGTCCAACGGAGGAGAACCAGTGCCTGAATCCTGGATGATGACCAGAACTTTGAAAATGTTGCCATCGAGACTCGCTCATTTTCGAACATCGTGGGATAACGTGCCAGCAGTCGACAAAACCTTGACCACCATGATTGAAAGACTGAGACTCGAGGATGATCGTCAACACGATGAGACTGGTGAACCAGAAGCAAGCTCCAACAACGCATTCATGGCGAGGAAATGCAAAAAGCAGCAAGGAAAGTAACCGAACAAAAAGGACAAAGTACAAGGAAACTGCTACAAATGTGGTTTGAAAGGACACTTCAGGAAGGACTGCCAAAACAAACCCTGTGCGAAATACTTCGCGTACTGCAAGAGAATGTACGCATGCAACTCATGTGGGCAGAAGGGACATTTAGCAAAGGACTGTACTCAACGGCGAGACGACAATTCGGATTCGCAAAGTTCGCGCAAACCTCCTGTTGTCTGGATGACAGCAACCTGGACAACCTCACAAACTCGAAGGAGAGGATGTCAGCCTGGTATCAGGACAGTGGCGCAACGCAACACATGACCTCGCATCGAAGTTGGTTCAAGGAGTACAGCAAGCTGGAAAATCCTGTGTCCGTTCTCTTGGGAGAGTCAACCACAATAGATGGCGTCGCAGTCGGAACTGTAGAACTGGAAGCATTTGATGGAAAAGAATGGAATCCCATTGTACTGAAGGATGTCCTGCATGTACCTGAATTGAAGTTCAATTTATTTTCAGTGAGTCACATGCTTGATCGAGGATTTAAAATGAGATCCGACAAAGAAAAGTCAGAATTTGTAACGGCTCATGATGGGTCTACTGTTGGACTGGCGAAGCGAGAAGGAAATTTGTACAAGATAATGATAAGGAAGGGAAAGCAGCAGCTGAGTCTGGCCGCAGTGTCAATACGAACTTGGCATGAAAGATTAGCACACCAGAACGTGAACTATGTACGAGAAGCATTGGACAAGAAGGGAATAAAGTACGTGGACGATTGGAACAACTACTTGTGTGAGAGCTGTACGAAAGGCAAACAGCACCGTGGCTCTCACCCCAACGACAGGAAAACAGCAAGTCAACCACTGGAGTTAGTTCACGTTGACATGGGTGAGATGGACGAACGCTCGCTAGGTGGCGCCAAATACTTTCTTCTATTTAAAGATGATTTGTCTCACTTTCGAACCGTTTTCTTTATGAAAACAAAAGACGGGGCACCTGAGAAACTGGAAACGTTCGTAAAATTGGCAGAGAATCAACTAGGAAGAAAACTGAAAGTTCTAAAATCCGACCAAGGAAAGGAAATCAAAAATGCAAGGACACGAAAATTTCTTGATGACCGAGGAATATTTCATACACACTCAAATGTGTACACACCACAACAAAATGGACGCATTGAACGAGAAATGGGGACCATCAAGGAGGCTGCAATATCAGCTCTACTGGCAACAAGCCTGGACTCAAAATTTTGGCCGAGGCGATCTACTATGCAGTATTCACCATAAATCAAACCGGAACAAGCACAGTGAAAGGAAAAACGCCTGCAGAATTATGGTACGGAAGACAAATCGACTTGAAGAAACTGAAGACCTTTGGATGTGAATGCTATGTATTAACTCAAGACCACAAGAGAGGCAAATTAGATCCGAAGTCGGAAAAGGGATACTTTGTAGGCTACGACGTGGAGTCCCCAAGTTACAGAGTGTACTTTCCACGCACCAGAGAAATTGAGAGCTCAGGAAATGTGAAGTTTGATGAAGAAAAGGAAGCAAATTTGACCGTAGTTGAGACTGTGACAACCGAGGAGCAAATTGAAGTGAAAAATAAAGAGTCAGAAGAATATGAAGATGCTGAAGAAGGACAATACACAGACAAAGAACGAAATGAAGAAGATGTAAGAAGAAAGAAAGAACGAGTCGAGACACCGAAGAACTCACCGGAGATAAGACAACTGCGAGACCGGAGCAAGCTGAAGGCACCTCAGAAGTATGGCTATCATGTCGCTGGCTATGTGAAAGAAGAAAGTGATGAAGAGTTGGCTCTCATAGGTGACATCGAGGACATATCTGTTGACATGGCACTGAAAGATGAAAATTGGAAACGAGCAATGCAAGATGAGTATAACTCACTGGTCGAGAGGCAAGCGTGGAAGCTGGTGGAATGTCCTGAAGGAGTCAAGCCTCTGACCTGCAAATGGGTTCTTCGCGAGAAGGTGAATAGAAAGATGAAGGCAAGACTGGTAGCTGGAGGCTTTGAACAGAGAGAAGGCATCGACTATGAAGAGACGTTTAGTCCCGTTGCTCGCTATGCCTCCATCCGACTCATCCTGAGTCATGCAGCATCTTTCTCCAGTTTGCCATACAAAAATGTGGTCTTCACGTCGAAAAAGCCCTCTACCTGAATCAACCTCAAGGATTCGACGACGGTTCCGGACAAGTTTGTCAGCTAATCAAGGCAATTTATGGGCTGAAACAAGCGCCCAAGCAGTGGAATCGTGAAATCACCGGATCATTTGAAGAAATTGGATTGTTTAGCACTGACGACGATCCAAGTGTCTTTTACAACAAAGACAGAACCATCATTGTTGCATTGTTTGTCGACGACGGGCTGGTGGCAGGAAAAGAAGAGAAAGGGATATTCAAACAGTTAGAACAAATCAAGAAAAAGTTTGAAATCACCCACTGCAGGACCATCGCGAAGGAGCTCTGTTATCTTGGCATGGAGATAAAAATTGAATCGGACGGCATCTCTGTGAGTCAACCAAGATACGTGGAGAAAATCCTGCGAAGGATGAACCTTGAAAATTGCAATCCAGCCCCAACACCGATGGAACCAGGAATGGTAACACAGAAGGAGGAGCTTCTGAACGATGAGAAAGTGCCAATTGAAACGCCATATAGGAAGGCCATTGGCAGCCTACTTTATCTCGCAACTTTGTCAAGGCCTGACATTAGTTTCGCTGTGAACTATTTGAGTCGACAGTGCTGCAACCCAATGAAAAGCCACTGGAAAATGACAAAACGAGTATTTCAATACTTGAAAGGAACTCCAAATGCAGGAAGTCGATTTGGAGGAGACAAAAACTTCAAAGTGTTCACGGATGCAGATTTTGGAGGAGAAAAAGAAACGATGAAATCAACGAGTGGTGGACTCATCCTCAGGGGAGGCCCACTAGTTTGGTACTCTCAACGTCAGAAACTTGTGGCAACTTCGACAGCAGAGGCAGAGTATCGAGCGGCGTGTGAAGTGATCGACGATGTATGCTGGATGAGAAGATTGGCGACTGAACTGAAAATCCTGCAAGATGCTCAACCCTTTCCTATGTTTGTAGACAATAAGTCAGCTGTTCACATGTTGATGAACACCCACGAGGGTAAGGTAAATAAAGGAAAGAAACACATCGAGATCGCACGTAGGTTTATTCAACAACACGTTGACGTCACCGTGGCAGTTGAACATGTTGAAAGTGCAAAACAAATCGCCGACATTCTCACGAAACCTTTAAGAAAAAATTTGTTTATGAAATTCTGTAATTATTTGATTGAGAAGGAGTGTTAAAATCAAATCAAATATTTGTCTACAATATTATGAAGGGACCTGTCGAAGAAAATAAAACCAAATTGGCTCGTGTAAATTAGCCCTATGATTCATCAGTTCAGTAATCGATGTTCAAATTAACCTCAAATTTATAACCAAAATAAAGTCGACGTGAAATGTGCTCCAGAGGTAAAAGACTGATCTACAATTAATTGGAGATATCCCGGCAAATCTCAACAGGTTATGGGCCCAGGAAGTGGTGATACATCATCTCCAAAGAAAAATCAGTGAAAAAGTCAGTGAAAAGTCAGTGAAAAGTCAGTGAAAAAGTCAGTGAAAAAGTCTGTGAAACGTCGAAAGTTGAAAGGCAGATCGGAGCATAACGTCGCATATTGGAATTCTGAATCGACAAGTCAAGCAAGGACAGATTCTCACTGCCACGTAAGCCACAAACAAAACCAACGTTGGACAGCACACCGAAAGTAACTCTGTGAATAAAGATCGACACTTTGAAAAGTAAATTAAAATTAAAATTGGGTTGGACCAAGGATACTGGCCTGAGGGATGTCAGCTTCAATAAAGGTATTTATCGGAATATTACTGGTCTTAATAAATTGGAAAATTATTTTCTTACTGATAGGATCTAATTATAAGATGATCGGTAGAAGGATGGATGTATCTGAGTTGCTATAGTAGTCCAGCATGGCAGGGGCCTGTAATACAGGATGCGCATTATATTCCAGGTTGAAGTTTTTTATTTAAATACTTTTAAATGAAATATAATTTTATAATTAATATTTTATTAATTAATTATATTGTCTTTAGTATTAGGTATGAAATATAATTACAGCAATTTCGTTTTGAATGTTGTTCTTAGCATCGAATTTGCGATTGGTTAATGCACAGCTTTTCCTTCAACTAACCCCATACGCAGAAATCAGGAGTGTCCAAATTAGGGGATCGTGGGGGCCAGTCGATATCACCACTTTTTGATATTATTCGGCTGGGAAAAATTTCTCTCAAAATCTGCATCGTAGCACGAGCTGTGTGTGATTTGGCACCGTCTTGTTGGAATCATATGTTCTGGAGGCCAAACATGTCTCGATAGCGGTCACCGGTAACTGTTACAGCATGGCCTTCAGCATCCTCAAAGAAATATGGCCTAATATTACCACCAGCCCAAATGCCGCACAATACAGTTACTCTGCGAGAGTATCCTGGTATTTTTTGTATCAGTTTAAGTTTTTTTGTGCCCCAATAGCGGCCATTCTGTTTATTAACAAAGCCAGCTAAGGCAAAGTGTGCTTCGTCGCTTATAATGATTTTTTGCCAAAAATAGTGGTCATCTATGGTACACCGAGTTGTAAAACTCGAGCACTCCAGTTTCGCCGCGTCCATGGTTATTTGCCTGCAGCTGTTGTGTTAATTGATTTTTAACGGGTAAAAAAGAAAATCTTTTTTGAGAATTTTTAACAAACATGCTGGGAGATATTCCTAATTCTTATGCACGGCGTTGATGAGAGGTACCCGGACATTCAGCAACACTCAGCTTCACTGCATCAGTCTTTTCAAATGTACGTTAACTTAATTGTGCCCCAGTCTCCGCCTTATCCTCCCAGTAAACACATATTTTCAAAATTATTCATTACACCCTAAACGGTTGACTTGCTCGACATTTGATTAACAACAAAAAGTCACCTAATTTTGTCCGCATATTCACAATTGAATAAAATATATAAATAAAATATTTTAATAATTTCAACATATTATTGCGGCGTTAGATATTCCATAGTAAATTATTATCGGCCTTTCTCTGCGACTGTCAAATGCCAACAGACAAATGTCATCCAAACCAAAATGGCGACCAAACAAAATCGTCGCCATTTTGGTTTGGATGACAAAAAAAAACTGAAACATAAAAACCACCCTGTATATCGAAAAATACGCTCGGAATTGTGGAATGTTGAATACGGTTTTAATAATAGTTTTTCAAATATATTAGCTAATAAGGAAGTAGACTGATGAGTCTATCTGATGGAGGATAATTTTTGGTTAAAGTATCAATTTTATAAAGGTAAACCTCAACCGAGAAGAAAATTTGATGTTCTGAGGAAGCTGTCGAAAATAATGCTATAAATACTAATGATTAGATATTTCTTTTAAAACATGGGCTGTAATTAGATCAAAATCAGGAGGTTTAATATAAAGTAAATGCATCGTTATATTTTTAATTTCAGATGGCGTAAGGAATTTGCAATAGTATATATTCTATTTTACTGATGCAAAAATAAGTAAACTTCCTCTTAATCTGATTTTGCCCAGCTATAATCCTCTTTAGATAATGGAAAATATTGTGTTGTATATGAAATTAGTTGTGTTTTAGCTGTCCATACTGATTTGTTATTATTTTGTAAGTATATTTAATATTAATTTTGAACATATAAAAATTACTTTCCTAAGAAATTAATTCCTAAAAACAAATTTCGATTTTAATTATGGTTACTTGAGGCTAACTCTGTTTTGCTGTTTTCTTTTTCACGTGCACGTTATTGCTATAGCTTCAAATCCGTATTTTGCTTGTTTTTGTAATCATATCGGAGTTTTTTTTTTAAAAATCCAATATTGAATTTTAATCAGCACGACCATTTTAATTTAGATTTTCTTTTCTACAATTGATTTCATAAATTATTGGAAATGGGAAAATTTCCATATTCAGTAATGAAAAAATATCAACCGAAAAAAAAGAAAAACAAATATATTTTTTTCGTATTTACAGAATAATGAAATTTAAAATCGAATTGATTTATTCGAGAACTATAAATTCCCCGAAACTCACTCGGCAAATATTTTTTTATCCTTAATGCTATCCATAAAGAAAAACAGAAATAACGGTAAAATGATGCAAGGATAACAATACTTTCCTAACATTACTAGACTTTCACGGGGTATGTAAGGAATTAATGGGGGGCGGGAGCCATTTGGATACAAAAATGTTGAAAACCGACTGACTTTTGATGTTTCGGAGTTTCGTTCAATATTTTTTCCAATTTGGTTGAATCGATTATGCAATTTCCTTCATTTCCTAGAAGCTGCAAAATTTAATAGATTTTTTCAAATAAATCGTTTATTAAGCAGATATAAATTGTGTTGATTGATTATAAAAAATTCCAAGCAATTTCATTCTTATTTTAATAACAAATTTAAAAAAAAGTGACTGATAAAATGATTCATTGTACTTTTTTTTTAGTTTTCATACATTTTCGTCTATATATGTATAAGTACATATTTTTTTTCAGTAGGTAAATATATCTCTAGTTTTATATTACAAAATAATCAGTCACTTTGAATAGGCCATTCTGCTCTTAGACACAATTTTCTATACGAAAACTATCCTCTTGCGATCTGTGTAACTCAACATTTCTTACCTAATGAAATCCCCTCTATTGTGCAAGCTTTAGATCCTTCAATACCGTTTCCAAGTCCTCATTTTAATATCTTAAAACAACAAATATGTTCTACAAATTTCTTACCAAAGACCAATTCCATCTAATCCACACACTTACATGCCGCTTATGGTCGCGGCGTTGTATTGTAGCCGCTGGATCCTGCCCTAGAGTCCTTACATATAAACAAATCAACAAATAATAATCAGCCATATTTATTTAGGATTTATATTTCACAAATAGTTCACAAGTGTTTGTTTGTTTAGGACGCTCGAGTCCTAGTTGCATCTTCACACTATATTTCTCCGAACTAACTTAATCCACCGATCATTCAAATAAGGTTTCTCGTTTACTTTTCTATTTTCAACTAGTCGTTCACGAATCGCTGTTCAGGCTATACTCACTCACTGGTATTTATATTGGCCGGCGTACTTCTAGAACATTCTGGAATTAAACTTTCTGGAATACTCTGGAACTCTCTAAAATCACTTTTCTAGAATCCTCTAAAACACGCCAGAGCAATGTTACATCGCAAAAATAAGTCATCTTGAAGTGAAGCCAGTTAGTTTCCCAATTTTTCCTAAACGCACTGTAAGTTTCGATCAGTTACTGAGCTCTGATGATAAAGGATTTAAAGCGCGTTAAAAGAACAGAATAGTTTAGCTTCTGCGAACATGCAGTCACACAAAATGGCTACGAGCATGGAAAAATCAGTATTTTTGAATATTTGGGAGTAAATGTGCTTATGGAATCAATTATTTATAGAGCAGCTTACTATTAGCTTGCCACAGATTATTCTACCCCATCATCATGATTAGTTGAGAGTAATATTTTTAACAACACAAAATTGATAGCTTATTACAGCACAGAATACTCTCCGGTGCTGTTTTCTGAGAAAAAAATTATATTTTCGAATTTACACCATGTGCTAGATCAGGCGTCGGCAACTTATGACCCGCGGGTCACAGAAATAACTATTATTATTTAACAAAAATATTACCATGAACAAACAAAAAGCAAAAAAGAGATTATTTCAAGATGTGTGAATAGAAAAGTATGGGTGTAAAGAAAATGGTGACAAATTGATATGTACTTTTTGCAAAATGGCGACACTTTTCTTCAAAACATGAAGGTGTGAAATGAAATGGCAAATGAAGATAAACCTGAATACATTGCTAAACAAAGAGTTTTGTTACCAGCAACAATCACGCTACATCTGCCAGCTTTGTTGAAGCTCTTAGGATTGGTACCAACGGAAAACCATTTACAGACGGCGAGTTTTTGAAAAACGCATTCATAAATTGTGCCAAAAACTTATTTAATGACTTCGCAAATAAAAAACAAATAATTGAGAGAATCAAGAAAATGCCATTCTCAGCCAGAACAGTCGCAGCGTCGCGTTAAAGTAATGGCCACAAATATTGATGAACAGGTCAAAAATGATTTGTTATTTTGTGACATAATTAGCATTGCAGGTGATGAAAGTACCGATGCAGTAATTATTAGATTTGCAGCAATAAATAGCTCGAATGTCAATGAAGAACTATGCGTTCTTGCTTCAATGGATGGACACGACCAAAGGTACTGATATTTTTCGTCAAGTACAAGAGTTTACAATGGTCAAAAATGGGCAAGGTTTGGATTTAAAAAGTAAATTGTTTTCCATAACAACTGATGGTGCTCCAAGTATTAAAGGAAACAATGTTAGATTTATATCATACATGAAGAAAATTTATTTGCAAAGGCGTCTACGCAACAACTAAAGGATGTAATGTAAAAGGTTGTTAAGATAGTAAACATGAGAATAGCGCGATCAGCATTAATACACAGGCGCTTTAAAGCTTTTTTTTGGAGGAAATTGAATCGAAATATGGAGATTTGTTGTTACATTCTGAGATAGGATGGTTAAGTCGAGGTGAAGTTCTTAATAGATTTGAAGAGAGTTTCGATGATATACAAAAATTTCTTCACGAAATCGGTGAAAATGATCTCGAACTCAATGATAAATAATGGTTTTTAAGACTTTTGCACATAAGAAACCATTATAATGTTTTCAACGTACGACTCCAAGGAAAGTATGGGAATGGTAGAGTTTTACTTCAAAATTGATAGTATTTGAAATTGATATAAAAACTAAAAAATTTCATTTCTTTCCCTTGTTAAAAAGGGGACCATGGAAAAGAAAATATCAATGAAAGTCATTAAAAGTGAATATGAAAGTCGGTTTCAAAGTTTTAAAAACATGAAGAAATGCTTCCATTTATAATAAAGCCCGAGGAAAATAGAAAAAAATGTTTTAAATTTGCAGTATCTTCAATATCTAAAAATTGATAATTTTAATTTAGAAATGATTGATTTTAAAAGTTCAACGTTATGGCAGGATAAATTCAAGAAATTGCGGAAAGATTTAAAAAAAACACAGAAGATGTGTTGGGCATCACTTCCTACGAAGTTTTCATCTTTGAAAAAAAAATAGGCTTTGCCATTTTGTCCACATTCGGTTCAACTTATAAATGAAATTTATATTAAGCAAGAACAGGAACAGATTAACTAACGAAAATTCATATGCTTGTATTCGTCTTAAAACGACTAACTATAAACCAGACTTGACTAAATTGACGTCACAAGTTCAACATCAGGGGAGGGGGAGCCATTGACGTTTATAAATAAAGTTCATTCAACTATATTTGTAATTATTTTCTTAATAAAATATATCTTATATTATTTATTAAAAGACTTTTTTAATACGAACATACATCTGACCCAAACGTCTCTTTAATTGTCACATTTTGGGTGATTTTGATCCGCAGCCAAAAAAGGTTGCCGACCCCTGGTCTAAGGCGCATACAAATTCAATACTTAACGTAGTAAATATCGTGACCATGTGTACTTATTATTCTGACAGAAATAATCTTTATGCGTTCCAACAAAAAAAAAATGGTGGCAAAGGACGTGAAAGTACATTATCAATTAAATATTTTTAATTATTATTTTAATTGTTTTTTTTTACATGCTCTCCATCCGAGATTGTTGAGATTTATTGTAATTTTTCCAATTTTGTTAACAAAATTGCAGTTCAGTGGCTTTGCCCATTTCAGATAAAAATAAAAATATTCAGACGAGATCTTTTTTCTCTTTAATATGTTTTTATTATTTTTTTACAAATTGTGCCTATTATCGGAAAGTTTTTTTGCAATTGCCAACTTTTAGCAATTTTATAGGTGGCTGAGTAAAATCAATAGATTAAGAAGATCACTTATTTTAGTTAATTTATATTTATTTACCAATAAATAGTATTAGCAGGTACGGTTTTGTTTCGAAAGTAAATCTATTATGTTATTCAGTTTTCCTATTGAATAAAAACCAAAAAAAATGCTTGTGTCCTTTTACTCAATTGTCAGAGGAACTATTGTGCTCGAGGAGATACTAAAAGGACAAAAACTATTGGCTCTGTACGGTCTCGTGTTTGGGTTGGTTCGCGTGCGAGTACTCGCATACTCGTATGTCTCGTTCAATTACGACTTTTATGCGATTACATTTTTATAGCGTAATCAAATTTCATACGACCATTTGATTAAAATTTTGTTATAACTTTTGCCTTAAGAAAGCATTCCAATATATTGTTTTAATAATAAAAACGGAAATAAAAGTTGAACAATTGAAGAGAAATAGAATTTCAACAAAAACACACATTATTCTATTGTACATTGCAGGATGTGTAGAGTCGCCTGTCATACTAGGATCTGTAAGTAGCGTGTTCTTGAATAACAAATAAAAACTAACTTACATTAAACTGGAATATTTACTCGTCTTAAGTGGGAAATAAAAAAGTAAAAATATATAAAAGGAGCGGGAAGAAAATCCTTCTGCTGGAGGAACGCTAATCGATATTCTAGACACACTGATAACAATTCGACCTGAAAACTTCAATCTTGAATCTTTTGATGTAAATATTGTGCGATAAGCGAAAGCTTATTCAAAGTGCGATAATTAATCAAACTTTAATGTTCGTATTCTTACCAGCATATTTGTTATTATTTTTCCAATACTGAGAACTCTGGTTTATTTGTTGTTGTTGTTATTTTGTTTTTGCTTTGCTCGTGATTTCTCTTATTCTTTTAGAATATAGCTACGGGAAAAAAGGATGCGTATAAGAGGGAATATCGAAAAAAAGTGTCCGAAAAAAGTAGACAACTTAAGTGATGAGGGTCAGTATTTTATTTATTATTTAGGGCTTAGATAATGTACACATAATAGACGTACACGAACAACATGCGAACACCTATAAACTCGGAGATATTTAAAAATATTTAAAAGCAAAGTTGAATTTTAATAATTTCTGTTGGTTCAAAAGCGAGGGGTTAGCCCATAACCCATTCACCCATATTTGTTAGTATGTATTACGAGAGCTTTTGTAAAGAAGCACAGAATCTGACGATTTTGCTTTATATTCAAATTTGAAGCTGCAAAGGAAAAGGAATCGACTGCTGAGAAGGGGTCCTCACCCATTAACTATATCCGCATAACGTAGAGTCATAACTCCGTAGTTACGAACGGATTCATTCAAGCTTGTTTATGCCTTATTATGTTATATATATTTTATATGTTGAAGAGAATAGAGGAGATAAATTTGCCCTTTTATGAAATCCGAGAGAGACTTTACAAAAACGAAGTGAAAAAACATTAAAACGTACTGGATTCAGGCACTACCCGTTGTCTAGGTTCAAATGCACAAACAGCACTTTCTTCAATGAATGCATCCATCATAGCCCGTTGGGGCATTACATTTCGTAAACAGCACGATTCCCATATTCAAGCTTGCTTATCTGACATTCATTCGCATCTCTTAGACTCGTCGCACACCCACGTTTCCCAGTAACCGTACTCGTTTGTGTTTTAATATGTGATCAGTGCCGCCTGCTTTCACTACGCAAACCCCCCCCCCCCCTCCCCACTCGTATAAGGATGCACTCTATGCGATAAATACGTTTACCTAAGACGGTTTTGCACTATTTCTATTCGGATTGTTTACTGAATTTTAAGTGCCACGTCACAGTTATTTGTCGTCTTTGGAAGCTATTTACTGGGTTCTATATGAAAGTTGATCGTGGCACCTGGAACCAAATTGTATGCATAATCAGGACATGAATTGCTTGTTGACTTCCCTCAAGTCTTGGACAAATTGCATTCGTACCAGTACAAAGGACAAAGTTCAATTTCGGAAAGTTTTTGCATCAAATATTCCAGGATATTATCTCTTCTTCGATTGAGGTTTCGTCCCTTTTTTTGCAATGGAATTCGTGAAAGTATTAACGAAATCAACGTGAAAAGTGTCCTTTGATTTGTATACATTTTCGCAAAAAAATTTACAGTCATTCGAAATATTTGCAATTTAGAACGGTGCTGTTCGGAACAACGGTTGTCCACGAAAAAGGCGTCGAAATTTTAAGATATACCACATACGCGCATAGAAATGACGCTAAGCAGGATGATTTGTGAATCTGTGGATGTGTGTTCACTGGGCACGATGAGGTTTCCGTGGTAGCTCATCCGTAAAAGGTGGTGCGAAGAATAAACAGAATGAAAACACTCAGCAAAGGCTGTAATTCATGGAAAATAAAAAGAAGAAAATAGCAAAGCACACTGGATGAGATTGGAAACCGTTTCTGAGTAGATGGTGTGCACGGACAAATAGTACATTTGCCAACGTCACTTCCGCGTGAAGATAATACACCACATTTATGGCAGCGGGAATCCACTGGGAAGAGGGGATATGTACACATTCTAGAGTAGAGGTCTTTTATGCTCTTGCTGGATGGTTCCAAAGTGTTATGCACGGCACACGTGGGAAAGCTAAATTTACAATAAGAGCCCCGTTTAGCTGTGCACGGTGCTTTTGTCACAAAGGAGCAACCCTATTCAAAGAGCTCACTTGTATAGCATGCAACAAAATAAATTAAACACAAAGGCACTTATTCGTACTTAATATTGAGGAGGTAAACGCGTATATAAATTATGATGCCGTCATCTCATCGCATCGCATCGTCCTGATTATCCAGATTCTCTGTGCACAGAACAGTTTCATGTATTGTCATAATTCTTTCCGTAACATTGAATTCCATTAGAAGATTCCACTGCAAGCGAGATTATTATTTATTCAAGAGAATTACTATGCGTTTGAGAATTACTATCGAATTTTAAAGCCAGCAAAGCACTTTTCCATTGTAACCCAGAGAAATGGAGTTTTTAATATTGAAGATCTTTTGTTTGTGGTAGTGATTTTTCTATACAGAAGAGAAGGAATTTTTCATTAATATAATACTCATAAGGACGAGAATACATTTTAGTTAAACAGAAAAGTTTGACAGAAACTTATTATTCTCCATTTCCCGTTTCCTGCGATGTGAGCCAATTCCACATTCACCCAATTCCGGAGCCATTCTGAGAAATAGAATAAATTAAAGCAACGCTTTGGCCCCATTTAGTATCAGATTTTATCGGTATCAAATGGCTCGGGTGGCTCACATACGACTGCTTCCCGAAATAAGTTTGACCAAATGTACGTACCCGTTCTTAACCATATCGGTTGATCTAGACTACGATTATTTGCCTTCTGTCATCAAACCAAATTAACATTTCGTTTGTGTAGCTTTTGAACTTTATCGCTGCTATTTAAATACATTATATTGTAGAATTCGAATTCATAAATTCGTGGATCAGTTGAAATGGTTTGGTTGGGGGTATGCTGGGTGGCGTTGTTCTTACTGTTCCTATCCTTTTTAGTGTCTCTTTCGAAAATTGAACTGATAACAAAGACATGAATATGGTATATATGGCAGTATTTTTTATGTCTTTGAGACATAATTAATTTGAATAGAATATGAAGGACGGGATACATAGATCAAAGAACTGAAGGACAAAACCAAGAACAATAAAGAGAATGCTTGCAAAATATTGGCAGTAGCTGCTAGTCGTTGGTACTATTCACAAAATATCGATTTCTTAAAGTAAGTGTAACAAAAAGAGTTTACAATAATTGTGATAGAAAATCCCTACTCAATGACGGCAATATAGAGAAACGATTCCTTTTTAGCTGTTCTTTTTTTAAATGAAAAATTAATTTTCTTATTTATACAAATGAGAACAAAAAAAAAAGTAAAATAAGAAATTGGCAAAAAAAAATGAATGTAAATTTGAAATCGACAAAAACCAAATCAAGTAAACAAATTAATTAAATTTCAAGAGATGGACGAATAAATGGGAAAACGAGATTGTCGCTTCCGTGGAGTCATCAAACCATTATCATTTCAGCAGCCAGAAAGGAGGAATTGCTTCGAAGGAAAATCGATAAAGAGCCTTGCATTATTATTAATAAAGGGACAACGGAAAAAACTCCGAATATAGATTGGGCACTTTTTCTGTTCAAATGGAGCTGATAAAATTGTAAATTGGGTAATAAATTTAATTCTCCGTTGACATATATAAGTGGCCATGAAAATTTCGTTAGTTCAAATTGCAAACTTCTGCGCTATCGACACAAAGTCGCTCGGTTGTCTCTAATATTTGCTCTGCTTGGAATTCTGCCCTGACTCCCCAATTTTGGCAGAAATAGCAACAAATCAATCAAAAATGTTGAGCACTATATCTCCATGAACATATGTGTATGTACGTATATTATTGGCTTTAAAATATATTCTATGAAATTATTATTTATAGTCAAAGCGATCGATAAACACACACATTAACCCAATTAATAGACCTAAAATGATACGAAATATTTTCATTGCGCTATATTGTGTTTCGGTATTCATCTCTTCTCTGTGTACAGTGAATTGATTTTTTTTTTATAATAAATATTTAATTTTGGAAAAAGACTAAAATAAAAAATATTGTACAATATAAAAAAAATTATTCCCTTATATATGGGTACGGCATCAAAAAGCCAGCCTACATGGCGACACCAACAAAGAAAATTCTCTTGGGCTATTTTAAAATTAGTTCAAAACAGATTTAAGGATTAAGAGTGATACATAAGAAAATGTGAATTTAGTTGAACTTGAATTCATCTTAGCTTTACAAATACCGTATTACCTAAAAACTATAGAAATGGGTGTAGGTGTAATGGTCTTTTTCTATGGAAACCATAACCTAGACAACCGTTTAGATTTTCGAAAATTCATATACTATATTTTCGGTGTCGAAAGGATTCTTCTGACGAAAAATACAATATTTCAGTTATAGACTGTAACAAAAATAATTTCAAATACAATATAATTTGAACACTTATGAAAAAAAAACGACCAACAATAATAATAAATTTATATGAAAATCTACATTTTTAACGTTTATGTTGATTTGTATTCTCTTTAGAATTAAAATCAAAATAATCAGGCAGAGGCGAAGAGTTTTTAATACTTTCGATAGGCTTTCAGATTCAACTTTTGAACTACAGTCATTTTAAATCCCGGAACACAACTCTGACGACAACTACAATCTTTCACGCATTTCTGCCGAATCAACAACTATACTACAATTGCAACGAGTAAACAAATGTCATTTCATAATTTTATTATTTATATTTAATGACAAATTCGATTTTTATGTTCATTTAACCTAATTTATACATTTATTTTGCTTTTGATTTCAATTTTAACGATGCTGTCACATTACAAAACTCTGAAATATGTGGCAGTACTAAGACGAAAACGCCTACATTAAAAATTTGGTCTAATTCGACGAGTAAATCGTTCGACGTTGTCGACCGTCGTCGGAATTTTGTGCATTGCCGTAAGATTGTGAATGTTCTGAAAATTTTGGCACCGACCAATAACTTGTCGTTGTCGATGTCGTCGGAATTGTGCTCTTAGCTTAACGTCTAAAATTGAGTAAATTTTGTCTTGCAAGTTATTGAAAAAGTTGTTCGTTTATGATAAAGCACTCCATAGACCTATATAAATTCGGCAAATTCTAATTTAGCATTGTCCATAATTTTCTTATTGGTGCAGCCTTACTTTCATGTATACCTCGGAGGGATAAGACTGAGAATATTCCAAAATTCCACACATCAGTAGAGTAGTGGGTGGTGATGGAATCATTTTTAAAAGATATAAAACATTTTCGGTGTTTCTCTTTTTCTATATGAGCAATTTTTTTTTGAAGGATTCTGCTGGTTGTATTGTATATTTCATATGTCGATGTTGTTTTTTTATTTGTGTGTTGTACGCTAATACCGAAAATTTTACTAGTAAAAAAAACACCTAAATGGAGACGGAACTAACAGTGTTTCGGTACGTCTATTAGGATTACATTTGTGATGAATAATGTTGCGAGCTGAAGTTTCATGCTTGAGAGAAGTTGGTGATCGATTCTATTCGTTTGATCTTTATATACGAACGGCGCCGACTTTAAAGATATACTAGCTCCTTCAATCTCCTACAATTCTTCTTCATCATCATCGAAATCCACATCGCCGTCCCGATTTTCCATGACCTCATTCTAGGCAGACACTTCAGTATGTGCTTCTAAGCGATTCTTCGTTAAAGCAAATCAAACTTTATCATCATTATTCGAACCAATCTTGCTGCAAATATGACGCTTTCTCTCTTTCTGTTAATCTTTCTAAGAAACATGCAAATTCTTAACCATTCTTATTTCGAATACAAATATTTTTATTCGCACCAAACTTTATATAAAAATACCTTTATTCTTGTTCTGGTAAATTCTCCATTGTTTTTTTGTTGCTTTCGATAATGATTTCATTATTTTAAAATTATTTCTTTTACTTGCAAATAGCACCACTGCAATGCGAATCTTAACTACAATGCAATTTATGATTTCTATTATTTTTTAAAGATTTAATTGCAAATTTGTTTCTACATTTAATACTGAAAAAATCAACAAAACTTATCAACTTTATTTGTTTTAAAGCAAAATATAAAAAATTTGTGCTAGATTTTATTGCAAATTTGTACTCTGCACGCGCTTACAAAGGCCAAGATAAACCAGGCATCGCCAAATCTCCGTCCGATGAACTTTGTCATATGGGGCATTTTGGATATCAAGGTCCATGACAAAAAAAAAACGATAGTCTTGAAATCTTGAATGGAACAAAATTTCACACTACCACTCCAGCTTCTTGTAATGCATTCGCCGATAGATTGGACACAGTGACAAATCAGTGAATTTATTATAAATAGAACATTGTTGCTGACTTTTTTAAAGCAAAATCTGACTTTTTAAAAGCAAAATCAAATAAATATGTTAAATATTTCCAGAGATAATTGTTTTTGAATGCATTGCGCTCTAATGCAAATAAACTGCGTATAAATATACATATTTGTAATTAGATTGCTTAAAGTGCCGTTAATAACATATTGCCGTTTTTAAAATTAGGTCATATGGGCACAAAGGAAGTAAACGTAGAATAAAACCGCTAAAGATGCCGACAAAAACGCAAAATCGGTCCGGCGAGAGGATCACAAAAACTAGTACAAAAACAATTCGCGCGTGTCGCTCAATGGCCTCATGGTCATGACGATGCATCATGACACCTGGCTCATTTGTCAGATACCTTGCATATAAGCAAAGGAACGCTGGGAAAATAAAAAGAATACCTGAATTCTCAGATTTTCGTATTATGTGTACGCAATTTTCTAACATAATTATTGCAGAAGCGGCGAGAAATCGTAACGCTTGCATACTTCTGTGTAGATTTTTTTTATGTACGAGTAGACATGACACCCACTGACATGTAGTTTTCGTAATAAAAATTAATTTATTGAATTCCAAAACCATAATTTATATTCATTTTAATTCACTTATTGCAAACAAAATCAGTCCTTTTTTTATTTTATTGGTAGCGGTTGGCATTGATAGTTTTACCAGGTTTTAACATCTCATAGTAGACGATACCCTGCTGATCCCACCAAACGCACAGCCTCGTCTTCCGTCCGAACCGATTTGGTCTTGGGAAAGATGTTGATGGTTGGCCGGGATCAACTCACGATTTCTTGCGTTTAGGATTCTCGAAATATATCCACTTTTCATCGCTTGTCACAATCCGATACAGGAACGACTTTCTTTTTTGTCTTGCGAGCAAGATTTCGCATGTGTTTTGGTGTCACTCCATCTGCCTATCGTTCAATTCATGCGACACCCATTTTCCGATCTTTTCAATCTTCCCCATGGCACGCAGACGCACGGATATGGCTGGTTGAGTAACACACAATTGCTCCGTGAGTAGTTGGGTATCATCTTCGTCCAAAAAAGCCTTGGAATTGATGGTCCTCAACCTTCCTAGGCCGATTTTCACGCTTCTTGTCCCACAAGTCAAAATTGCCGTATTTGAACCGACGAAACCAATCTCGGCACGTTGTTTCCGATAAAGCTCGCTCACCATAGGCCTCCATAAGCATTCGATGCGATTCGGCAGCCGATTTCTTCAAATTGAAGCAAAAAAGCAGAGCTTCCCGCATATGCTCTTTCTCTGGCACAAAACTAGACATGATTACCAAAGGAAAAATGTATGTTGTTGTACGAAATTGCTGACAATGTGCACTGATTAATGTTGACAGATGTCAAACTAATAAAAAAAAGTATGGCGTGTCCATGGTATAAATAGTTATATTGTTGATAATATTTAATAGGAAGTTTTTATAAAGGGTTGCAAGTAATTCAACGGAATGGGGAAGCCGGGAATTTCTTTCTTTCGGTATGTTTGTATCTTCGTTTTTACTACAAAAATTAACAAAAATTTATTTTATAATGGACCTGAATGGATTTTAATAATTTATTTAGTCCAAAAAGTGATTAAAAAGTGAAAAGTTCGTAAACAAATGCGATTTTGACAGTTCAATGTTTACCAAAAAATAGTTCATTGCCGGTGTACGTAAAGTGTGCGTAAGAATACATTTATTTTATATGATCTTTTCCACTTTATAATTCTCTTTTAATAAATAAAATGAAAATATAATAAATAAATAAATAATATTTTAAAATAGAATACTGTGTTTTATTGAAAATTTCCAAAGCTAAATTCATCAAACAACAAAACCCGTAATATGGTATTAAAAAAAATCTATTTGTTTACGTATAAATGACACCACATATGAAAATGGTTTTAAACGAACCGCTTCAATCGAATACTGAAGTTTAAAATTGGCCCCCACTGATTTACGTCGTTTCTGTTATTTTCCATATTGTTACGAAAGTATTGCCAACAAAATTCGGCCACAATTTTTGTGTAGAGGCCTATCCAGTTCTTCTATAATCTTAGATAAAAACAAATAAAATGAACGAAAAATTCAGAGATGTCAATACTTTCCATACAAGACGAAAAGTGATCTTTTCATAAAATGCCCGAAATGTCAAGCGGAGCTTGTATTTAAAACGATCAGGCTTTAACGCATTTTGTCTATATTATTTTGAATTTAAAATATAAAAAAAAACGTTTATTTGTAATTTATGACTTACTAATGCCGATCATTTGTGTATAACAATTTGCCAAATTTTTACCGAATGAAGAAATTGTTCTGGTATGAATTGCCCCTAGCCCAGTATCGATCAATTCTGATATATTTCGTTTAAACCGCACAAATGTTTTCAAGCAGGAACGATAAAAAGCCGCCATTAACTTTTATATATAACGGTTACTAAACTTAACTAAAGTTTTACTTAACAAATGAATTTCTTTTATTATTTTATTTATAATGTCTGTTAAGATCAGAACTTTTAAATTTAATTTATTATATTATTTTCAAAGAACAATTAATACAATTAACAAAATAATTATTATTTATCAAGTAGAATTTATTTTTAACTATTAAGTTTTGTTAATGTTATCATAGAATTGGAAGTTTGGAAAAATAACTAAATCGTGATTTTTGTTGTTTTCGAGTTTTTAAGGATGGAAAATTTCATTAACTAGTAACTCATTATAATTAACATTATACTCTATATTTGTAGTTCTCCATTTATAGTTAATAAGAGGCAGGTGAACATATTATTTTTAATAAGTAATTTTTTACTTTGTTCAGTATTTAAATAATGGGTTTTTCAATAGAGGTAATATGTTTTTAAATAGACCGTTTGACCATATTTGAAATGCAAAAATCTTTTATTACTATCATTTGTATTTAGTAACGTTTTTCAAAATTACACGATTCAATAACGCTTGAAAGTTATTCAATTTTTTAATCAAAATATTCGTTCTTTTATTGCAACTTATCGTGCATTTCTTTCAATTTATGCTCGTTTTTAAGTTTATTCAAGAGAAATCTTTACATTTCCAAAGGGTAACCGTTTAGCGGCATCACCGGTCTTAATTTTTTTTGCAAAATGAAAAAGGAATTGCCGTTACTGTCAATGGTGAGCGGAACAGATCAATAATAAGGTACTTTTGGTAGACTGTAATAGAAGATATTGATTTAATAAATACGTGGTTTTAATAAAACAGTGCTATGCACCATCGATTTATTGCGGGAAAAGTTTACCAAGTCGATATTTTCAAGAAATGCAGTTGGACAATGACCTCCAAGAAGTTGTGATTTAATACCTTTGGACATCTTCTTGTAGGGTTATTTGAAGTCATTGATACATAATTGCATTGATTATACTGCAAAATAAAATAATAAATTTTGCTCTGACACACTTCTCTTTTGTTTTATTTGAAAAAGAGAACAACATATTACACTTATTATTGGAAAAGTCTATACAACTGTATATATAAACAAACATCTACATAATTGATATATGCTTGCATAATGGTTAAAAGCAACAAGTAAATTATGTAAAACTTTTTGTTTTTGAAAATTTACCGAGCTTAGGTGTGTTTTTATCGAAAACAATAAGCGGTTAACAACAACATGTCCTTATCGTGAAGATTCTGGCTCTATTTGCGGTGGCAATTGCATGTTGAACATGGCAAACATTAACTCTTTAAGCCACTAATCTTTATTAATTCTTATAAATATTTCCCATGAATCATAAGAGATTTAATTAAAACTAACTGCCGAAATGGCGTTGTTAATTGTCTTTCATGTACTCATGCATATTGTAAAGCACAATAACTGAAAAATTGTATGATATGAAATTTGTAATTGCAGATTTTATGCGTTTATGTAAAAATTCATGTTTGCCTTTTAATGGCATTAATTTCGAAACTGTTTAGTTGGCAACAAGACAATGCCTGCCTGGGATCGGATTAATTCAGCTTCGGGTAGTAATCCTTAATTTTCCTAAGTGAATATTTCTGTGATAGTATTTTCGAAGTAAAGGAGATGAAATTATAAATGAGATCACATTTTATAGAACCTAAAATATGATGTGGCTTTTTGTGAGTTCTGTAATAATTTGATATCAGAAAAAATAGACAATATAATTTTTTTTATGGTGATACGTGGGCTACTATATATATTTCTGGCCTAATAATGAAAATGCGAATATTTATCAACGAAAAAGGTTTTATTGTTTTTCAAAATATTCTCCATCAAGATTTATACACTTTTGCATGCGCTCAAACCAATTTTCGAAGCACTTTTTCCACTCCGATTGAGACACCTCCAAA
Source organism: Atherix ibis (assembly GCA_958298945.1). Classification (NCBI taxonomy): domain Eukaryota; kingdom Metazoa; phylum Arthropoda; class Insecta; order Diptera; family Athericidae; genus Atherix; species Atherix ibis. The sequence continues at coordinate 144,153,072 of OY282605.1, read as the reverse complement.
ACATGGTTTTTGAATGCTTCAACAGCATCTTCTGGCGACGAAAATTAAAAAGAAGTCATTGGGTGCCAAGTCAGGGCTGTACGGAGGATGACCCATCAATTCGACGTTTTGTCCGGTCAAAAAGGCGCTGGTTTGAGCCGATGTGTGAGAGCTCGCATTGTCATGGTGCACAATGATTCGACTTCTCTTGTTCGTTTTTCGAATTTCTCCGAAGACTTCAGGCAAACAAATGGTGGTGTACCACTCAGAATTGACCGTCCTACGTTGCACAAGCGGAACAGTCGCCACATGACCAGTTTTGCCAAAGAAACAAGCGACCATTTGCTTCGAAGTGCTTCTTCCACGAACAACTTTCGTTGGATTTGACTCGTCTTGGAAGACCCACACGGTCGATTGCTGTTTTGTTTCGGGCTCATACGCATAGATCCATGATTCGTCACCTGTGACGATCTTATAAACGTCTTTTGAAGCACCGCGATCGTATTTTTTCAGCATTTCTTTACACCAATCCACACGAGCCTTTTTTTGAGCGATTGTCAAATTGTGCGGGATCCAACGAGAACAAACCTTTTTTACGGCCAGGTGTTCATGCAATATCGAATGTATGCTGGTGGGAGAAATGCCTAGGCATGCCTCTATCTCACGGTATGTCACATGACGGTCTTGCATTATCAGTTCACGTACGGCATCGATGTTTTCTGGAACAACGGCTGTTTTTGGACGACCTTCACGGAATTCGTCTTTGAGCGAGCGTCGGCCACGATTGAATTCGTTGTACCAGTTTTTCACAGTGCTATAGGATGGTGCTTCATAGCCATACAAAGATTTAAGTTCATCGATGCACTCTTGTCGTGATAATCCACGTCGAAAGTTGTGAAAAATGATCGCACGAAAATGTTCACGAGTTAATTCCATTTTTTTGCCAAATTGATTTTTTCAAGTCACTGTAAACAATACAAATGATAGTCGTACGTCAAAACGTTCTGAGTACGTTTATGCTAAAAAATGTCAAACTTTCCAATGGAAATGTCAGATCGCACCTGGCAACACTTAGTGTTGCCTAGGCCAGAAATATATATAGTAGCCTACGTATCTAGTAATATTTATACCGAAATATAAATTCTTATGCACAACAAAAACTCATTTTCACTATCTGGATTCGAGCCGAGAACTCAGGACTATAGACTTTCCAGCATTTACATTAAATTTTTTACGCAAAATTAAAATTATTCTTGTACGTTGGAGAAATTGACAATATTTATTTTGAAAATTTATGAGTTTGCCATAAAATCATGTTTTTATGCTAATACGTAGGCTACTATATATATTTCTGGCCTAGGCAACACTAAGTGTTGCCAGGTGCGATCTGACATTTCCATTGGAAAGTTTGACATTTTTTAGCATAAACGTACTCAGAACGTTTTGACGTACGACTATCATTTGTGTTGTTTACAGTGACTTGAAAAAATCAATTTGGCAAAAAAATGGAATTAACTCGTGAACATTTTCGTGCGATCATTTTTCACAACTTTCGACGTGGATTATCACGACAAGAGTGCATCGATGAACTTAAATCTTTGTATGGCTATGAAGCACCATCCTATAGCACTGTGAAAAACTGGTACAACGAATTCAATCGTGGCCGACGCTCGCTCAAAGACGAATTCCGTGAAGGTCGTCCAAAAACAGCCGTTGTTCCAGAAAACATCGATGCCGTACGTGAACTGATAATGCAAGACCGTCATGTGACATACCGTGAGATAGAGGCATGCCTAGGCATTTCTCCCACCAGCATACATTCGATATTGCATGAACACCTGGCCGTAAAAAAGGTTTGTTCTCGTTGGATCCCGCACAATTTGACAATCGCTCAAAAAAAGGCTCGTGTGGATTGGTGTAAAGAAATGCTGAAAAAATACGATCGCGGTGCTTCAAAAGACGTTTATAAGATCGTCACAGGTGACGAATCATGGATCTATGCGTATGGGCCCGAAACAAAACAGCAATCGACCGTGTGGGTCTTCCAAGACGAGTCAAATCCAACGAAAGTTGTTCGTGGAAGAAGCACTTCGAAGCAAATGGTCGCTTGTTTCTTTGGCAAAACTGGTCATGTGGCGACTGTTCCGCTTGTGCAACGTAGGACGGTCAATTCTGAGTGGTACACCACCATTTGTTTGCCTGAAGTCTTCGGAGAAATTCGAAAAACGAACAAGAGAAGTCGAATCATTGTGCACCATGACAATGCGAGCTCTCACACATCGGCTCAAACCAGCGCCTTTTTGACCGGACAAAACGTCGAATTGATGGGTCATCCTCCGTACAGCCCTGACTTGGCACCCAATGACTTCTTTTTAATTTTCGTCGCCAGAAGATGCTGTTGAAGCATTCAAAAACCATGTTTTGGAGGTGTCTCAATCGGAGTGGAAAAAGTGCTTCGAAAATTGGTTTGAGCGCATGCAAAAGTGTATAAATCTTGATGGAGAATGTTTTGAAAAACAATAAAACCTTTTTCGTTGATAAATATTCGCATTTTCATTATTAGGCCAGAAATATATATAGTAGCCCACGTACTTGTGGCATTTCTTACCAAAGCCAATAGTCTGCGACGTCTCTTTTATGGCGTTTATGGTAGCAATAACCGACACGACGTGTTCACCATTGAGGCGGAGAGTCCATTGAAAAAATGGCATTTTCGTGAACGTTCTCACAAGCTACGCTGAATATTGTTTTGCGGGGATTCTAATTTATGCTAAATCGTCAACGTGAACATTTTACTTTTTTTCTTAAATATGCATATTATGCTGCTGAATTACTAATGAAACCTTGTATTTTTCTTCTATTGCAATCGAATTGTTGTAATGTTGTCTTCGGTGAGTATCACAGAGTCAAATTTGAATGCAAAGAATTTTGAAAAAATTATTCTCATCCTTTGAAGCAGTTCCCATTTTCTCGTCATTTTTCGGCACATAATTTTTTAATGCCCAATTCACGTGTGCACGTTTTAATTTAATATTCATAAAAATATTACTACCTTTTTATAATAAAAATTCTAATTTTTATGGTATTTTTAAATCTATCTTATGCAGTCCCATCCGAATGTAGCGCTGAATCTTAGAAAATACTCGGTATCAAGACTAGTAGTGTGTTTCCATGGAATTATCTGATTTTTTATCCGAACTTTCACATTAATCCTGAAAGGGAAATTTTTCGCACGTTACCAATTTTCCCCTCGGAACATTAGAAGTCAATGTATTCTCAAACAGCCCCCGATATGTACTGTGGCATAAAGTTTTATAGAAACACAGATTAGCGTCTGCCGAATAACAGTATAGTGATATGAAAATTTCATATACACCTGCACTAAATCAATAGTAATGGGGTCTTTTGAAAAGGATTAAATTGTAGTGAGTGTCGTAACCAGAAGCAATAACCATTTTTGGATAATTTATTGCTTTCAATTTTGACACAACGTATGTGTGCTCGGCAACCAGTTCAGTTACTATTGGAAACGGATTTTAACGGATATTTGGCGGATAAAAAAATTACAAGAGCACATACCGTTCGGTGGGGTGGCAGTTACATTTGCACTGTGTGCTCACTCATTTATAAAATATTCAAATTTGTAATAAAGTTTTTCCCGCGGCAATTTTTCGATGTATTCATGGCTTAATCAATTTATAAACTGTAAAATGTTCATCCACTAACACTGCGTTTTAAACAAAATTTTTATAAAAAAATAAAGAGAAAGAAAACAGCATTACGACTGCTATGCGAAAATTATATTTAATTAAGTGATGATGAACAAAAATTGAAATTGACAAAAAAAAATCATAAAACTTAATGTAATATTGTTTCGACTCAATTCGGCACTCTGCGTTTACGTGGAGACGGTGTATTGACGACGTGTACTTTGAAATGGAATTTTTGTGTAGCACTTTTGCTGGGAAATCCCATTCTATTTTCGGACGCTATTCATAAATTGGATCGAAATATAGAAAATTTAGTGGAACACACGAAAGCAGCTTAACAACGAAAATCAGATTAGGTGGCGGATCCTTAGAGGAAAAATCAATTCCAGGTCTGGTAGTGCGCATAATTCCCAAATTGAAAAATTAGGGTTGAGTTGTCGCTACTTCCTCGTACGAGAAGTACATTGCTCGTTGGTCCTCCAGGCAGATCCAACCATTACAAACCCTCAAACACCTACGCTGCTGCGCTAGTGCAACCCTTACGAAGCGATAGTGCAGCGACAGGTGGGGGCAGCGACAGGTGGGGGCAGCGACAGGTGGGGCAGCTATCTTACTCCGTTTGGGAACGTAACGCATTATCGATTTTTTTAAATATATAAATCACTGGCATATTATTATGCCCCTAGTCGTAGTTGTTTCACATGCTGTATTTCAAATCTAACATGACATAATCCTAGTTGTGCGTTTTACCAGTGACTGGGTTGACACACCCAACGTAATCTGATTCACTGTTTCGGGCAGGGTTGTCAGCCGCAACTTGTGCATGCGATGTCGATAGAATGGCGGCTGTTATGCATACGAGATTATGTATAAATGGCGGAGTGTACAGGCGGCAACCAGTTCGTGTATTCATTACACAACAACAATGATATTTGCAGCTTTTGTGCAAGTAATCAATTCGACACATATCCGTTCAAGACCTCCTCAATTCGAAGTGAGGATTGGCGGGCATATTTCGCTGCTGTGCTGGTGCGTGGATGTGTTTCTAATTACTCGAGTTTAATGTTCAAAACGCACTCGTACATCACCTAATTTCGGTTTTTTTGAACAATAAAATACTATTCAACACTGTTTTGGCAATATTCATCTAAATATTCACGTTTCAAATAAATTAATATTAGTCTTTGTGTTTGGCAAAAGTCTTACACAATGCAAGGGGCTATTGTCAACTCTTTGGAATGCATACGGGGACGTTCGAAGTATTAATGATGGTCCCCCAAAATTTTCGTTTAATCCTGTTAAAAAAAATTCAACGAAAGTACATTTTCAAAAAGTTTATTTAATAAGTGGACTGTGTTACTTAGCGTTCTATACTAGAGATGTTAAACATTTATTATACACAAGAGTTAAAAGAGTCTTTATGGTAAGAATTTACCAAACTCTGACAAAAATACCATATTTAGTTGAATTTCGAAATATTATGCCCTGAACCATCGTCAAGAAATAAGTATTGTAGAACTCGCCGCTAGATTTGACAATAAAAACACACACCTTAATATGAGGCAGTGTGGGCTTCATCTACCGACGTAAGAACATTCGGCTAAACCGACATTTGACAAGATATGGTTAGCTGATAAGTTTGTGATAAGTTTTCTAGATGATTGATTTTATTACCACTGCATTATTCATAGCATACAATACGTTAGTTCATCATTATGAATGGCGCGATAACCAGGAGTCCGGTCTAGGCCTGCTTACTTAAAGAACTGTAGACGTTTAGTCTTTTAAAATGTTTTTAGCGTCCTGACTAACGCCGCTGCTTCAGCGAAAGCAAGGCCTGCCACTATTAATGGAGCCACTATACACTTTTTCTGGGAAGAATCTTCCTTATCCCTACTGATTTAGTGTCTAGCTCACCATGACATATTGAGATTAATTTTATCCACAACCAGGTGATTGCGGTAGCGCTTTAGAATCTCGTCCTTAAATACGTGTATGTGTAAGCTCCGAAATTGTTCATTCCCATGTACACATATGTAGCCAACAGTTCTGCAAAGGATCCAAGAGTTCCCAATAGTTTTTGCTGAGAACCCGAATTTCCGAAGAATAATTTCCGAAGAATACATGAAGACAATTTTTCGAGCGAAATACAATAGTTTAGCCTGACTGAAGTAGGCTCTACTTCGAAGCTATAATCTTCTATATGTATGCAACTAGTGCTAATTGGTCTTGTATTCAACGCCGACGCTGTCATGTACTTTGTTTTACTTTAATTTATGTTCGGCCGGTGATTTTTTGTCGCCGACTCATTTTATAAAGCCTATTATTCATTTCAGATATTATTTAACTAAACAAGTTCATTCGAACGTATAAACTGCACTTGCTCCTGTCAATGAAAAATCTAAAGTAGCTCGATGAACAGAATATATAGGGTTTTCCAAAAAGAGTGATATGATTTCTAAGTGACGTTTCGGCCATTTGTAATATGTCATGATCTGTCATTTATTTTATTGTATTCAGGAATGTTTACACCTTCATCATGGAAACATATACGCAAAAACAACGTTTACAAATTATTCAATTGTATTATCAAAATAATCGTTCTCCAATTGCAACTTTTCGCGCGCTTTTGCCATTTTACTTTCATCTGAGTTGTGCGGTAAATAAACAAAACTCGATTCTGGTGCGAAGAAAATCTACAAATTATTCATGAACACCCATTACATTCACCTAAATTGACAGTTTGGTGTGGTTTTTGGTCTGGTGGAATCATCGGTCCGTACTTCTTTCGAAATGAAGCTGGTAACACCGTTACTGTCAATGGAGAGCGGTATAGATCGATGATAACCAACTTTTTATGGTCGAAAGTGGAAGAAGTTGATCTTGACAACATCTGGTTCCAACAAGACGGGGCTACGTGCCACACAGCACGTGCAACAACCGAATTATTGCGAGAAAAGTTTGGAGATTCAATTATTTCAAGAAATTGTGACATTGAATGGCCTCCAAGAAGTTGTGTTTTAACACCATTAGACTATTTCTTGTGGGGTTATTTGAAGTCATTGGTCTTTAGCAATAAACAAAACTCTCTTCAAGCTTTAGAAGTCAATATTGAACGTGCTATTCATGACATACGACTTGATTTAGTGGAAAAAGTGCTCGAAAATTGGGTTCATCGAATTTGTTCCTGCAAAAGAAGTTGTGGAGGTCATTTGAATGACGTTTTATTCAGAACTTAATTGTATTGATTGTACTTTACATTAAATAAAAAACGTTTGAATTTCCTTAACAATTAGTGTGGTTTTTTTAAAAAGAAATCATATCACTCTTTTTGAAAAACCCTATACAAAGCAAATTCTGAAAGCAAAATATGAATAAGATCACAATTTGCAAAACTTCAGTTGAAAGGCATTAGCGCACGAAAGAAATTGGTGCGAAAGGTAAGAAAAATTCTTGTACATTTACTATTTACCGCCCAATTCATCTAATGTATGGTTGAGTGGCTGTGGGCATTGTCACACTAGTATTTATGTTAGAGTCAATACTTGCCGTCTTAATCCTTTTCCACAACCGCTCGCCTAAAAACTCTAAATTCTACAATAAAATAAGTTTTTACGCGACAATGGCCTATGAAAAACGCGATAGCAATATAATCAATCACGCAGTAAACTCTTCGTAAACTTATCGGTTTAACCGATTCTTCATGCGTCGGCAGATAGAGGTGCACAATTTCTTCCTTTGGCTCTTTCGTTTCTCTCCCTCGCTGCCTACTGTATATTTGGGATATTTTCACATTTTTAAACAGGAATGTGATTTTTGTCTTCGATTATAGAAGAACTGCATAGGCCACTATACAAAAATTCTGTCCATATTTTGTTGGCAAAACATTTGTAAGAAGACACAAACATTGAAAATAACAGAAACGGCGTAAATCAGTAGGGACCAATTTTAAATTTCAATATGCGATTGAAGCGGTTCGTTTAAACCCATTTTAATATGTGATGTCATATTTATCCGTAAACAAATAGATTTTTTAATATTGCGGGTTTTGTTGTTTGGTGGAATTAGTTTTGGAAATTTTCAATAAAACATAGAATTCTTTTTTAAAATATTATTTATTTATTCATTTTGTTTAATTTCACTATATATTATTTATTAAAACAGAATTATAAAGTGGAAGAGCATATAAAAATATATATTCTTACACACGCTTTACGTACACCGGCACTGAACTATTTTTTAGTAAACATTGAACTGTCAAAAATCATATTTGTTTATGAACTTTTCACTTTTTAATTACTTTTTGGACCAAATAAATCATTAAAAGCCATTTTGGCACATTATAAACTAAATTTGTGTTTTCTAAGTAGTAAAAATGAAAATGTCAACTTAGCGAAAGAAAGAAATTCCTTTATAAAACACTTTATTTTCTGAAATAAAAATTTCCTATTAAATGTTATCAACAATATTAGTATTTTTATATATATTTACTTTTTTTTAAATACTTCAAAAAATATAAAAACTACACTTTCACTTGCACTTTTCGATAAGTGCCAAAATAACAACTTGCAAAATAACAAAAGTAAACAAGCATTTCCGTCTCCTACCACTTTCATGGAGAATGGCGTGTTTTAAAACTCTCCGAAAGTCTACAAAATTGAGGTGCTTGATATTCACAAAATAATTTAATAAACCTAAAATACAATTCCATTTCATATCAAAACATTGTACAAAAAATAAACATTGTCTGGCGTTGTGTTTAAATTTAATAAATTTCTAATAAGAAAACTAGATGTCAATGGGTTTCATGTCTACATTAAAAAATCTACACAAAAGTATGCAAGCGTTACGATTTCTCACCGCTTTTGCAATAATTAAGTCAGAAAATTCTGTATACATATGAGAAAATCTGACGGTCGATTTTTGTCAATACCACACGGAAAATCAGTTTTGACAGCAAAAAAGTTGGAGTGACAATTACTGCGATAATCGACATCACGTGTCTTCTGGTCTGTGACCGAATGCAATTTTGAAAATTTAAACTTTAACGAGTAGGGGGGAAACGTCACCTGATCAGTTTGTTATTAAAATATTATATATAATTTAAGTTTTAATCTATACATTTACGTTGCGTTTGATTTCAATTTTAACAATGAAACGATATTAAAAATATGAAAACTTAGAGATTGCCTGAAATCGGCGGTTGAACAGGACTTCATTTTTGTCGCTATTTGTAATTGTGTGCAATCCGTTTGGATCGTGAACGTTTTAAAATGTTAACAGCACAATTGTGTTCTGTTTATTAAGTAAGGAAATTAATTTTCAATAATTTTCAACGTTGAATAATGTCTTGTTCACACTTTAAAAAATTTTTCTAATGTTTGATCGCTACTCAATTGTTTTAGATAACGAAAAGTACAATTTACTAAGATTATTTAGAAAAAAATACTCTCTCTGCAAAAGATTATAACTTTCCAACAAATCGAAAACTCTTTATAATCGACAGCAATCTGTGTCTGCATTTACTTGAACAAATCCAAATCTGCAAAAACATTCAAACACATTTTATAAACTACCAAAGAGAAAATTGTTTATTCTCTTTGCGGAATTTATATAAACTGAAAATATAACACCGTCTATGTACGATTGAATAAAAATAAAGTCTTGAGCAATTGCGTTCTGACAAATCGAATCGAAGCGAAATTTCACATTGATTTGGTGTGTCAGGTGGAAAAACGCCACTACGCCAAGTTCCTCTTCAAATACTTAGAATCGCAATCGTCGTATAAATTTTCATTTATTAGATTTCACTTTATAAAAATTGCGTTAAATTTTCTTTGTTATTTTTATTCCTTGGAATTGAGTTATAATGTGAAAAGCATTCTTTCGAGATTTTTTTCGGTATCGATTTGATTTTGTAGCAAATTTCATAAATGTAAAAAAAATTATTTTTCTAAGTTCCAAAACTACAAAATCACTTAAAAAATGCCGCAGAATCGCAAAAGGTTTTTGAATATTTCTTTTATGCATCATTTGCACTAAGAATATATTTTTAAACTGTTCATAAGATATAATTGGAGTGGAGGATGTTTACAGGGATTGATGGTGAGGTGCCAATGCATTTTGTTCTGAAATAGTTGTTGATTTTAGTATTACGGGGAGGTGAAATACTATTGCGGATGGAATACGACTAGGTAGTTCACTAAAATAGTGTTTGTAATAATTTCGATAAAATCAGGAAAGGTAGGAAAAATTACGACGCAGTTCTAACGAGTTTAATGTCGCTCTGATATTTTTGTCAGCTATTTGTTTTAGGGCTTCATTTCGTATTTCATTCGAACAGGTGCAAGAAGCGCTTTTTCATACATGGGAATCATATACTAGGCTGGAAGCGAATATATTGCCTCCAATGGATTGGGTAGATCAAAAAGAAGTGAGACACTTCTCGTATTGGTTGAGGAAACCTAAACATTTTGCCGAATTCTTGCTATTATTAAATACAGTCTTTCGGCCTCAGTTCCCTCCGATGTGTCTCACTTCTTTTTGATCTCAAATTTAGGAAATACATATAAAAGGGGCATTGACAATTTTACGGAGGATCTTGAATTGTAAAGCCTAGACGCGATAGGAAATTGGAACGCTTCGTTTAGTTTTATGTTAATTGTTAGTTTGGGGCGTGTGTCCAGTAGTCGAAGAAGTTGGCGGTAACGTCTACTGGCTTCAAGTTTTTTTTAGTCTAGTATGAGGGTTCCATGTTAATCTCTTGTCCAGATAAATTCCCAAATAACATACTTTATCATATTGTGTAATCATGTTGCCATTAAGGTATAAAGGGGTAGGTTTTCCTTGAGAAAGTGTGAAAGTAATGTGAGCACTCTTCTGTCCATCTCTTAAACCAGGATTGAAGGTTGTGGATATGGGTTTGTAAATTGTTGGAAGCTATGTCAGGATTTGTATGGGTAGCAAGTATGGCCGTATCATCTGCATGAGTAGCAATGATAGTATTAGGATCAGATGGGCTGTTATTGGTATAAATATTGTATAAAGTGGGACCAAGGATACTATCTTGTGGTACTCCGGCTAGACTAGTATATATTTCCGAGGATTCTGAGTTAATTGCAATTTGGAAATGACGTTGGGAGAGATATGAATTTATGATAAGGTAGTATGTTAATGGACAAAAACTCTTGAGATTCCAGAGGAGTCCAGCAAGGCCACACACGATCAAAAGCTTGGGATATATCTAAAATTATTCCTGGGCAATACTCTTTCCTCTCAAGAGAGAAGATGCAATGTGATCAACAATACGATGGCATTACTGGATGGTGGAGTGTTCAAATCGGAAGCCAAATTGGTGATCAGGAATAATTTTTTCATTAACTAGTACTGCGTAGAGGCGTTTTAATAGGAGTTTTTCAAAAATTTTACCAACAAGAAGGAAAATTAATAGGTTTATTTGGTTTAGGAATCATTTTAATGACAGAAAATTTACAGAGTAAAGGAAAATAAGTTGTGCGCAGGATACCATCGAAAATGTATGTAATTAAAACTAAAGTTTTTCGGGAAATTTGCTTCAGAATAGGACGTTTTTTATTGGTAAGGCGCAGAATAGTAGTTTTAATTTCAGAGGGCTTAAAATTTTTGGGAGGAATACTCATAGGGACTGGGAACATTAGTTCTTCGATAATTTTTGTCTTCTATGTCATTATGTGGAGCAAAAGTGTTAACCAAATGTTAAGCAAATACTTCGGCTTTTTCTTTGTCTATTTTTGCCCAGTTACCGTCATTTTGTTTCAGTGGGTGCGATGTTCTTTTGTAGAAGAGTATTCGTCTAGTAGCTTTCCATAAAGAAATATTGCCACCAAGTGGTCTTGTTTAAATTTCATGCCGTTCATTATAGTCCTTTCTAATTTCCATATTCAGTTCACGTTGTAGTCGGTTAAGTTTATGTTTATCAGTCTAGGATGAAGAGTCTCTAAGATTGGCTTAGAATTAAGGGTAAGAAGAACAGAACTATGATCAGAGTTTAAATCGGCAAGAGTCTCAATACTAGAATTCATGGTAATTGAAGGAGTGCTAATTGAAATAATCGTGGATATCAGCTCGTTTTGAACTAGAAGTTGACCAGCATGTTGGATTTGGAAGGGAAGTTATTTGATATTATGTTGAAAAAATTAAATTCTGTGTCTTGGGATCAACTCACTGTCATATTTAAATCTGTTGACTAACCTGTTTTGGAACAAGCTACCTTTCAGTACCGGAAATAGAAACTTAAATACTACTTGAATAATCGTCAACTTCACTTATTGGTGATTACTCTAATTTTCTGCATAAAATTAAAAAAAGTCTGTACGATAAAACTTTATGGAAATTAATAAAAATACGCTAATAACAGTCCTTTTATAAACAGTACAACTTTGAGATTCATTTCAGTTCTAAGCGACTTCTGGATGTGGTTAGTTTGTTACTAAAATTTTTCCGCAAATTCCGTTTTCGAAAGAATCGAAATCATTTGAAAAATTCCTCTTTTAATCGATAACCAGTATTTTTTTTTTAAATTTCTGTAATAATTAGTATGATTAATAAAAATACACCCATTTTGTGTTGTAAGTCATCTGAATTGAAATATGATTATTTATGGAAAAAACACCAAGGAATCATTTGGTGAGTTATTATTCATTTCGATGAAATGTTGAGACTTTTATCTACTCGTTCGGGGATATAGTTTGCTATCAATATTATGACACTTGATTAAAAGGGCCATTTTAGGAGTACATATGGTCTTCACCAAAGAAAAAAAGTAAAGTTTCGAAATAGAGTAATTATTTATGGGTGACTCTGTGGATATTTTCATTTCTGAATTTATTCACTTGCAGTCGTAATCGTATGTCAGCACCACTGCTGGTGTCAGAACACTTTTGGGACTGGCTCCTTTTGAACATAATCCCCCATATCGTTTATTAGAATGGAAGGCATGGAATTCTATTCAGAAGTTCCATGTCCACATATCAATTGAAGTGTCCCAAGTTGCTTTTGGACAACAGAAATTCACATTTGTTACGTATTCATAGCCGTCCCGTAACACGTAACAAATGTGGACAAGAATATTATTCCTAGTCGTAGATAAGTACTTAGGTGTGTGAATGAATGGGTATGGATGTGCACATTTGTCCAAGCATTCAAGGATAAGTGGACGAAAAAGAATCTCTTCCTATTTTTGTAATAAGAGACAGTTTCGGTGAACGTGTGATCTAAATAATAACCGGAACAGTATTAATAAACCATAAATAATAATAGAGCAAGATTTAAGAGGAAGCCAAATGTTCATTGTCCTTATCCGAACGACACTAACTGTATTTGGACACAAATATACCATGAAAGTGGATTTGTTATAACAAACGCATCCACATATTAAGGACTATATGAGAGCAGATATAACATATATACACTGATGAGTAAATTGTAAGTATTTTTACAATGTCGAGTATATACTTAGCTCGACGTAAAGGTCACTCAGTTTACGCAGGATAGGCTACGAGGTGGTATGGGATGTATAGCAATGGAAGTTGGGAATATTTGGTAGAGAGTATTTTCTGAGACTCTTGACAGGACGAGATGAAGGAATTTACTTATTTTGTATTGTAGTTTGTGTGCACATTCGTCAGAGTCGAAACGGATAGAATGTTGGGCAAATTGTGCGTTCTAAGCAAGAAAAGATGAAGGTATCAAGGAGATTTTGGGCTTTTTATAGTCAAGCATCGACTTCAATTTACCAATCATATAAACAGTTGGCATATCGTATTATGTTAAGTATGTAAATACGCAGATTTGGCATTTTTCTAACGTCTAATCAATGTGCCGTCCCGAACGACAACGGCAGGAGATGGGATGGAGTAACGAAGGTAGAGCGTTCGGTAACCAAAAGCTTTGGGCGTCAGTGAAATCTTCATATTCAAGACACGTTTGGGGAAAAGGATTTACGAACTAGCCCGGATGACAACAGTTGTTTTGGGGCGATATGCCACGAACAAAATCTGAAATGCCTACGATTAGACTGTCGAGCACAAATTCGGTGTTCAGTTTCGATTAGTTTTGGACAGGTTGTTATGATTTCTACCCAAACCATTCGCAGCTAGGAAAAATTCATCAGGCCTTCTAGCATTCGAGAGTGAAATTAAACATGTGTCCATTCACCAATTATATGGGCGAATATTCGTAAACGAGGTTTATGTCGGCCTGTTCAGATGCTGTTAATAAAATTTTCCAGCTGGCCAGCATAAAATTCTCCCGACACATAAATTTACAACTGTTTATCCTGATTACGAACGATTCGCGTTGCAAATGTTATTAATGCTATTGCGAAATAATAATAAAAAAAAGGAATCCAATTGAAGCCTGTTAGCTATCGAGGATTATGTTACGATATTTTCGTGTAGGTTGTAAATTATTTAATTAATCAAAATTTAGGGCTCGCATTTTGGAATAGTTCAGGCGGTGGGATTTATAGTGAATGTGTGAATAATTTAACCAGATTAGGAATAATTAATGCTCAATTACAGATAAAATACGAATAAACATTGTCGTGAAATATTTTTGCCAAAATCCCCAATCGCATTACCTACGAATGGTATGCGATAATTCGGATCGATTCGGTTGTGAATTTTTTTTACAAAATATTCTTTTATGGTATGTAGCAGAAAGGTAATGAGATTGGTTTTATTTTATCCTATTCAAAGGAAGTATTCCTCCTCTCTCCGAAAGCTGATCACTTTCAGCTCCTCTTTAAGATGTTATCTACAGTACCAAGATGATGTCCTTTCAAGAGGTGTTTGTTCTTGGTGAACAAGGAAAAGTTCACACAATACGGGGGCTAGGAAACCACATACACCCCTGTGTCCGCCAAAAACTTATTGATAGAGATGGTCGTGTGTCAGGATGGGTTGTCATGATGGAGTATTCAAATGTCTGCAATGTTTGATTTGCGCGAACTGTCCTTTTTCTCAGAAGATTCCTCACTTCTTTTACATTTTCATCAGTTTCGGATATTGAAGGCGTCCGTGAGGGAAGTTTGTCTTCTATTGCATCGCGTTCCTCCAGAAATGCTTTATGCTAGGGAAAAAGTCCTGCTCTTGATAAGAAATGTTCCCATTAGGCTCGTTACAACTTTTTATTAGTCAACGTAGCGGATTCACCAATCTTGCCACAAAATTTGATTACACATCGTTGACACAAATTTTGCTGTTTTATTTTTTCATAACGCACTTTAAAACACATAATTTCCATTAACACGTTTTAAAGGATCGTGTAGTTATCGTACTAGTAACTGCACATCTAGGAGGTACTAACGTATAAGCTATGTGGAAGTTCGGCATTATTGCCAGATTACTATCCATGATGCCAGTCTCATTACTCTTCTAGAGACACTTGATATGTGGAGCGTTAGTTTGCTTTCAAGCGGACCTACACATTGAAGAGAACATACCAATCAAGTGTAAGCCTGGAGGTAGCCAGAACCTACCAATTTTTCAAGTGGACTTAGTGACAACGTACCAATCCAGGGTTTATCCCCACTTGATGTGGGTAGAAAAAATCTGTAAACTTAAACTGATCCTAAGTTGTATTTGAAAAGTGATAATACCGAGGGTATGGGCTTAAATCCGCTGTTTGGTAATAGATGGCGTGGGCGTGCGTATTAAGCTACCGTGGGCACGCCATATTTTTATTTTATGAGTTTGACATTTGTCAACATTAATCAGTGCACATTGTCAGTAATTTCGTACAACAACATACATTTTTCCTTTGGCAATCATGTGTAGTTTTGTGCCAAAATAAGAGCATATGCGAGAAGCTCTGCTTTTCTGCTTCAATTAGAAGAAATCGGTTGCCTAATCGCATTGAATGCTTATGGAGGTCTATAGTGACAGTGCTTTATTGGAAACAACGAACCGATATTGGTGTCATCGGTTCAAAGACGGCAATTTTGACTTGTGGGACAAGAAGCATGAAAATCGGCCTAGGAAGGTTGAGGACCATCAATTCCAAGGCTCTTTTGGACGTAGATGATACCCAACTATTCACGGAGCAATTGGGTGTTACTCAACCAGCCATTCCCATGCGTCTCCGTGCCATGAGGAAGATTGAAAAGATCGGAAAGTGGCTGCCGCATGAATTGAACGATAGGCAGATGGAGCGATACCAAAACACATGCGAAATCTTGCTCGCCAGACAAAAAAGAAAATCGTTCCTGCATCAAATTGTGAGAGGCGATGAAAAGTGGATATATTTCGAGAATCCTAAGCGCAAGAAATCGTGGGTTGATCCCGGCCAACCATCAACATCTTCCCCAAGACCAAATCGCTTCGGACGGAAGACGATGCTGTGCGTTTGGTGGGATAGTAGGGTATCGTCTACTATGAGATGTTGAAACCTGGTGAAACTATCAATGTTCACTGCTACCACCAATAACTGATCAAATTGCACCATGCTCTGCGTGAAAAAAGGACGGATTTTCAACAAAGACATGACTAGTCGCACATGTCAAAAATGGTCCGAAACTACTTGGAGACACTGAACTGGGAGGTGCTACCCCACCCCGCTTATTCACCAGACCTGGCCTCTTCCGACTACCACCTGTTTCCGTCGATGGGCCACGCGCTCGCTGAGCAGCACTTCGATTCTTACGAAGACGTCCGAAAATGGCTTGATGAGTGGTTTGCCTCGAAAGAGAAGGATTTTTTTTGGCGTGGTATCAACAAATTGCCCGACAGATGGGAAAAATGTATAGCTAGCGAGGGCAAGTACTTTGAATAAATTTGTTTTTGCTTTCTATGAAAAAAACCAGTGCTTTTTTGACTAAAAAACAGCGGATTTAAGCTTATACAATTACTAACAATTATTATTTTCCGAAATTCCTCTTAATTTTTTTAAATTTTGTTCCCACAAAATGAATTGTTATATTTTCTACTCGAAACATATACGGATTCTTAGATTTATTTATAAATTATCAAGGATTTTATGAATAATAAAAACGGTTTTTCTATAATAAAATTTTATCTGCGCATGGCAATTGATATCCATTAGCATAATCTTCATTGACTATTAATCGCATATTTGGTATAAGATATTAGAGCCCAAAAAGACTGCGAAACCATGATCAGACCTCACGGAGAAGGTTTATTTTCGTGAGAAATTATTCACCGCTAATATACAATAATTTTAGTGAAATCCTGTGTATTAATAGTGCGTTTCCTTTTATGTTACCAAACTCCGACCACATACGAGTTGAAAATTTGAGCTCCATTCTATGGCGTGGTGTCGGTGATACGTTTTTAAATATTCCAACAGCGACAAGGAATGGCAACCGCATAAACCTGCACAAGTCATATCCGAATAAATGTGGTCATACAAAATTCAATTATTCATAGACGTAGAGCGGTTTTCATTAAAAGATGAATTGAGTTCGATGTGATAAATTTCAAAAGGAAACCGAGCAGCTAAAATATGAATGAGCCTAAATTTCGCACAGTGCGGTGGTTCTAAATTAAGTTACTCCGATAACATGGGAGCCTACCCCGAAGGGGATGCGTATACGCACACACGTTACAGCAGCACAATTAGCATCACAAACGCAAAAGTGAGTTAATATTAAAAGCGAAATGAAATTAGTTAAAAGTTGATGTGTGATCTTAAAGTCGGCACGGTGAAATTTTCTCGAAAATTCGATTTCCTGCGGAACTTTTATCACGAAACTCCCGTTGACATTGATCCAGTATGGCAAGGAGAAAAACGGTGAGAATCGAACCGAACTGAATTTTTACTTGTCGGCATTCGATTTTTCCATAAGTCATAAATAAGTTCCATCCCCAAAAGCATACTGTCTTAGAAATATTGCTCCTTCGGGACGTGGCTAGACCATAGTTTTACTCGTATCCGACCGAATCGAACACGTTCCTTTATTAATGCGGTAAATTTCGGAAATTTCAAGAGTATTGCGAGTGTGTGCTTCCGAACGGCAGACCGAATGCTTTTATGTATAATCGAATCAAATCAGGTATACCAACTTGCTATTAACTACAACTGAATATTAATAACGATAACATATTTTTTGCGATGGCATGTGAATAAGTAAGCATCGCGAGATGTGGAGCTGCGTCTTCATCGGAGTCGTTCGCATTTTGGCCAATAGTATTCGGTGGGGATTGTTTTAATTCATACGTAATTCAGTAAAAATACTAAATGGCGAAGGGGTTTATTAATGAAGTGATTAATATGCAAAATAGTGAAAAACGCACAACTCAAAGAGTTCTGCCCGTAACATTCGATGAGTAATTTCACTATTCGTAGCAATTTAATTTTTTGTTTTTTTTCTCTTTTAATAATTAACAAAATTCTTATTAATTACAGTTTAATATTAACAAAACTCCGCCAGTGTTAATTTGGGTAAATTTTATAAATGTGTCCCTTAGAGCGATAAGACAGAATTTAAGTAGTTCTGTTTTCGTTTTCCTAATCTTCATGTTGAGTAATTTTACAAGGAAGCTTGTATCAATAACACCAAAAGATTGATTTTAATAATGGAAAATTTTCGCGAAACCAAATTACATACAATTGGCGTATGACCCAATTTACTTGATTATTCGTTTATTTAATTATTGAAGAGCAAATATGTATTGGGCCTGAGAAGATATTGTAATTACTTCAAAAATCGCAGCACCTGAAGATCACGTGAGAATAACCGAAAGCGTCGTGTCGGGAGAGATTGTTCGTTTTACCGTCATTTCTAATTAAGGATATATACACCTTCGAACACCCCCTCCATCTACCCGAATGCTATTCTTATGATATTTATCAGTCCGTTTAGATATAAAAGTTCTATAAACACCGATCGATACTATCAGTTCAGACATGTTTGTATGCCTGGTTCTCGTTTGAGGAAGTATAATTCGACGGAAGACGGAGCACATGAACCCACTCCTAACCCAGTTCATCCTAGAGAAGAAATTTATTAAAAAAAAAAAATCATAAATGGGGGGCATACCCCACCGACGAGCTGCTGTCAGTTTTTGTTGTCGTTAACATGTCAACTTTCAATTTAGCGGCTTAGCAAAATTGCTCTAAACGCCAAAAGTAAGTGAGTTCCCGGGATCCAGTGCCCTCGTACGCTATTGTTATTAACCGCATACCCTTCTTGCTGGAATAAATGTTTCTAGATTATGTACCACAAAATTTATTTATGAGTGTTGTTATTATTTAAACTGTTCTGAGTATCTTCATTTATCTTAGAGTCTCTAGATTAAGGCAAATGCGAACAAGACAGTAAAACGAGTACCATTTAGAGTTATTTATTTTTAATGCACAGTCATTAGGGCATTTGTTTTTTTTTTTTGGTTCCGCTTGCATGTCAGCGTCAGGAAATCAAAATGTAAAAATGAATTAACTCTTATGTAAGTACGTTAGTAGTTGTCGAGATTGAAGCTTCTACTGGAACAGTCCCACAGGATAAAAAAAAAGTCTAAATAAATTTTCTGTTCAATCATTTTTTCGTATCTCGGAATCTGGTTTAAGTTACTCGTACGAGTATGTGAATTTTATTGTTAGGGAAGCTTAATTATATATGCTGAGTTAAAACAGGCAAAAACGGAGGAAAAACAAAAGGACACTAAAAGAGGAAATTAGGAATTCGTTGGCTATCAAGGCCTGGATGCGGCGAGCTACAGAAATATGTATGGACACGGACTAACACTACGGATTGGTAGTTTGAACAAACGGGCGTACAATACTATCGACTAGGATCCATCAATTGGGTGAACTCTGACTGAGAAGCGGATGGATAGATGGTGGGTAGGATGAGATGACCCTCGATCTGAAGGACACTATTTCAGTTTGTTCGGAAACTTATGCGCAAATTGTTTTTGCTGTTTGACTACGCAACCCCCCCTGAAAAATATCTCGATTCTATTCGTGGAATGTTTGTGGTTTACTCGAGTGAGCAGCAAGCTGTCAATTATTCGTTTTACCGTTTACCGATACGAGTACCATTTTCCGATTGTCTCCTGTTGTTGCCCGGCTACCCTCCTTGGGGATGTACCTCTGGATTTGCGATTTTGTCTTCATTAAACATCCTGACAGGTACATAAGTCTTCCAAGTTGGGCAGTTTATGTGCGCTCAGGAGCTTGTTTATTTATTGATTGTGCCTTGTTGTTTTTTTGTGTGCTTAGTTTCTCCATTAGGACGATATATTCTATAATGATTTACAATTGGTATCGTAGGAATTCGGTTTGCTTGAATATCGATGCCGGATTAGTGTTCATTTCCCAAAAGGACCTCTGATCCGAATACTTCAAATGCCTCCTCCACCTTGATGGTGACTTTTAATTAAGTAAATTCTATTCAATTTTCGATTGTGAACCTCAAATGTGGAATTTATTTTATTTTGTTTAATTTGTGATGCTTCTTTTTTTGTTGTTGTTTTTTGTGGTCAAATTTTCTACAAAAAAGGAAAAGTAACCATCAACTTAATTGGATTAAAAGGAAAGTACAGGGGGGAGGACCATACACATTGTACAACAACAACGTCAACCCATCCCGAACGAGCTTATAAATACTTCTTGAAAATGAAGCCGACAAAAGGGAACGTAACAGGCCATGTGGCCTTGTGAGAAATGTTGATGGCTGAATCATAGAGTGGAACAGAGGGAAAGGAGTTAATTGCAATTAAGGACAATTTAATTAACGGTTCTTTATTCTACTTTCTTGTACTTATCTTCAAGTAGAATAAATTCAAAATGAATTGAGATGAAAGTATGAGAAATTATATAGAAACTGAAGGAAAAAGATTTTTCCTTATTGTTTTTGATTTTATTTCGGGAAAGTTTTACCCCAACTCTATAATAGGAATTTTTATATTCTTACCCTTTTTTTGGTGAATGGAACAGTGGTGATTGTAGAACGTTCATTTGCATTTAGTTCGTATCGACTTTGTAATTCGTCTGTAGTTAATTTCGACTTAATAAAATTCATCGCATCTTACAAGAATACCGAATAAAGTACACAAAAGCCAATCCTCAACGTAATTTAAAAAATTATTCACTCCGTAATCGAGGCATTTGCAAAATACTCCAGATTTTGTTTCGAATTACATTTGGTTTTCCCTAATTGCCCTTTTTATTTGCTTATGTATATAATTTAATGAAAGAACTGTAAAGTAAAAGAATCAATCGAACTTTTTGCTCTTGTACAGAAATTCGGAATATTTAAAAAATAATTAATTTTCTACTAATCATAAATCTTTACTTATTAATTCATTATATTTTCTTTCGATTCGTTTTTATTAAAAAAACAGAAGATAATTTGATTCTTTTAAATATTTTTACAAAAAAAAATCTTTTACTTGAATTTATATGGGAACGACGAAATTTTCAAAATAAAATAAATAACATATTATGCATATAGATCGACTAGTTGTATCAATTAATAGCCATCAAAAATTGTCTATTCTAATCCAGAACGGCAAAGGCAAATATTCTTCGTTCGGAGGATACTCCTCTTAAGTGCGCTTCTAGTCAGTATACGAGGTCTCTTCAAAAATTATCACAAATTTTATGTTTTTTCAAAAACTATTTATTTATTCATGAATATCTATTTTGTTCCCTTAAAAGTAATCCGCACCAGCTATTATACACTTGTGCCAACGTTTTTTCCAATCCTCGAAGCAATTCAAAAATATCATTTTTTATGATCTTGTTCAGGTCCTCCTTCGATGCCGTCTTTATCTCCTCAATCGTAGCGTCGCGTCGTCTTTTCATGGCGCTCTTTAGTTTCGAGAACAAGAAAAAAGTTAGCTGCGGCATTATTAGTGTGTTGGTTTTGGCCATAACAAAATTTGATACAGATTATTTGATCCATTTTTTGGAATGGGCAAAAATCGGAGACGAAGCAAAACACGTGCAAGCAAAGCAGCTGTCAAAAATTAACTGAACATTCAAAATGTCCGAACTTGTAGGCATAAGTGAGAGATATAAGTCTCTTATCGACATAAGTGAGGGACATGAGCACCACTATAACGCCACAAAAAATCGAAAATCGAATATACGTTACCCGCGGAAATTCAAAATTCGCGATACTTTTTGATACGTAACCCGCGTACATACAATGCTAATTGGTATTAATTATTCAGAAAAGGATATAAATAGGTTTGAGGTTAGTTTTAATAAAAATAAAATAATAAATTTTTTTTGAACAGACCCCGAATAAGGGGTGGTTTACTTGTGGAGTTTAGTTTTCATTTTACGGTGGAAAGTTTGGGGTGGAATAATCCAGACTGACTAAAAAAGGCTCAGTTGACTGTAATTACTTAAGAACAGCATAATAATTCCGATTAAAACGCAATTTCTCATAACCTCCTCCGTATAAATGTTCTTCATTTCCAGTTAATAATTTTCCGAAAATGGGTTAATGGATGAGAAATTTAAATATCATATTGCGACTTGAGGTCAAGTGCATGGAAATCGCGTTCAACCCTCGTTTGATAAACCGTATGTATTATTTTCAAAAACAGTTTAAATTTTATCACTTACAACAGTCAAAGTTATATAAGGATAGAAGAACACATTTTTTGCGCACTGTCAAAAGGTACTTTTTATCACACTGAATTATTTGTTGATAATTTTGGCCTATAGAAGGCAGATTGATCGGTGCAAACAATTTAACGTAAAACTACCGCGCGAAATTTTGAATAAAAATTCAGCATTTTCTTACACAAATGAATAATAATAAAATTTCAACTGAAAGTCGAAAAAGGAGAAATAAAAAATATTTTTTTTTGGAAATATTTTATTTATCAAGTAAATTCCAGAATGATCTTAATGAGGGGAAAGGGGAGAGGGCTCGTATTCAATAGAGATGATTAATAGCGCCTATGATCCAAAATTGTAAAAATTTTCTAGCCTAAATTGTATAGTCGAGGGTCTGCCAAAAATTTGTCTGCCTGAGCAGCAGTTTTATTTAATATTACTACACAATTTGTTTATTAAAAATTTTCCATTTTTGAATAATTAATTATTAATTTTCAAATAAACAATGTAAAGTCCCATCATACCTACATTTTCAAGATCTGTACACAATAGCTGTTATCCATTGGACCAATTTTGCTACTCACAAGTACTTCTATCTGCCCGCATCTACTCTACGTCATATAAATGAGTAAATTGCATAAGTAGTTGCGCATATAATTTACGGTAGGGGGATTTTAGTTCCCAAAATGAAAATAGATAGCTTAGCGGGTTCGTTGGCTATGTTGAAGTGTCATATTTTGAAATATACATAATGTTGTGGTTTCTAGCCAATACTGAAACGTACCGATAAATTGCAGACAGATTTGATGTTGCAGAAAGCTCTGTACCATAGAATTTTATACCGCGTCGTAAAATGGTTTGTTTAAGTGAGTGCCAATTACATAAAATAGCTAACAGCATCCGAAATGCAAAATAACCAGATGCAATTTGCAGCTATGAAAGGTGTGCCCGGTGTTGTTGGGGCTATTGATGGTTCTCATATGATAATCAATCCTCCTAAACGTGACAAACAAGCGTACTGCAATAGGAAAAAATATTATAGTCTGCTTTTACAGGGAATTGTAAACGCCGAGAAAAAGTTTATAGATGTGCACTGTGGTGAACATCGTGCAATGCACGATGCACAACTTCTATGAAAATCGGCGTTTTACAGGCGTATTACTGAGGATGAGTCAATAATTATACCAGGGGGAGTGCTACTTGGAAACTCAGCGTACGGTGTAAGCAGATATTTAGTTCCTCCGTTTAAGGGTTTTGGAAACTTAACTGAAAATGATTTCTGTGACATAGAATTTCTAGATAATGAAGTCAACAACATACAGAATTACGCATAATCTGAAGGAATTGACAGCAACAATGGTGCACGTGTGAGGCAGCAAATGTTTGAAAATATGGATTTTAAATATATTTAAAAGTGTAGAAACGAGTTTCAGCCCTATTATTTTCTTGATGATAATTGGACCTATATATAACGAGAGTAAAGCATTAATAAATGTTTTCGTACAACAGGTCAAATTGACAAGCTCAATAAACTTAGTATTTTGAGGTTATATTTTACTTCTGTTAGTAAATTTTGCGTTCCATTGGGAATCTACTCGGAAGTACTTTTGAGTAGCAAAATTGGTCCAATGGATGACAGCTAATATACCCTTGTAATATATTAGTTATAGTGCTTTTTATATGATTAACCTGTATTTTATGGAAAATACATTTAATATTATTAAATAAATCATTAAAATAGTTGAATAATTTTTTATAGATTTTGATTGGTAAATTAGTTATTTCCATTGATTTTTTTTACATAATTTGGTTAAAGCTAATGCCTGTCAGAGCGACCACATCGAAATATGGAAATCGACTTTTCAACTAAAAACTTTAGTCTTAACGCATGGATTATGCTGGTTTTCCGACAGGTAATGCCTTATCTTAGAATAGTCCGCTTTTTAAATTAATTACTTTCTATATGAAATGATACAAGCATAATGAAGAAGACTTCAAACTACTTATAATCGCTCGATGATTATTAATAGAACTTGTTTGTGATATTGAAAGGAATTTTCTTAGGTCAAATCGTTGCTATACACCGGCGAATATCACAGTCTAACCCGTACAATTTAGCGTATCGTTGCCTCGACGAATTCTGCCTGGTTTCCTTTCCAACTGAATTATGAACAATTACTCAGAAGCCCATTACATCTTTATTCTAGCTTCTATACGCATATTCGCTAGTTATCCACAAACCCATCCGGTAACTATCCATAGAATGATTTATTACAATCCCGAAATAATTATGTTTCGGTTCGAACTACAATTATTGACTACTGAATAGAATGAGGAATGCCCAACTTTCCAAATTACATCAAACTTTTTTTTGCAAAACTTTTGTTTACTTACGATAGTACCATCGTTAGATAAGGAGCTGACGATGTTCACATTTGAAAAATTACCTAAAAACAATTGATGGTTATCTTCATGAATGCTCGCATTTATTTTCTGGAACCCGAAAACCAAATATATAATTTTCGATAAAATCAACAAATTTACAAAAAAGGATTTATTTTTGGCAAACATAAATTTTCCTCGAACTACCAATTCAAATACATTCGAATTTTTAGTACTCGCACATTTATTATCGAAATTCTCACAGTAAATTTAGATAAACACGTACATTAAAAAAGTATTTTTTACGAACCTTAAACACAATTAATAAGTTTACCATAAATCTGATACAAAGCATAAAAAGTTGGAAAAGAATATAAATAAAATCACACTTTTTATCCTTAAAAATAAAAACAAAACAAAAAGAACAGGACAGTTTCGAGTTTCGAAGTAGTCAGCTCTGCTTCTGGTGGAGTAACTGGTTGAATGCATGTACGCGGGCCAAAAGGTAAGGTAAAAGCTTAGATTATAAAAGAACTGGATAGTCCTCTACACAAAAATTGTGGCACAATTTTGTTGGCAATTTACTCGTAGAACACACACACATGCAAAATAACGGAAACGGCGTAAGTTAGTGGGGGCCAGTTTTAAACTTTATTATGCGATTGAAGCGGTTCGTTTAAAACCATTTTAATATGTGATGTCATATTTATCCGTAAGCAAATAGATTTTTTAATATTGCGGGTTTTGTTGTTTGATGGAATTGGTTGTGGAAATTTGTAATAAAACGTAGTATTCTATTTTAAAATATTATTTAATATATTTTCATTTTATTTATTAAAAGAGAATTATAAAATGGAAAAGATCATATAAAAATATAAATTGTAAGTTTTTTGATTATATCAAAATAATTATGTGCATAAATAAAAATCCATTCCAAAAATGCGAAGTGAATTAAATGAAATTATGTTGAAATTAAAACCACGCCGCAACTTAGTAATTATAAATTTTAATGTTAAACAATATTGAACGCATCTTTATAATATAAATGTGTGTTTGTAAATTGAAATAGTAATTTAAATAGGTATGTGCATTTAAATTAAATTAAAAATAAAGCATTAATTACGTAGAATATTACATCAATTTCTTAATAAAATATAAGTTAATCATACGAGTATATAATATTATAGCCAATGCTTTCAATTTAGTTGAATTTAACTAAATTTGAGGGCCTTATCTTGAACTAATAGACCAGTAACTGGCATATTGCTGGAACGCGAGCTGACAAACTATTCTTTAAGGATTTCTTCCATTCCATCGTACACATATTTTGAAGCTCGTATGTACATGCATTTTATCGCCAATGGGGCCGACATTGCACTTTTTTCAATCGATTTGCCAATTTTTATGATCGCAGCCAAAGTTGTAATGGCACCAGCGAAACACGTGAACCAACTTTTTGGAGAATATTCCTTTTCTCTTGAATCTATTATGTTTTTCTTTACTGAGACATTATTTTAATGGATTTAATGAAAAATTTAAAAGACCAACACATTTAAACACAAATACAGTCTGCCTCTGATTCACTAATACAGGTTCATTTTTATGTTCCAGTTTAAATTTATGTGGCCGCCATTTTGGTTTGAATAACATTCGATAGCAATTTATTATGAAGCATCTAGTATTGCAACAACGTATTGAAATTATTAAAACATTTTGTTTAAAAAATTGTTCAATTGTCAATACACGGAGAAAATTACGTAACTTTTTCGGTGTTAATCATATGCCAAACAAGTCAACCATTCAGCGTTTAATGAATAAATTTGAAAAAAAAGCGACGACTGGGCGACAATTAAGCCAACGTACACTTGAAAAGATTGATGCAGTAAGGCAGAGTAATGCTGAATGTCCGGGTACCGCTCATCACGCCGTTCACAAGAATTGGGTCTTACACAACAGCTGGAGCGCTCGAGTTTTATAGCACACTTCAACTTGGATGGCTTTGTTAATAAATAGAATAGCCACTATTGTAGCACTGAAAACCCTCAGCGGATACACCAAAGACCACTAAATCCGCGTAGAGTAACTGTGTGGTGTGGCATTTGGTAACAGTTACCGGTGACCACCTCCGGGACATATTGGAAAACTTTCTTCTGCTCGAATTGGATCCATTAGACTCACAAAACATGTGGTTCCATGAAGACGGTGCCACATCACACACAGCTCGTGCTACGATGTATAATGTTGGGAAGTGTAGATTTATTGCAATTAATAATTGAAAGGAATTTGACAGGGTTTGGCATCAAGCCATGGTATCGACGATTGCCTCCTCAAATTAATTAGAACTTACCTTTCGACTCGTTCAATACGAGCTGTTTTGGATGGCTTCAAATAAATGCTGGTGTTTCCCAGGGTTCGGTACTATCTCCGATCCTTTTTCTTATATGTTACTTTTAATCCAATTACTATCAGATCTTTTATTCATTTCCTTTGATTCCCGTCATTACTCTTTAGCCATAGAAATCTCATCAAATTCCGATATAGAGAGAATATTACTAGATGGGAGTCATTAGAATTATTTGAACACCGCCGTAACGACTCCTGTCTTTCCCTTTATCCCTTCTAAAAGGGAGGTACCAAAACATTGTAAATTCCCTTAGCGCAAGGACTTTATAAAAAAATTAATAAAACAAACAATTACAGTTTCCCAATAATTGTAGTATCATATTGAGCGATAGCCACGCAGCCTTGGAAGCCATTCGTGGCCCATCGAGTGATCCTGTTCTCAATAATATTTAACATAACCTGCTTAATAACAGGAGTGTCGAATTGCATTGGGTTCCAGCTCATGTGAGAGTGGCGAGTAATGAGCATGCTGATCAACTGGCGAGGGAAACCTAACCTGCCATTCACAAGGTGTCATTCGTCTAACCAAATGACGGTGGCCATTCGGAGGCACACACACTGGACATGTAGTGAAAAGCTTCTTTCGAAGCATTAGCCAAATTTTTAGCTTGGAAACTGATTTTCGGAAATCACCATCTCACCTTCTGTCCTTCCTTACTCTGACTCATCTTCTAACGGAATCCCTATTTATGGCGACAATTATTACTCCTACGACACCTGTCAATTCAGAAAATTAGAAAGGGGGATTAGCTTAATTCCTTACAAAACTGATCTTCTAAAATTTTTAACAATTTATCATTAATTAATAATTAATAATAATAGCTAATAACAATAATATTAAATAAATAAATAAATAAATATAAATTATTATTTTCTTTCCATTTCGCATAATTTGTTTATTTCCTTTTTCTTAGCTTTCTTTTTGCAAATTATTTTAATAATTATTATTATTCATTAATTATATAATAATAATAATTAACAAAAATGTATAATTTTATTAAAATATCTAATAAAAATCCTTTTTTTTTTGATTTGGTGCTTTTATTTTTTCCACTGCACAACACAACTCAAATATTATCCGTTTAATTAACTAATTATTTTTTGGAAAACCACTTCGATATAATAAAACTTTAGTATTGCTTTTATAGAAAACTTTTATTACATTATCGAAAAAAATATATCGAAACTTTTATTAGATTATCGATGTAAGTTTATTTGATGGCTTTTAAAGATCGCGCAAAGAACGGAATAGTTCGATCGCTGACTCGATTACTAAAATATTAGTAAATACGCCATTTACCAACTCTTATCCGACGGACGTAAAGGTAGCAATATTTTCGTCCAAATATGTTAATTCACAACCTTTACGTGCCACAGTGAATATATATGTATATAGGAAATGATATTGTCACTTCAAAGCAACACACTTTAGTGACGATAGAGATATGGATGAATGAATCTACATAAAATATACATAACATTTACGAGCTACAGTATCTTTAGAGACATTCATCCATACCTCTATCGTCTCTAAAGTGTGTTGCTTTGAAGTGACAATATCATTACTAATATTTTAGCAATCGAGTCAGCAATCGAACTATTCCGTTCTTTGCGCGATCTTTAAAAGCCATCATAAATTTACATCAATAAAATAAGCCATCGATAATATAATAAAAGTTTCGATACTTCTTCGATATAATAAAACTTTAGTATTGCTTTTATAGAAAACTTTTATTACATTATCGAAAAAAAATATATCGCAACTTTTATTACATTATCGATGGCTTATTTTATTGATGTAAATTTATTTGATGGCTTTTAAAGATCGCGCAAAGAACAGAATAGTTCTATCGCTGACTCGATTACTAAAATATTGGTAATGATATTTCCTATATATATATTCACTGTGGCACGTAAAGGTTGTGAATTATTTGGACGAAAATATTGCTACCTTTACGTCCGTCGGATAAGAGTTGGTAAATGGCGTATTTACTAATATTTTAGTAATCGAGTCAGCGATCGAACTATTCCGTTCTTTGCGCGATCTTTAAAAGCCATCAAATAAATTTACATTATAAAGAGGCAAAGAGGCCTTCAGTGGCTTGACGGTTAGAATATACGTTTCAGTACTAATGTCATTTGAAATAATGACAACCAATTTCACCAACAACAACAAGAGCAGATTTGTCTCAGGTGGCTGCATTTACGCAATATGGGTTTGGGTGGTGAAATACTTTCGAATTCGAAACAAATTTTCAAATGTGAGTCTTGTTCACATATTTGATCGGAAGGGTTTTTTTCGAAAATTATGTTAATTGGATATGATAAAAAATATCGGAGCAGTTTTTTTTACTGTAATAAAATTTTTTTTATTGATTTTCTTCTAATTTTGTTTGCGCACTTGTCTCTCCGTAGAGACCTTTAATGAAAAAACTTCATGACACATTCAATAAGTAGGCGCTTTTTTTGTAAGAAGCTAATGAATTCATACTAAGCGAAAATTTCACGATTTCGACGAGAGAAAAATTTTGCTAAGTAATATTAAATAATTTTTTTTTTATTAAAAAAACATAATAACGTTAATTTAATATTAAATGATTGATCATAATTCCATTTTAGAGCATACAATATCTCACCATGGTGAATGAGACTACTGCCGATATAAGGTGTTGGCTCGTAATAAATTTGCTTATTATTATGGACTACGAAGATCGCCAATCAAGAAATGGTATTTCGCTTTAAAACAACATTCTTTAGAAACATTAGAGATATGGATTAATGAATATGTACTGTGGCTCGTAAATGTTATGTATATTTTGGCCGAAAATATACATAACATTTACGAGCTACAGTATCTCTATCGTCTCTAAAGTGACGATAGAGATACTGTAGCTCGTAAATGTTATGTTTTAAATTACCATTTCAATTTACAAACACACATTTATATTATAAAGATATATATCTTTATAATATAAATGTGTGTTTGTAATTTGAAATGGTAATTTAAATAGGTATGTGCATTTAAATTAAATTAAAAATAAAGCATTACGTAGAATATTACATCAATTTCTTAATAAAATATAAGTTAATCATACGAGTATATAATATTATAGCCAATGCTTTCAATTTAGTTGAATTTAACTAAATTTGAGGGCCTTATCTTGAACTAATAGACCAGTAACTGGCATATTGCTGGAACGCGAGCTGACAAACTATTCTTTAAGGATTTCTTCCATTCCATCGTACACATATTTTGAAGCTCGTATGTACATGCATTTTATCGCCAATGGGGCCGACATTGCACTTTTTTCAATCGATTTGCCAATTTTTATGATCGCAGCCAAAGTTGTAATGGCACCAGCGAAACACGTGAACCAACTTTTTGGAGAATATTCCTTTTCTCTTGAATCTATTATGTTTTTCTTTACTGAGACATTATTTTAATGGATTTAATGAAAAATTTAAAAGACCAACACATTTAAACACAAATACAGTCTGCCTCTGATTCACTAATACAGGTTCATTTTTATGTTCCAGTTTAAATTTATGTGGCCGCCATTTTGGTTTGAATAACATTCGATAGCAATTTATTATGAAGCATCTACTATTGCAACAACGTATTGAAATTATTAAAACATTTTGTTTAAAAAATTGTTCAATTGTCAATACACGGAGAAAATTACGTAACTTTTTCGGTGTTAATCATATGCCAAACAAGTCAACCATTCAGCGTTTAATGAATAAATTTGAAAAAAAAGCGACGACTGGGCGACAATTAAGCCAACGTACACTTGAAAAGATTGATGCAGTAAGGCAGAGTAATGCTGAATGTCCGGGTACCGCTCATCACGCCGTTCACAAGAATTGGGTCTTACACAACAGCTGGAGCGCTCGAGTTTTATAGCACACTTCAACTTGGATGGCTTTGTTAATAAATAGAATAGCCACTATTGTAGCACTGAAAACCCTCAGCGGATACACCAAAGACCACTAAATCCGCGTAGAGTAACTGTGTGGTGTGGCATTTGGTAACAGTTACCGGTGACCACCTCCGGGACATATTGGAAAACTTTCTTCTGCTCGAATTGGATCCATTAGACTCACAAAACATGTGGTTCCATGAAGACGGTGCCACATCACACACAGCTCGTGCTACGATGTATAATGTTGGGAAGTGTAGATTTATTGCAATTAATAATTGAAAGGAATTTGACAGGGTTTGGCATCAAGCCATGGTATCGACGATTGCCTCCTCAAATTAATTAGAACTTACCTTTCGACTCGTTCAATACGAGCTGTTTTGGATGGCTTCAAATAAATGCTGGTGTTTCCCAGGGTTCGGTACTATCTCCGATCCTTTTTCTTATATGTTACTTTTAATCCAATTACTATCAGATCTTTTATTCATTTCCTTTGATTCCCGTCATTACTCTTTAGCCATAGAAATCTCATCAAATTCCGATATAGAGAGAATATTACTAGATGGGAGTCATTAGAATTATTTGAACACCGCCGTAACGACTCCTGTCTTTCCCTTTATCCCTTCTAAAAGGGAGGTACCAAAACATTGTAAATTCCCTTAGCGCAAGGACTTTATAAAAAAATTAATAAAACAAACAATTACAGTTTCCCAATAATTGTAGTATCATATTGAGCGATAGCCACGCAGCCTTGGAAGCCATTCGTGGCCCATCGAGTGATCCTGTTCTCAATAATATTTAACATAACCTGCTTAATAACAGGAGTGTCGAATTGCATTGGGTTCCAGCTCATGTGAGAGTGGCGAGTAATGAGCATGCTGATCAACTGGCGAGGGAAACCTAACCTGCCATTCACAAGGTGTCATTCGTCTAACCAAATGACGGTGGCCATTCGGAGGCACACACACTGGACATGTAGTGAAAAGCTTCTTTCGAAGCATTAGCCAAATTTTTAGCTTGGAAACTGATTTTCGGAAATCACCATCTCACCTTCTGTCCTTCCTTACTCTGACTCATCTTCTAACGGAATCCCTATTTATGGCGACAATTATTACTCCTACGACACCTGTCAATTCAGAAAATTAGAAAGGGGGATTAGCTTAATTCCTTACAAAACTGATCTTCTAAAATTTTTAACAATTTATCATTAATTAATAATTAATAATAATAGCTAATAACAATAATATTAAATAAATAAATAAATATAAATTATTATTTTCTTTCCATTTCGCATAATTTGTTTATTTCCTTTTTCTTAGCTTTCTTTTTGCAAATAATTTTAATAATTATTATTATTCATTAATTATATAATAATAATAATTAACAAAAATGTATAATTTTATTAAAATATCTAATAAAAATCCTTTTTTTTTTGATTTGGTGCTTTTATTTTTTCCACTGCACAACACAACTCAAATATTATCCGTTTAATTAACTAATTATTTTTTGGAAAACCACTTCGATATAATAAAACTTTAGTATTGCTTTTATAGAAAACTTTTATTACATTATCGAAAAAAATATATCGAAACTTTTATTAGATTATCGATGTAAGTTTATTTGATGGCTTTTAAAGATCGCGCAAAGAACGGAATAGTTCGATCGCTGACTCGATTACTAAAATATTAGTAAATACGCCATTTACCAACTCTTATCCGACGGACGTAAAGGTAGCAATATTTTCGTCCAAATATGTTAATTCACAACCTTTACGTGCCACAGTGAATATATATGTATATAGGAAATGATATTGTCACTTCAAAGCAACACACTTTAGTGACGATAGAGATATGGATGAATGAATCTACATAAAATATACATAACATTTACGAGCTACAGTATCTTTAGAGACATTCATCCATACCTCTATCGTCTCTAAAGTGTGTTGCTTTGAAGTGACAATATCATTACTAATATTTTAGCAATCGAGTCAGCAATCGAACTATTCCGTTCTTTGCGCGATCTTTAAAAGCCATCATAAATTTACATCAATAAAATAAGCCATCGATAATATAATAAAAGTTTCGATACTTCTTCGATATAATAAAACTTTAGTATTGCTTTTATAGAAAACTTTTATTACATTATCGAAAAAAAATATATCGCAACTTTTATTACATTATCGATGGCTTATTTTATTGATGTAAATTTATTTGATGGCTTTTAAAGATCGCGCAAAGAACAGAATAGTTCTATCGCTGACTCGATTACTAAAATATTGGTAATGATATTTCCTATATATATATTCACTGTGGCACGTAAAGGTTGTGAATTATTTGGACGAAAATATTGCTACCTTTACGTCCGTCGGATAAGAGTTGGTAAATGGCGTATTTACTAATATTTTAGTAATCGAGTCAGCGATCGAACTATTCCGTTCTTTGCGCGATCTTTAAAAGCCATCAAATAAATTTACATTATAAAGAGGCAAAGAGGCCTTCAGTGGCTTGACGGTTAGAATATACGTTTCAGTACTAATGTCATTTGAAATAATGACAACCAATTTCACCAACAACAACAAGAGCAGATTTGTCTCAGGTGGCTGCATTTACGCAATATGGGTTTGGGTGGTGAAATACTTTCGAATTCGAAACAAATTTTCAAATGTGAGTCTTGTTCACATATTTGATCGGAAGGGTTTTTTTCGAAAATTATGTTAATTGGATATGATAAAAAATATCGGAGCAGTTTTTTTTACTGTAATAAAATTTTTTTTATTGATTTTCTTCTAATTTTGTTTGCGCACTTGTCTCTCCGTAGAGACCTTTAATGAAAAAACTTCATGACACATTCAATAAGTAGGCGCTTTTTTTGTAAGAAGCTAATGAATTCATACTAAGCGAAAATTTCACGATTTCGACGAGAGAAAAATTTTGCTAAGTAATATTAAATAATTTTTTTTTTATTAAAAAAACATAATAACGTTAATTTAATATTAAATGATTGATCATAATTCCATTTTAGAGCATACAATATCTCACCATGGTGAATGAGACTACTGCCGATATAAGGTGTTGGCTCGTAATAAATTTGCTTATTATTATGGACTACGAAGATCGCCAATCAAGAAATGGTATTTCGCTTTAAAACAACATTCTTTAGAAACATTAGAGATATGGATTAATGAATATGTACTGTGGCTCGTAAATGTTATGTATATTTTGGCCGAAAATATACATAACATTTACGAGCTACAGTATCTCTATCGTCTCTAAAGTGACGATAGAGATACTGTAGCTCGTAAATGTTATGTTTTAAATTACCATTTCAATTTACAAACACACATTTATATTATAAAGATATATATCTTTATAATATAAATGTGTGTTTGTAATTTGAAATGGTAATTTAAATAGGTATGTGCATTTAAATTAAATTAAAAATAAAGCATTACGTAGAATATTACATCAATTTCTTAATAAAATATAAGTTAATCATACGAGTATATAATATTATAGCCAATGCTTTCAATTTAGTTGAATTTAACTAAATTTGAGGGCCTTATCTTGAACTAATAGACCAGTAACTGGCATATTGCTGGAACGCGAGCTGACAAACTATTCTTTAAGGATTTCTTCCATTCCATCGTACACATATTTTGAAGCTCGTATGTACATGCATTTTATCGCCAATGGGGCCGACATTGCACTTTTTTCAATCGATTTGCCAATTTTTATGATCGCAGCCAAAGTTGTAATGGCACCAGCGAAACACGTGAACCAACTTTTTGGAGAATATTCCTTTTCTCTTGAATCTATTATGTTTTTCTTTACTGAGACATTATTTTAATGGATTTAATGAAAAATTTAAAAGACCAACACATTTAAACACAAATACAGTCTGCCTCTGATTCACTAATACAGGTTCATTTTTATGTTCCAGTTTAAATTTATGTGGCCGCCATTTTGGTTTGAATAACATTCGATAGCAATTTATTATGAAGCATCTACTATTGCAACAACGTATTGAAATTATTAAAACATTTTGTTTAAAAAATTGTTCAATTGTCAATACACGGAGAAAATTACGTAACTTTTTCGGTGTTAATCATATGCCAAACAAGTCA
Source organism: Atherix ibis (assembly GCA_958298945.1). Lineage (NCBI taxonomy): Eukaryota > Metazoa > Arthropoda > Insecta > Diptera > Athericidae > Atherix > Atherix ibis. The sequence continues at coordinate 144,117,979 of OY282605.1, read as the reverse complement.
ACCATTCAGCGTTTAATGAATAAATTTGAAAAAAAAGCGACGACTGGGCGACAATTAAGCCAACGTACACTTGAAAAGATTGATGCAGTAAGGCAGAGTAATGCTGAATGTCCGGGTACCGCTCATCACGCCGTTCACAAGAATTGGGTCTTACACAACAGCTGGAGCGCTCGAGTTTTATAGCACACTTCAACTTGGATGGCTTTGTTAATAAATAGAATAGCCACTATTGTAGCACTGAAAACCCTCAGCGGATACACCAAAGACCACTAAATCCGCGTAGAGTAACTGTGTGGTGTGGCATTTGGTAACAGTTACCGGTGACCACCTCCGGGACATATTGGAAAACTTTCTTCTGCTCGAATTGGATCCATTAGACTCACAAAACATGTGGTTCCATGAAGACGGTGCCACATCACACACAGCTCGTGCTACGATGTAAAATGTTGGGAAGTGTAGATTTATTGCAATTAATAATTGAAAGGAATTTGACAGGGTTTGGCATCAAGCCATGGTATCGACGATTGCCTCCTCAAATTAATTAGAACTTACCTTTCGACTCGTTCAATACGAGCTGTTTTGGATGGCTTCAAATAAATGCTGGTGTTTCCCAGGGTTCGGTACTATCTCCGATCCTTTTTCTTATATGTTACTTTTAATCCAATTACTATCAGATCTTTTATTCATTTCCTTTGATTCCCGTCATTACTCTTTAGCCATAGAAATCTCATCAAATTCCGATATAGAGAGAATATTACTAGATGGGAGTCATTAGAATTATTTGAACACCGCCGTAACGACTCCTGTCTTTCCCTTTATCCCTTCTAAAAGGGAGGTACCAAAACATTGTAAATTCCCTTAGCGCAAGGACTTTATAAAAAAATTAATAAAACAAACAATTACAGTTTCCCAATAATTGTAGTATCATATTGAGCGATAGCCACGCAGCCTTGGAAGCCATTCGTGGCCCATCGATTGATCCTGTTCTCAATAATATTTAACATAACCTGCTTAATAACAGGAGTGTCGAATTGCATTGGGTTCCAGCTCATGTGAGAGTGGCGAGTAATGAGCATGCTGATCAACTGGCGAGGGAAACCTAACCTGCCATTCACAAGGTGTCATTCGTCTAACCAAATGACGGTGGCCATTCGGAGGCACACACACTGGACATGTAGTGAAAAGCTTCTTTCGAAGCATTAGCCAAATTTTTAGGTTGGAAACTGATTTTCGGAAATCACCATCTCACCTTCTGTCCTTCCTTACTCTGACTCATCTTCTAACGGAATCCCTATTTATGGCGACAATTATTACTCCTACGACACCTGTCAATTCAGAAAATTAGAAAGGGGGATTAGCTTAATTCCTTACAAAACTGATCTTCTAAAATTTTTAACAATTTATCATTAATTAATAATTAATAATAATAGCTAATAACAATAATATTAAATAAATAAATAAATAAATATAAATTATTATTTTCTTTCCATTTCGCATAATTTGTTTATTTCCTTTTTCTTAGCTTTCTTTTTGCAAATAATTTTAATAATTATTATTATTCATTAATTATATAATAATAATAATTAACAAAAATGTATAATTTTATTAAAATATCTAATAAAAATCCTTTTTTTTTTGATTTGGTGCTTTTATTTTTTCCACTGCACAACACAACTCAAATATTATCCGTTTAATTAACTAATTATTTTTTGGAAAACCACTTCGATATAATAAAACTTTAGTATTGCTTTTATAGAAAACTTTTATTACATTATCGAAAAAAAATATATCGAAACTTTTATTAGATTATCGATGTAAGTTTATTTGATGGCTTTTAAAGATCGCGCAAAGAACGGAATAGTTCGATCGCTGACTCGATTACTAAAATATTAGTAAATATGCCATTTACCAACTCTGATCCGACGGACATAAAGGTAGCAATATTTGTTTCGTGGGAAATTTGCTTATTATTATGGTACCAAGGTCGCGGGTTCGTAAATTATATTGCCACTTCAAAGCAACAGACTTTAGAAACGGTGGAGATATGGATTAATAAATATTTGGAATCTAAGATTCTAATCGTCAAGCCACTGGAGGACTCTTTGCGACAAAAACTATCGGAATGGTGAAATTAAATTAGAAATGGAATGCAACGCTGCTTTTCTTGGGAGGGGAATTAGGACAATGCCGCGAATCCGTGGATGGTATGCCAGTATGCTACGACTGTTCATATCTGATCTATTACTTTATTAAGTTCATTAATTTTTCTGTCTTGGTTATTTAAATTTTATTTCCAAATTTTTGTCTCCCTTTTCCATTTTCTTTAAACACTTTCCTTATCCGTCCTGATTTCCTTTTCATCCGAAATTAAAAAAATTCGATTCATTTTTTGTCCCCTCCCTTGGGGGAAATGACCACGTTTGGAGTCTTCACGTAAAACGTTGTGCTTCCTTAGCATGATTTTGTTATTGTTATTTGAGCGTGATGACACGTCACTGCTAACCTCGAACCCGCTGCACCACAATGCAATCGACGAGCATGCCAATAGCAGAGACCAGGTGTGTTCGCTGAGGACATTCGTATTTAGTAGCACTCGTCTTTACCTTCTCCATCCCGTTACCCATACACAGAAATATATTTAATATTTCCAAATTCTCAATATAACAAAATTGTCGGCCAACGACTTCTGCCCCCTGTTATTGCGGCCATCATGATCTTGTGTATGTGTGATCGGCCTCAACTATGCATTGGAAGATTTTCCATCGGCATAATACTCACCACCACATTGCGTATCATGTGACTTAAAAACTTTGACCCAATTCTTTGGCGTTTGGCTTTACAATTCAAGTTCAAGAGCGACCCAACTTTGAGAATTGCGAAAGTTTGGCTTTGATGATGAACAATTTTATTTATTGTATGATAGTAAGTTTTTCTTGGGGTCTTTGTTACTTTGGTTGAGAAGCTTTGCAAAAGTAATGTTATTATTATACCCGCTGAATAATTAAAAACCATAAAATTATTTATTATTTAAATTTAAATTTAAATTAAATTGGTTCCAATAATGGTTCTAATCGAAAATAGATCGGAAATTTTGTAGTGATTTTTTTTTCATACCTTTTAAAACTAATTAAAAAGAGTTTTAATAAATATCTTTATTGCATTTTAAAGTACATTTAATACGAGTACTGCGAATTAAAAATAAATAAAACCAGAATGAATGGAAGCAGCGAGGCAGAGTGTTGCTGAATATCCGAGTACCTCTCTTCAACGCCGTACACAAGAATTGGTTCATACACAACAGCTGCAGGAAAATGACCATGAACGGCGGTGAGACTGGAGCGCTCGAGTTTTATAGCACACTTCAACTTGGATGGCTTTGTTAATAAATAGAATAGCCACTATTGTAGCACTGAAAACCCTCAACGGATACACCAAACACCACTAAACCCTCGTAGAGTAACTGTGTGGTGTGGCATTTGGTAACAGTTACCGGTGACCGCCTCCAGGACATGTTGGAAAACTTTCTTTTGCCCAAATTGGATCCATTAGACACACAAAACATGTGGTTCCAAGAAAACGGTGCCTCATCACACACACCGCAAATTTTTAAAGAAATTTTTCCCGGCCAAATAATGTCAAAAAATTATAATATCACAACCTCGAAGATTAAGGGCATTCGAAAATGAAATTGCTGAAATAACAAAATACGTGTAAGTCTTCGAAAATGTTATGAAAAATATGCTTAAAAGAGCTCATCTTTTGCGCTACGGCCAGAAGCGGACATTTGACCGACAATATATTCCATTTGTTACACTAAAAACCATATAATCAACCCATAAAATATAAATTATAAAATTCTATTTTTTTAAAGTTATTTAATAAGAACTTCGACCTGGAACATAAAACGCGCCCTGTATATTACTACAGCCATCTAGTGAAAAAATAATGAATTTCAACAGTTAATTTTGTCTTTACTGTTACTTCGGCGAATGTTTTTTTTTTGTTGTTATTTGTCAGATTTTTCTGTTACTTAAATTAATTTCTATTGTTTTTCCTATACTGGAAAAAAAGAACCACACGTTTTAATGCATCATTTTTGTTCCTTTTTATTTTGTGTGTATTTCAATTTTATTTTAATATTTATTGTTTCATAGTGCAGTGGTAGTTATTTTTATTCATTTCCCATCTTTTATATTGTATCTTCGAATAAACTTATTACGCTTGCACATTCACTAATGTTTTAAGATCGAGCGATGCGTTTAAAAGTTTTCATGCGCAAATATTTATTTAATCCTAATTTTTGCTTCTTTTTTTTGGTTTTTCTTTTCTCAATTATGAAATAATTATTAATATTGAAATTTTTCTCTGAAATTTTTTTAATTTTTCATATCACAACCATCCACTTTTATTCCAACTCATTTACCAATGAGATGCCGCGAACGCAACACTAAGTCATGCAGTTCAATTTAGTGCTGCCATAATAGATATTTAGTTAGTTTATCGACAATTTTAAGAAGTTTTTAATTTTTCTTTTGTTAATCTTAGAAAAATGACATTGGCGTATGAGCGATTTGAAGGACCGTAATCTTTTCATACTTCTTCTTAGAAATTTTATAGTGCTTTTATTTATTTGGGGGGGGGGGGGGCGGCATTTTTAGTAGCAATGTTTTTTTATTGTTTTTTTTTTTAGAATTTTTTTTTTCGTTCACTGAGCATATAGGCACACAGAGTATTTTTCTATTATTACTGAAATATATTATCGAGTGATAATTTTCACAACCAATCAGAAGGTGTAGATAACACACTCGATTTTAAAGTTCTATCGACCAACGAGTATGAGTATTGCCATAATGCAATAATTGAAATCATTTCAGTTTAATCAGAATTAGTGTGTCTCCACATCTGACTAGCTTTTCCTAGATGGCTCCAATTTATTGTAGTTGGAGATTTTCCAGATTTTCTATTATTACTATTATTATTATGATTGTTTTTATTTGTTATTGTAACGGGTATTTACGTTACTATTATTGATTGTTAAACATACTTACATAAGTGCATGTTGGTGTCACATGATAGTAAATCTGACATTAATATTGTAGTATAGCCAGCATCTGGTGTTATAGGAAAATATTCGAGAGGTCAAATGTGAATTGGTCTTGTTTGTCATTCCGTTGGAGTGCAAGTATAATCGTTTATGTTAGGAGTGCATACGAGGTCTGTTCAAAAAGTATCGCGAGTTTTGAATTTCCGAGAGTTACGTATATTCGATTTTCGATTTTTTGTGGCGTTATGTTGGTACTTATGTCCCTCACTTATGCCGACAGGTTCGGACATTTTGAATGTTCAGTTAATTTTTGACAGCTGCTTTGCTTTCACGTGTTTTGGCTCGTCTTCGATTTTTGCCCATTTTCGACCAAAAATAGCATCGCATTAACATTGCTAAGGAGCTGTTAGGCTCTGCCCACGACGACCCAAATTTTCCCTTATAAAATGTTAATGCTCTGACATGATTTTTTCTGTCACCCAACGTTACTCTGAAAACTTAACAGGGTCCTTCCCTCCACCTATTTTCTAGTTCTAAAATTATTAATTGCCAACCGACACTTCCAAGTAAACGAATCTAACAAACTCTCCCCGTTATTGGCTGGTGTTGCATAGGGAAATATACTTGAACCCATGCTCTACAGCATTTATATATCCGATATTGTCAATCTGCCCCAATACCTTCTTTGTTACATATGCTGATGATGCAGAGGCTTGCCTTGCATATGTAGAAAATCCCCAACATGCTTCCAAAAATCCTTAAACTCAAATTTAACCCCTCCCGAACTGGTTTGTCAGGTGGAGAATAAATCTATCTACGTAACTTCTACTCTCTGCCATTAACCATTTTCTCCTATAAACCTTAACTGTAGAGCCATACCATACAACATTGAACTTGGATATCTAGGATTGGACTTACCATACAACATTGAATTTGGATACCTATTTCACCAGTATTGGTGCAAACCGCGATTTGTCGATCCGTCACCGTTCACTTGGGATTGTGTGTTACTCAACTATGTGGAAAATTTTACGCAAGGATCTAGGTCTGAAAGCTTATAAAATACAGCTCGTGCAAGAACTGAAGCCGAAGGACCTGCCAAAGCGTCGAATTTTTGGTGAGTGGGTATTAAAAACAACTGGAGGAAAATCCATTTTTTTTTTACAAAAAAAATTGCGTTCAGCGACGATGCTCATTTCTGGTTAACTGGGTATGTGAATAGGCAAAATTGTCACATTTGGTCTGATAAAGAACTACAGCCAAAACAAGAACTGCCATTGCACCCAGAAATATACGTGTATACTATTTGGTGCGCTTTATAGGCCGGGCCGGTGGAATAGTCGAACCGTATTTCTTTAAAGTTGACGCTGGCCGCAACGTTACCGTCAATGGCGTTCCTATCGCTCGATGATTTGGAACTTTTTTTTGCCCAAAATGCAAAAACTGCATCTTGTCGACATATGGTTTTAACAAGACGGCGATACATGCCACACAGTTCGTGAAACAATGGGCATATTGAGAGATAAGTGCCATAAGCAGTTTATATCACGTTTCGGAGCGGTGAGTTGGCCGCCTAGACTTTTTGAGGCGTGCGATTTGACGCCTCTAGACTATTTTTTATGGAGCTATGTGAAATCACTCATCTATATCGATAAACCAGCCTCACTTTTAGCCTTGGAAGACAATATTAAACGTGTTATTAGCGAGATACCAGCCAAGATGTTCGAAAAAGTTATTAAAAATTGGAGTTCTCGCATGGATCACTTAAAATGTAGTCGTGTGCAAACCAAATTTAAGGCACATAATCTTTAAAAACTAAATGGCAAGCATTGAATAATTGGTTCAAATAAAATTTTTATACACTTTTGCTATTTTTTTGTTTTTTAATAAAAACACTTTTGCTATTTTTTTGTTTTTAAAAATAAAAAACACTTAAAAAATTATCCATTTACAATGCTCAAATGGACTTACGGACTAGAACACTGGAGCTCTACCAAGCCTTCCAATTGCTTCAGTAAAGTATACTTCTTAAAATGTTCGATGCTCTCTTTAATGTTCCTAATAGTCTTATTCATAATGATCTTTAAGTTTTTTATGTATTAAGTGATATGATTGTGCCAGTTATGTCAGAGAAATTTCGATCGATAAAAATTAAAAAAAAACACACATTTTTCCGAATTTATCTATTCTTATCCTTTTATTCTCGTATACAAAATATTTTTCATATAGAATCTTATGCGAGTTTTGCTCAAATCCAATTTTTTCGTATAAATTTCTTGCTCTTATAAAATATGTTTTCTCACAGTTTTATAACAAACATTTTTATACTCTTATAAGATACTTTTAGTATATTTTTTTATTTTTTTAATTAAAATATGTTTTACTGCACACAAAAAAATGGTCTTATAAAAATTTTCTTTTCTCCAAAAAATTAATCTCTTCTAACAAAAAGTTCTTATAAGATTTTCATTCTCTTATAAAGTGTTTTTTTTAATATTTTTTTTTTAAATATTCGTCTTATGAATAAAATTTTTTAATTTAGAAAATTAAATTAGAATTTTTACAATTTTAATTCCATACAATTTTTTTAAGGTCATATTCCGCAAAATAAGAACGTACACAAATTAAAAATAATAAATAAAAATAAATCTTTGAAAATGAATTTATTTAACATAAATTTATCGAATATTATTGAAAAAAAATAGACTTTATTACTTGATGGAAAAAAAGATGTTTTCCATCAAGTAATAAAGTCTATTTTTCTACTTTATTACTTTTTAAATAACTGAAATATCAAAGAATAAGTAAATAAATAAAAAAAAAAGTGGTATTATGGTGGTGGAGGTCTTATAAGGTCGCCAAGGCATTATGGTTCCACTTCTTTTGGGTTAAAAATAAATCAACCGAAAAAGGGATTTTGTTTGTATCATATAAAAAATAAATTACGATGAAAATAAAGCTCAACAATATTACTTATATCTACCAAGTATAGAAAAAATTTGATGAGAGCTTTCTACGGAAAAATATTAAGCTATTTTGTAAGGCAGAAAATTGTCTTTATTGATGAAAGTAAATTTAATTTGTTTGAAATTGAATTTCTACAGGATTGAAAAATAAAATAATACGAGCAATAAAGCCAAAACACCCCCCCCCCCCTCCGTCCCCCACCGCCAATATGGATGTATGCCTGTGCTAACACACACAAACACGTATCATTTAGTAAGTGATGGAGACAAATTTTATTTATGATTTGGAAGCAGAATACTACCTTAGTTAGTGATTAGGAATCGTTTTATATTTAAATATTTTCTATTACGTCTTTTTGTTCTATATTTTAAGATATTTAGAAAATTATAACCTTTAATATATATGAAAATTTATTAAAAATTATTTTATATGAACTATGGTACAAAAATTATTCTGGTTACGATATCATAGAAGAAAACTAAAAAGCATGGGCTAAGCTGAGCTGCCCGAGTTGTATTTTTGGTATAAGTACTTTTCTGGCAAAAAAAGAATAACCGATTTTCAGTAAAAAATAGAACTTGAAAATCCAAATTAAACTGAAGAAAGGTCACCAGATAAGTACTTTGTTTTTTTATAAAAATGCTTTCGAATATTCCACTAAAAAGGATTTATCTTAATTATATTTTTTTTTTGCTTGAATTATCCGATCCATCCCCCTTCCTGTACAGGTTTTTTGTTTACTACGGATTCACGGAACTTGGCATTTGTTAGGAGCGGGCCTTACACCTAAACACAGACTACCACCTGCAATTATTTGTTATTAAAAATAATAAAGGATATTTCCACCTTGGAGATTAAAGTCTTTTTGTATATATAAATTTCCTTTTCAATATTACTAACTTATTTCGTAAAATCTCTGAAAAAATTAATTAATTTACTTTTCTTACAAATATTTTCTTTATTTCTTTTAATTCCATTTTTTTTAATAATTCAATTTTATATAAATTCTAATAAATAAAATTTGAAAAATTTTGCTCCTGAACATTTTCTTTTATCGGAATGTTAGGAAAATGTTCAGGAAAATGTTCAGGAGAATGTTACGAGATTTTCGGAATTTTTTTTTAGGAAAATTTTCAATATGAGATTTAAGAAAAATTTTCAATACTCCTACAAGAAAGGTGCAAAAATAAAATTAATCAAAAAAAAAACTGGTAAAAGAAAACATGTTTTCTGGTTGTAAGAATTTTTTAATTGCATGACATATTTATTTACGGCAAAATATAAAATTACATTGAAAATATTAATAATTTTTTTTAGCAAATATGATGTTCAATTAATTATTGGAAAGGCAATAAGGGATGATGTGGAAGATGAAACTCGTGTCACTTTGCTACTGTCGCCATGTTGACAAATGGAAAAGGAAACACCTTCAAGGTTTGGTACTCAAATGACTTTGGATAAATGCTTTCCATTTGGTACAGGTATCTGAACCACATCTAAACATAGGTATGCACGTATCTAGGTAGGTAATATGTGCATGGGTTCGTATGTAAGTAATCGGAGAAGTTAACCAAACCAAAGCTTCGAATTGATTACCTGTGCCTGGGAGCAGGATGGGTTCGGATATGTTCAAATGGTTCAGCTAATTTAAACATGTTCTCGTATTCATATGCCTTCGGTTCACATGGCTTCTTATTAATTATTAATTAGCCAAGTTAATGTATATCAACAAGAAATTATTCGACTCATAAACACTGTATCGCACTGATTAACCGAAAATTGAACAGAAGGATCTCTTTCCCCTTCGTTATGCGCATAATTTATTTTTGGAAACTTATCTAATTAATTATGTGACAAATTGTCATACAAAATAAATGTGAATTTATTTATCATAAATTTCATGGTAACGACAGTAAAAGTGTTGAGTTTTGTTTATTGTTTTTCTTTTCCCTTTCGATTTATTGACCATGTAGTTAAATTATGGAATTTCTATAAAAATATTTCACACTCCCTTAGAATAAACTTATAGCCAATTTTGATGACATTGTGTATTTTTCGTTTTTTATTAAAAAAAAATTAAGTTAAACATATTATTGATTTATAGAATTTCCGATCGAATAAACTTTCAAAGTAGATATTTTTTTTTTGACAAAATTTGATAATAATTTCAACTCAATATAATTTGTCATTTTATTATAAACAAATTTTCCTCGGACTACGTCAAAATAAGAAAAAAACATTTTTGTGCGCCATCTAGCGAACGACTGATCAAACTCGACAAAACACTTCGCAGGGTTTTAATTCTCATGCGTTTTGATTCGCTATTTGAATTAAAAATTAATATATTTCGAATTTTCTGTTGTTTTTTGCCGTTTTTCCCTTTTTGCCTTCCGAGATATTTGAAGCTGACATCGTAATATTTTTTATATTTTAAGAAATATTATTACTGAAATGTGAATTCTTAGCGCCATGACACTAAAGGCCATTTGACGACTATTTAAACCAGCAATATTGTGGTGTTCCCAAACGGTAACCCATCTAATTACCAATCGTGCTTGACTTCGGTGGTCTTCATTTTATGACAATTCGTCGGGAAATCCGTTCGACGGTACGACCGCAAATGTTTCTAAATTTACAACTTTCGATATGATATCCCGGGAGACAATATCTCTCACCATTTTTGAGATATTAGCATATCGTGTTTTTTTTTGCGGACAAAATAGATTACATCTGATTATTTTTTTTCATGACTTTAAATCGTTAAACTTTATTTTCGATGGTTGGTTGACAAATAAGAAATTTTACTATTGCAGCATTCGCGGTTCCTCGAGAAGCAAACCTCCGTTACCTATATTTCAGACCAAACTAAATAAATGGGCAAAGTTCCATCCCTATCGCATTAACGTTGTAGGATCACATAGAGAATATACATACCTTAGATTAAAGAATACCTGGATAGGCCTGTACGACAGATTTTCGCATATGTATACGCATTTTTCTGGCTTAATTATTGCAGAAGTGGCGAGAAATCGTAACGCTTGCATACTTTTGTGTAGATTTTTTTATGTAGACATAATACCCACGGATATCTAGTTTTCATAATAGAAATTTATTGAATTCCAAAAGCATAATTTATATTCATTTAAATTCACTTATTCCACACAAAAATATAATTTAACCACAACGATAGGCAATTTTTATTTTTTGTAAGATCTTTTGATATGAAATGGAATTAATTTTTAGGTTTATTAAATTATTTTGTAAATATCAAGCGCCTCAATTTTGTAAACTTTCGGAGAATTTTAAGACACGCCATTCTCCATGCAAGTGGTGGCATATCGAAATGCTTGCATATTTTTATTGTTTTTAAAGTTGTTATTTTGACATTTAACAGAAAGTGCAAGTGAAAGTGTGGTTTTTATGTTTTTTGAAAAATTAACGAAAAACTAAGTATTTATATAAATATTAATATTATTAATAATATTAAATAGGAAGTTTTTATTTCAGAATATGAAGTATTTTATAAAGGGTTGCTGGTTCTTCAACGGAATGAGGAACCCTGGAATTTATTTCCTTCGGTAAGTTGAAGTCTTCATTTTTACTAGAACAATTAACAAAAATTTATTTTGTGATGTGTTTAAATGGCTCTTAATGATTTATTTTGTCCAAAAAGTAGTTAAAAAGTGAAAAGTTCGTCATTCAATAAATGTAAACAAATGTGATGTTGACAGTTCAATGTTTACCAGAAAATAGTTCAGTGCCGGTGTACGTAAAATGTGTGTAAAAAAATTTAAGGGAACGAATTTTTTTAATAGTACAAGAAATACTTTAATTTCTGTTAATACTTAATTGAAAAACTAAATGTAACGACCGTATATTCATATGTTAACATTATAGGTTTTTACACAATAAATGGTTGAGGAAAAAGTGGATTGCGGCAGCAGCACCGGGAATCAAGAGTCACCAGAAAGAATTAATACCCAAGCCATCCAACACAGATACTCATACAATGATTACTTCTATGCCTCACCAGTTATCATATCTGATTTTGTTAAAGATAGTAATATTATGAACGTCCAGTTTTATAATTCCCTAACTTCCCATTTCCATCGTGATTAGCGTAAGCAATACAAAATTCCAAAAAATGTGCTGGTTTTTCAGTTCCATAGAATATCATGTCCCACTGTACTAATTGTGCTAATTTAACAAACAAAAACAAAGAATTCTTTACTCTCATACACGAACTCATACAATATTAAATATTAAACAAACGAAAACAATTACTAAAAATCAAAACAAATCAATCATAAGAAAATAATAAAAAAAAATAATAATGTTAAAAGGATGATTTTAGAATGATGTAAGAAATTCATTAATAAAAAATTGAATGTTGTTGCTCTATACAAAAGGAACATTAAAAATAATTTGTATTCTATTTGACAGAAAAAAAATTAATTCAATTATAATAAATTTAAAAAAGTTCATGCATTAATTACGCTACGCATTGTATTTAATGAGATCATGTCTAAACAAAAACTCAAAATAATAAACTCGCAATCAGCCAACCCTGAATTGTGTATTCCCAATTGTTTTTGTTTAGACAAAAGAAATGATGGTTTTTGCTTCTTAATAATTTTTAAATAAATTACAAAAATACAGTCAGTCGAGTATCGTATTACTAAATACACACTCGCACACTCTCCAAATTTTTCATCTCATCAAATAATCAACAGCTTGTGCGTTACATGCACTTGCAAAATTGAGTAGGCAAATGCCCATATTGCAGTGGGGAGTCTATTTGTATAAATTACGAAAAACGGTGTTGGTTATTGTTATTATATTCTATAGAAAGGACTCTAGCATTAACAGACATCCCAGAGTCTTTTCTATATATATAGGGTTTTCCAATAAGAGCGGCCATTTGTAATATGTCATGATCTGTCATTTTTTTTCATTGTATTCAGTAATATTTAAAATTTCATCATGGAGAGATATACGCAAGAACAACGTTTACAAATAATTCAATTTTATTATCAAAATAATAGTTTTCCAATTGCAACTTTTCGTGCGGTTTTGCCATTTTATGGTCGTAATAATCGTCCAACTGTGCTCGCTATTCGTCGAATTGTTAAAAATTTCAACAATTTTTCTTTACATAATGTTTAAGTGCCAATAAGACAAAGAACCGTTCGAAGTAATGAAAATATTGCTGCCGTTCAGGCAAGTGTTGTTGAAGACCGCAATTTGTCGATTTCCAGACGTTCTCAAGAATTGGGACTGTCTCAAACCACAACCTGGTTGATTTTGAGAAAGGATTTGGGCTTGCATCCGTATAAAATTGTTATTACTCAAAAACTGAAGCCATTGGACCACCGTTAACGTCGCGAATTTGCTGATTTTGTCTTGGAACAACTTGAAAACTATAACGATTTTTTTAAGAAAATCATCTTCTCCGATGAGACTCACTTTCATCTGAGTGGTGCGGTAAATAAACAAAACTGTCGATTCTGGTGCGAAGAAAATACACAAATTATCCATGAACACCCATTACATTCCCCTAAATTGACAGTTTGGTGTGGTTTTTGGTCTGGTGGAATCATCGGTCCTTACTTCTTTCGAAATGAAGCTGGTAACACCGTTACTGTCAATGGAGAGCGGTATAGATCGATGATAACCAACTTTTTATGGCCGAAATTGGAAGAACTTGATCTTGACAACATCTGGTTCCAACAAGACGGGGCTTCGTGCCACACAGCACGTGCAACAACCGAATTATTGCGAGAAAAGTTTGGAGATTCGATTATTTCAAGAAATTGTGACATTGAGTGGCCTCCAAGAAGTTGTGATTTAACACCATTAGACTATTTCTTGTGGGGTTATTTGAAGTCATTGGTCTTTAACAATAAACCAGACTCTCTTCAAGCTTAAGAAGTCAATATTGAACGTGCTATTCATGACATACGACTTGATTTAGTTGAAAAAGTGCTCGAAAATTGGGTTCATCAAATTCGTTCCTGCAAAAGAAGTCGTGGGGACCATTTGAATGACGTTTTACTCAAAACTTAATTGTATTGATTGTACTTTACATTAAATAAAAAACATTCGAATTCCTTAACAATTGGTGTGTGTTTTTTTTTTTAAAGAAATCATATCACTCTTATTCGAAAACCCTTTATATGAAAGTTGTACAGGAAACAAACTCACTTCCAATACCGCTGAACATTCGCAAATTCAAATCGGTCATTCCCGAAGTCCCCATTTTCCATCGTAATTAGCGGAAGCAACACAAAATTCCTTAAAATCCCAAAACTCCTAATCCGCTCTTCCTGAACATTCCTTTCCCTAATTTGTTACTTTTAAGCAATTAAATATATAGATTATTGTACTTTTAGTAAACACATATGTATATATAATTATTAAGCCATAGTTGTAAGCAATTCATGATGTATTACTTAGTCAATAAAAACCAATTTGTTATATAAGCAAAAGATGTACAAAGCATGTTTCAGCTCTACGTTTTAAATAATATGTAAATATGTACAAGTTACATGGAATATCATATATTCATTTATTTTTATATTTTGTAAATAGATAGATTGACGCTTAAATAACGTTTCAAAATTTACCAAATTTACTTTGGAAACCCATAGATTCATGAAAAATTCTATGATTTTATTTTCTATAAGTACAATCGAATATTTTCCGTAATTATTTTCTCTACACTTCATCAATATAAGGAGAGTAATTGGGTTGTCCGGAAAGTAATTTCGTTGTTTCCCAACAGAGAACTTAATTGTATTTTTTCACAACTAACTTCACAGTTAAGTCGCATAATCATACGTATTTTGATAGCTGACATAGCAAGGCTTGCTTGTGAAAAAATTCGATTGATTCTACATAGTAGTTTTTGGTTGATACCCTTTTAAATTTGGATAGTGTAAAACAGCATATTCGGCATATTTTCTGTTCAAGCAAGAAAAAAATTATCCGATGTGGATAAAAAATTCTGTTCAAGCAAGAAAAAAATTATCCGATGTGTATGGAGAAGATGTGTTAAGTGAGCTCCAGTGCCAAAAGTGGTTTACAAAATTTCGATCCGCGAATTTTGACCACGAAGATGCACCACGTTCTGGAAGCCCAGTTGAAGCTGATGAAGACACATTGAAGGCATTAATTGATGCAAACCGGCGAATAACAACTCGTGAGATCGCTGAGAGATTAAATTTATCGAATTTCACCATTCATGATTAATTGAAACGGTTAGGTTTTATCTCAAAGCTTGACATATGGGTTCCTCATCTTTTTACTGAAAAAATTTGTGCCGTCGCATTGACGTTTGTGATTTACTTTTCAAACGCCAAGAAAATGATCCATTTTTGAAGCGTATCATCACTGGGGACGAGAAATGGGTTATCTACAACAATGTTCAGTGCAAAAGATCCTGGAGTAGAGAAGATGAACCGACTCAAAGCACTTTGAACCGACTCAAAACACTTTGATATTCATCAAAAAAAGGTTATGCTATCTGTTTGGTGGGATTTCAAAGGAATCGTTTATTTTGAGTATCTACCGAGCAACACAATGATCAATTCTGAAGTGTATTGTCATAAGTTGGATAAATTGAATAATTCACTTAAAGAAAAAAGGCCAGAATTTATCAATAGAAAAGGTATAGTGTTCCAACAGGATAATGCGAAACCACATACAAGTTTGACCACTCGGCAAAAGCTATTAGCGATTGGATGGGATATACTGCCACATCCACCATACTCTCCAGACGTAGCACCTTCCACTTATCATTTGTTCCGGTATCTACAAAATTTTTTATACGGTAAAACGTTTTATTCAAATGGATAAGTTTTTTACCAGCAAAGAACAAAATTTTTATTAGCGTGGAGTCATGCTACTGCCAGAAAGATGGCAAATGGTATTGGATCAGACTGGACAATATTTAATTGAATAAAACATTAATTCACTATAAGAAAATCGTCTTTCATTTTTATAAAAAAAAAACGAAATTACTTCCTGGACAACCCAATAAAATAAAATTTAAATTAAAAGTGTTCGAACTTTTCTCCTTTTTCTCTGCAATATTTTATAAAATTAAGAAAACTTCTTATTCATAAAGTTGTATTTGTTAAGATAAAAGTTTTATTTTTGCAAAAAAATACTATGAAATTATGTCCGAAAACTTTGTTAATTTTTTCGCAAGCAGATGAAAATGTCAAAAGCGAACAAATCGCAGCACTTAAACTTCAACAATAAAAGTTATACGCTTTGTTCAGGTAACAATTGATAAGAAATTAGAAATTTACATTATTTAAATTAAAAAATAATAATAATAGTTTACGTAAAAGAAATATGATTATTTTTCCTCTTTCTCGTGGATGCGAATATTATTCTACGTTGATTAGCACCTTCTAACAATAATAAATGATAATAATAATAAAAAAATAGGTAGTTGTACTCGTACCGTACTATAAAACATAGCCATTAGTGAAAATTGATATTTAATTGATTTTCTTTTTGAATATTTTCCATAGTAAAACATTATACATAAAACGCATATATAGCAATCGGTGTTGTTTGAGTTTTAAGGACAAGTACTCTCACGATAGAAATGAATAAAAAACTGATTAAACTTAAACTGAAATTCACATTTTATACTAATTAATTAATATTCGCATTTAGCCAGCCATTTTCATACGAGTGGTTTGAATTTATAGCAAAGCCACAGTTGAGTTTGCAATTATGAAATTTTTATTTGAATATTATTTTGTGAAAATAATGAATTAAAATCCACTTATAATAATTATCTGCTTGGTAGTTTTATTTAAAATGCTTGATGATATTTTACTATAGTGACTTTTGTAAATTCTACTTTGATTTTAAATCAATTTCGGTTTACTATAAAATTTTTAGCATTATTTAAGGAGTTCATTCAATTTGCAGTCAACCTTAAGTACCTGAGGTATTTGGAAAAAGCTTAATTCAAAACGGCAAGAATTTGAAAATATTCAGAAAATTTCTTCTAAGTGTTTTCAAAATATTCCTCACACTTTCTCCGAAAAAGTTTCTTCTGCCGAAATTCTAATAGACTAGAACCATTTTCACATTAAGCCTGATAAGAATAGAAGTTCTCGTGTGTCAGCCAACAGCAATAAATCCGCACGAGCTTTTTATATTAAAAGCCACTAAATTGTTGCGTTTTGAGAAAGCAACAAAGCATTTTTTCCCGTTGAGTGCTCACCTGGAATTTTATGAATTCATGAACTGGTGCTTAACTCTAATAGTGGGAGTATAATTTCGGTTTCCTTATAGTATCGTGCACAAAATCGCTGCCAGTCTTGGCTAACTTTCACAATATTTGTTGGTAAAAGGGGCTGATTCCATTCGCTTGATAGTAGACAATATCCTTCAGTACTTAAAGTCCCAAAAGTATTTACAGCTATTCGTAGCTTAATTATCGTGTCAATTGCAAATTAAAGTTGTAAAAGCTAATCGTTCGAAAATCTCTCTTTCTGAACTTTATTTTTTCCTAGACTACTTCTTAGAATAAAATACAAAAGGTCAAACCTTAATTGATTCTGTTAACGCTAACAATATCAATAGCTGTAAAATATTAACGAATCGGTAAATATTTTTTTCTCCGTATTTATTTGCTTTTGAATTTTTTGTTTTAATATAAAATTTATTGAAATTTTGTCTTCAAATGGAATTGGTGTTGTCATTGGCCAATATTTCTTTGCAAATAAAGAATGATAGACTATTAAAGTCGATTCTGAGTGCTATAGTCGCGTGATGACCGCCTTTTTTGGTCAGAAATTGAAGATATTAATCTGGACCACATATGATTCCAACAAAACGATGTCAAAAGCTACAGAAAACGAGAAATTGTTGACTTTATTTCACGAAATTTGATAATGTTAGTTTACCTCCAAGATCGTATAATTTGACGTTGTTGGACTTTTTCTTGTAGAGCTTTATAGCCGAATTACAACCTGAAATGTGCGAAGAACTCATTACAAACTACTTCAAAAGAACTGAGACCTGCTAAAAGTTTCTTGTAGTCCTTTTTAAAAAGGAATTTAAAAACCAACAATCATTAAGTAATGGGCGAATTACTGATCGAAATATCTCTAAGAGTCATTAAAAAATTACTCACACGGATCAAGCCTAATAGCAAAATCTAATTAATATATTGAAATCTGAATTTTAAGTGGACTTCATTTTTCAAAAGCACAAATCGGATAACCCTTTATTTTCTTTAAAGCTTTTTATATTAAAAAACCAACTGTAGACCTTTAAATATACTAAAAAAATTGTTTGTAACAAAATATTTATAACAAAATTATGCAGTAATATATTCGATTATGATATGCTTTAAACAAATAATAATTGGCGACAAAATAAAAAGCCTTGAAGAAAAAGAGGAAAATAATTCAATAAAAAATTTACTCGAATTAAGAAGAAACTTTTTACGAAATAATAAAAAAAAATTGATTAGAAATTACTACTTACCATAATATAAAAATCAAACAGTCCAATTTCAATAAAAATTCGAGTGTATAAAAAGAACATAATTAATTGCGTTAAATCAACACTATCCTCATCGGAATCCTAAAATACCAACCAGACGTGCATTTATTTTGTATAAAATTGGAAAATTGATTTTTTAGGACGTTGTGAAAATCTTTTTCGAAATTCAATTTTATTGAAAGAAATCAAAAATTTTATTCAGCGCATAAATGAATCGTAAAAAGTGAGTATCCGTAGACCGGTCAATCCTGATTGTGAACCTTTAGAATTTCATGTTGCTGGAGCACGTTCCTTCAATACTTGCCGCTGGAAAATTCCTTCGTCCGAGCTTATTCCAAATCTTATTTGCTCGAATAGGATTCGTACATCTTTTATCTTTTAAAGGATTTTTATCACGGATGGATGATTTTTTTCAATTTTTCGATATGCCAGCATTTGGAGAATGGGAACGCCAAGGTCTATACTATAGAATCCGTTTTATTGTGAACGTATGATACTGAACGTACAAATGATAAGTACGAATACTGCAAGTTAGTAACAACTAAGGGCCTTTCAAAATCGAACCGCTCTAAAACATCGAATATAATATTGATTAGTTCGGCTATGGTTAAGTATGGAGGCAATCGGCTACATAGGAAATTGCAAGAACTAATGGTTCACATATGGGACAGTAGAAGATTATCAGATGACCGGCACCTGGCATTATATGCCCAAAAAAAAAGTGGATAATCATAAAACCACGAGTCGCCTACGACTATAGGGATTTAGTTAGACTCAATCAATGCACCACCATTACTGGCAGATTATAGTCTGTAACCAGTTACAAGCTGAATACTCCAACTGTTAGTGGCCGAAGCCTATCTAAACCTCTACTGTCATAAGCAGTGACAGCGCCCGAGATAATTACTAGTATCTCCCACTAGCGATACGGAGACCGTACCCGCGATATGAGTATTAACCTACGTTGCTGCCTAAGGCGCCTCACCATTGTCGGGCACAGTGTGTTTTAACACCATGGAGCACCCCGATTCCCGTAGTACCAATTTTTGTTATAAGAGTACTTCGGTTTATACTCCGCTCATTGAGCTACAATAAGGAATATTGTAAATTCCTAGGCACTGCTAAGATAGCACAGGTACGCGGGTTTGCTAAGATCTGAAAGTACAACCGGAATTGACCTTGTCTTTCACCCGGTTGAAGCCACCTTGCGTGCCAATTACCATACACACCCATTCACGCACCATTCTCGCTCTCCTCTCAAAAAGTGCCACGGCCAATCTATTAAAGCTTTCATACCATTCTCATCATTCACAACGTACAAGCCACACTCAATGAGGAGGTAATTGGCACTCTCCTCCGCCGCCCCATAAGGGCATCTAGCCTCCGTAGCCTGACCACGCCTCTACAGGAACCCATTCATACTAGCATGCCCCGTGAGTAAATACCCAAGGTATAGACCAAATTCAAATCCAGACGCAGATATAAAGCACATATCCGAAATGAACATGTGCGTCCATCTGCCATTTACACTCTCATCCCATCGACGTTGCCAAATTTCACACATTCTATTCAGGACCAGTACATTCCGCTGGGGTGGACTAAGATCCTGAACTTTTTCATTCATAACCGGACAAACAGCAAGCGGGATGCCCTGCCGTAGACGGTAGTGAATGCTTCCACGCAGCACCTCCCGGTCCGATAGAATTTCTCCCATGAGAACCTGCATCGCATCGGTTAACATGGTTCTACATACATTCAAACATGCATACAAACCCAGACGCTGAACTGAATTTATGCCTACCCTTGGATACTGGTAGTGAATAATGTCGCCCCATACACATGACGCATCCATTGCAATGGAACAAACACACTCTTGTACAGGACTTTCACCGCTTTGGATCGAAGTCCCCATTCTTTGCGAAATACTCTATCTCTATCCAAGCTTTACTCAAAGATAACGTACTTCCCGCACGTATCGGACCCCGACCGCCACTAAACGAATATTGGGCGGCCAAAAAATCCCTCAACAGGCTCGGCAGCACAGCCATCCAAGGGGGTAGTGGGTTCGAATCCCACTGAGATTTAGTCCCATGGTAGGACCATAATATTATAGGACCATACCAAAGAGGCTTTACTCCAGCAAATCAGCTATAAAATAAGAGTTTCTCTCTGTTTGGGAACTTATTTAAACCACAGCTTTATAATCTTTTCATCGACTTTAAAACTTTCTATGAAATTCATTTTGGCATCCTGGGCAATGAGGCTCTCCATCGTCCTGTACTACTGGAGTTTCCAATTTGCCGCTCCTTTACATCATTAATCTTGTGTAGACAAAATCTAAAGCTCAGTTCCGAAATTCTGGTCAAGAAAATTTCCCAAATTTCGGATTAGTAATACCGCACTTACTCATGATTTTCTCTACGGATACAAATCACTTCTTTTATGCTATTACTCTGACCTTCAACTCACCATTCCGCATATTTTAAATAAATTCCACTTAACCCAGATTTTTATTTGTGTAGGACTCCTATCATTTTTGAGTTCTTTAACTCAACAATTTACTCTCCAAACTTTTTCCTTAATCTTCCCAAAAAATTTCAAAATTTAACAACTATCGACAGTCTCTTTAAGAAATGCGTCACCATCAACCATCAATCCGCTAACTGACCTTATCATCGCGGCGCTACTTAGACACTTTACAAAACAAACATGCACACAGACTTTCTATAACGGATAACCCAGGACAAAATTCACACAATCATGAGATCGACAAGTCCAAAACCGGGTGAGTCACCTTCAAAGCCACTCAATACACGTTCTAGACCTCACCACTGCAACCATGCTTTTGGTTTTGAAGGTGAAGGTATCGCCAGCTAAAGAGGAACGTATGATATAACCTGTGTTACCCTTTAGCTGGCGATACCTTCATAACGGGTCCATCAGAATAATCTTTACGAGAGCCAATTACCAAAGTTGAGCCGGCGCCAAAAAATTTTGATCACACGTGAAGATTTCTTTTTCTGGTTACACGTGAGGTCTAAGACATAATCTGGCACACGTTATATACAGATAGGAGGCTGTAGCTTTGGAAAAGTTATATAGTTTTCCAATCTGAGGTCAAATGTAACCGAATATGGAAATATGAAGAAAAAACTCCACTTACTTTGGCGAGTCAATGTTATTTCGGCCAAAAAGTCAACTGTGGCTGCATGGTAGTAGAAGACGGGTTATCTGTAATTGTTTAATCCAGCAGGTTTCTTCGTAGGAGAATAAATACATGGATTTATTCTAATTGCAAGACTGCTTAATCATAGTGACCTTGACCATCACGCGAATTATATATCGGCCCCCAGATAGCTGTACATTTTTTACATTTATTCATTGTTCAATTTTTCTCGTCTTCTCTACTCAAAGCATGAGTCAATTTGTTCTTGTCATGATAGAAAGAATGTGACCCAATTTACGCTATCTCAAAGAGCGACACAGTCTTATCATTAATTCAGTTTACTAATGAGAGGATATCTAAATATACTCGTAAGTAGCCAATTATGGGCTGAAACTATTACATAACTGATCTTATGCAACGCAATCACGCAATATTCCAGCATTAATTAGTCAATGAATATAATCTACAAAGCTCTGACTAAGAGAAGGAAGCCTTATCGTACGTGCTCGTAAGTACAAAATACAGCAAAAAATATAATTTTTATGTTTCATTTTTAGCTTGACACTTTATGATTTTATTTTTAGAACAAAGTTTGTGATTCTTTTATTTACCAATGTACGTTGATGTGTTCATTCTGTAAACTTTGTCGGTTTTCTAATTTCCTTTTTTCACGGCATTTTCGACAATTTTTTTTTACAACATTTTAAGAATGATAAATTTCAATTACCAAAAGTTACGATTAACTTCTCTTATGCTGGTACGTTTGCAGCCTCACCATCCATATCAGATGTTATCGCTCGACACCATCTTGCAGTCAGCACCCTTCAGTTACCGTTAACAACCACATACATACACGCGCACTTTGACGACATGACACTTAAGTTGTTAAATTAGAAAGTTTACATGTTCAGCTTGTCAAACGTGACGTATTGTTTCTCGTACGGGAAACTTTTTTCGCACCTTGAAGCGATGAAATATACTCACAAAAAATTTAAAAAATAATACAAGTTGGTATGGTATACTTTGACTTTCTTTTTTTTATTATTATAAAAGTAATTGCAAATAAGTATATTGTGTTTTGATTTTGCTTCGAAACTCCGCATATGCGATAAGCACTGATAAAAGTTAATCTTGTAAAATACCCATGTGCCTTTGAGTATAATCGCTCACAAATATTTTTACACATAATCTCATATTAAATTTGTGTTACTTTTAGTTTTTCTGGAAATTTTTTCTTAGACGTTACTTAAACGAATAAAATAAGTTTTATTATCCGCAGTATTAAATATGGCGCAAGTTATTGGCAGCCATTTTGTCTTTGATAGCAGTTACTTAATTATTTGCATTATTGCAATTTACCAAAAATAAAAGTCAAAATTTATTGTTTAACGGGGAATTATTTATAATTATTTTAGCATATTTACTTTTTGGGTTTTTAATAATTTTAATTCTATCTGGGCAGTATGGTATAAGGTGCGCACGGTTGCTACTTAAAACTAACTCAAATTGATGTATTTAAATTCAATGGCAAAAAATCAATTTTATAATAATAAAAAAAGTCACTTAGAGTTTTGTTGGGGTGCAGGTAGAGGAGATAAATAAATTCTCTATATCATGTGACTGTAAAAAAAAAATTTGGTATGATACCAAAGTAAGAATTAATCTACAGAACTTGACCAGTAGGCGCGCTGATTAATACCAAACAATAGCACACGCCTACCTCTTGTTTGTATTGTAAATATGGCTTTCGGTAAAAAGGAGTTTTGATTTGCCGCAATATTGTTTAACTGCAAATCTTGACAATATTTTATCAAGTTTGAAATGGATGAACAGCTTGGAGGATGTAATGTAATCAGCGGCATGTTATGGTAAACTTTTGTCGACGCATCAGCCAGTATGTTTCCTAAAATTCAACGAAGTTTAGTCCTAATATTTTGATTAATGAGACATAATTCGTATTTATAGAACTAATGCATCGGTATTGGAAGAGGGGTTTTAAGTTGATTTTAAAATAGAAAGAGTATCTGTGTATGGCTGAAACACTGAGCAGAAATGTCGGCTGTTATGTTAACGGTGGAAATAACAGAAAAGGATATCATGCAGCAATTAAAGAAATAGGCTGAGAGATCTGTACAGAAAAGTTTTTATGAATCGAAATTTTTTTTATCTGAAATATTTTTGTTTTGAGGGTGCTTCTTTAGAGAGCATGAATTTGTTGCAATAATGTATCAATTTAGATGAGACACTGTGTTTTTCAATTTTTCTAATTTGTTTTGTGTTTACAACTCGTAGATAATATGACATTATCGTGAAGAAATGATATAGAAGTAAAGGTTTCTCTACCTTACGATAGTTAGTAGATCGCATCAAATTTCGAGGCGGCTTTCTTTTTTCGTAAATTTCGAGACGCCAAGAAGTGTTTTAATTAAAAGTAATGGAAAAAAAGTTCTCTTATGCTTCATAATTAGTTTATACAATATTAAAAATTAGTTATTTATTATCAATTTTGGACGATTGTCAAGTATTCTAACTATTTGTTAATATCGTATTTTTAGTCCAGTATATGGATTCGGAAAAAAACCATTTGTTTCGGTAAAAGTGTTAATAACGCTTTCTGTAGAATCGTATTGCCATTAAATGATAGAAGACTCTATGATCTGAGTACTTTTCGATATATTTAATTCTATTCTCAATCTCATGAGCAAATTGTGAAGATTTCCGATATGACAATGAGAATTATTAAAAGCTAATTCGGGATTTGTATGGGTAGCTAATTCGGGATTTGGGTGCAAATATTATGAAAAACAGGACCAAAAAAACTACCCTGTGGAACTCACATCTAATTGGTTTATTTCTGAGACTTTTTATTAATCTACCAGGGGCATAAGCTTAAATTCGCTGGTTGGTCATAGATGGCGTGAGTGAGCGTATTAAGCTGCCATGGACACGCCATACTTTTTTTAAGAGTTTGATATCTGTCATCATTAATCAGTGGACATTGTCAGCAATTTCGTACAACATCATACATTTTTCCTTTCGTAATCATGTCTAGTTTTGTGCCAGAAAAAGAGCATATGCGGGAAGCTCTGCTTTTCTGCTTCAATTTGAAAAAATCGGCTGCCGAATCGCATCGAATGAATATGAAGGCCTATGGTGACAGTGCTTTATCAGAAAAACTTGCCGAAATTGGTTTCGTCGGTTCAAAAACGGCAATTTTGACTTGTGGGACAAGAAGCGTGAAAATCGGCCTAGGAAGGTTGAGGACCATCTATTGCAGGCTCTTTTGGACGAAGACGATACCCAATCGCAAAAATGCTCGCGAAACAATTGGGTGTTACTCAACTAGCCATTTCCATGCGTCTGCGTGCCATGGAAAAGATTGAAGAGATAGGAATTGAACGATAGGCACATATAGCGACGCCAAAACAAATGCGAAATCTTGCTCGCCAGACAAAAAAAAAGTCGTTCCTGCATCGGATTGTGATAGGGGATAAAAAGTGGCTATATTTCGAGAATCCTAAACGCAAGAAATCGTGAGTTGATCCCGGCCAACCATCAACATCTTCCCCAAGACCAAATCGCTTCGGACGAAAGACGATGCTGTGCGTTTGGTGGGATCAGCAGGGTATCGTCTACTATGAGATATTGAAACCTGGTGAAACTATCAATGCCCACCGCTACCACCAACAACTGATCAAATTGCACCATGCTCTGCGTGAAAAAAGGACGGGTTGTCAACAAAGACATGACAAGCTGATTTTCGTCTACGATGACGCACCATCGCACACGTCAAAAATGGTCCGAAACTACTTGAAGACACCAGACCTGGCCCCTTCAGACTACCACCTGTTTTCGTCGATGGGCCATGCGCTCGCTGAGTAGCACTTCGATTCTTACGAACACGTCCGAAAATGGCTTGATGAGTTGTTTGCCTCGAAAGAGAAGGAATTGTTTTGGCGTGGTATCCACAAATTGCCCGATTTAAGCTTATGCACCTGGTACTTTTTCTCAAATAACATTGGGATACGAAGTATGAATTTATAAAAAAAAATGTAAGGCAACTTTGGAGTTTCCAGAAAAGTCCAGAATATCATATACTGCCAAAATCATCAAAAATATCTAAAAATATTCCGAGATAGTATCCCTTCTCTCTCAAGAGAGTATGCAGTATAATAACCATTCTGATGGCATTGCTAAATTCTTGAATGTCCATATCAACTGATCACATTCGGAAGTGATAAGGAATAATTCGATAATTATATAGAAGATAAAATGATTGCTTAAGCAGAAGTTTTTAAAAAAAAATCCTTAGATTAAAATCCAACTAATCACGTTTGAATTTATCATATCATATGGTATATCCACTATTATCATAGATAACCTTTGTACTATTTATTATGATTAATTTTAAATTATTCCATCTTTGTTTATGGTTTTCGATTATTTATATTATCAAAAATTCAGATAATTATCGGCAATTGGTTCATAATAGCATATAAGTATCGCATAGTGTTTGTCAACAGTGTCCCCCTGGTCAGAGTGGTATTTTTCAAACCGATACTCCAATTATCGTTGATATTTGAACTCATATTCGTTTATTTGAATTAATTTTCACATTACCAAATATTTATTCAATTTCTATGACTACAAACAGTGGACCAAAATGCTACGCACAAGGTGTCATCCTCTTATCATCGGATACTGAGTAAAATTTCAATTCTGCCATGATTTAATTTTATTTCGAATGTTTATTATGTTCAGAAAATCGATTGAAATGAATTGATTTCGATGGTCTGAATTTGAAAATTATACATCTGTGCGTCCGTTTCGCAGTAGTACCAGATGCTAGAGAAGTATTAAAAACAACACCAAAATATAAAAAATTAAAAATATTAAACGTAGTTTTGTGGGCTGTCGAGTGAATTGAGTACTGGAAAGGTGCTAATCACTGTTTTGTATATAATTCGAGAATTTTTTAATTCTACAGCAAACGAACTGCTAGAATATCCAAAAAAAAATTATTGAACTCTTCTCGTATATGATTAAAGTCTAGATTAATAAAATTTTAATAAATATTCAGGCCGTGAGAAAAAAAAAAAAACACTGAAAATACCTCTTGATAAGATAAAATATTATTTATACTACGAGTGAATGCAGCATTGAAAATATTTATAATAAATTATCATCCCTGATTTTGATGAAGGTGAATCCAATTTTTTGGCAAACCTGAAGCCTCCTCGTAGAGTTGTGCTGTTGTTTATTTATGTAATGTATTCGCAAGTACATTACCATTTACGAAACATAAGCGAACATCTTCATAGTCTCCATGACAGAAAATCAATTCGAATGCAAATTTGTTATACAACATCCCATTTTTTGGCTTCCTTTTCTTTAAAGTGAACGAAATTGAGTATGACTTGCATATGTGAGAAAATACAAATTTATTTTATAAAAAAAAATACATTTCTAAGGAATTTGAAAAAAAAAAACATAATAAAATGTAGACTTTATTATTTATAAACACACATGTCAGTTAAAGAATACCCAGTAATAATGTTGTGTGGGTGGATTATAGAAGAAGAGCTCGATGGCATGGGCAACTGATTGTCCTAACAGGACCGCTTGATCTTTGACAATCTGTGGTAACACTAAAAATCTACCATTAAAATTTCTTGGCATTATGGATAAATTTACAATCGGATAACACTTGTAAATAACTTAAATTTATATTATCTATTTAATTAATCGGTGCGAGAAAGGTTTCGTGCGGTTCGTGAGTTTTATGGCCGCAATAATCATCCTGCAGAAAGTACAATTCGTCGTCTTGTGAAATAAATTTGAATCATTAAAAAGTAGGGGTTACGCTTAGAATAGAATAGCCCCATGGATAAATTTACATAGGGGTGATACAATAGAATAGCCCTATGGATAAATTTACGGCCATGTGGCAAGGCAAGTCAAGCATGTTCCGGATTTCCTTTTTGGCAAAACCGCAAATTAATGGTGGTTACCCTTCCGGGTTAAGCGTGTCCTAGGGTGGTATCTCAATAGTCTAGGTGTTAAAAACTGGAAGCAAAAAGCTACCAACAAAGACAGCTTGTAGTATTCCTAAAAATGTGTAGTAGTAAAAACAAATGATTTCTGATTATTTACTAAAATAATTTTTTTTTAAATTTTTATCTCTAACAACACAAATTGTTATTTTTTTTTTATTAGAAATGAACAATAATTCTTGATAATGTGGTGAAAGTGTGGACAAACTATGGTATTTCTCTTCTCAACGAGACTTTTAGTTGGAAAAAGTTCTTTTTAACTAGAACAATACGAGTAGTTCTAGCTGGGCAAACAACGAATTTTGGAGGATTTTTCATAAAATACGAGTAGATCAAACTCAAAATTCAATTCCGTAAGTTCAGATAAATTTAAAAATTGTTTATTGTTTTTAGTGTGGTATGTGGGCTCTATTTGAAATGACTCTCCAAACGAAGACACTATTTAAATATTCGTTTGAGATGCGAAATGCAAAAATGTCGATAGGATACCAAGGCATAGCATACTACCCTTTGGAACACCATCTGCGGGAGGTGATACGTCCGAATTGTGAAATTCAAAAATATCATTTCCCGTAGATAATTTTTCGTAACAAAGTCTTATAGCTGCTAACGTTATTAACAATACGTTCGAATTGTTAATAACGTTAGCAGCTATAAGACTTTGTTACGAACAATTATCTACAGGAAATGATATTTTTGAATTTCAAGAGCAGACTTGCACACACGCTTGCTACTCCAAAATATGATGGATGATATTGCTAAGCCACGGAATACTCTAATTGGAAATAATTAAAGAGATTGGAAATTATTTTCGCATCTTCATAAACGTTTAAAAGGTAATTTTTTTTCTACTCCCGAATATGGAGAGTAAACTAAGAGACCTACATGAATATGGAGTATTTACTGTTGTATTTAGTGTTAAGAATAATTTTGATAACTTGTAAAAAGAAATTTAATAAATTTTTTATAGTTTATTCTTAGTTAATATTTTATATCAATTTGACTCTTATTGATGTTTTCGTAGATATAATTATAACCAAAAACTATTAATATTTCGCGCTAATTAAAAATACCGTTTCATTTTTGATTTGTATTTCTTTTAAATAGAAATAAGGATCATCTTCCCTTAAATAACATTAGAACAAACTTTCAATTAGTAATATTATCCGTCCTTGTGCCTACTACTACTAGTTGATTATGAGATACCATAATCATAATAATATTAATAATGATAACAAGAAAGGTGAAAGGAAGAACATTTTTATTATTGAAATATAATATTTCTACCCCTGCTTAATTTCCAAATTGTACGCGAAACGTGTCTTCTTGAAAAGGACTTTTATCATATACACGTTCTGAATAACATCTTCATTTCTTTTCAGTAATATCCTAAACAAATTCAATAAATTCAAATGAAAAGAACTTCAGAGAACGAAAAGCCAGAGAGTCGGCCGCTAATGGAAATGAATTCTGCAAGGACGAATAATTCCAATTAGCCAACAATAGCAAAATTAAAACTTTGTAAATTTATGTTTTGACAGTTTTGGGTCTGCTTTAAGTTATCCATTAAATTTTTTTCATTTTTTTCTTTTTGGGTCGCTCCTTGGTGTCGGTTGCCCAATAAAAAGCAAAGCGAACATGAGAAATGAATTACACATCCTGGTTGGTATTTAAAAATGTCTCGTTTTGAATTTATAACATAATAAAATTTGAAGCTTTTATAAATTAATCTTTTTCATCAAAAAGTAAAACAGCAAAGGTATCCATACACACACATACAAACAAAGAGATTCATGTGAACATACACTTAGGAGCGACCTCTTTTGGTTTGGCAGGAAGTCCTCGTAAATCAACGACAAAAAGGCGTTAGTGCAGGAATTTTTTTCCCTCTGAAGTCATATACAAAAGGCGGCGACAAGAACCGAATGAATTAGTAAATTTTTGGAGAAAATAACCATTCAGAATATCAGAGCCATTGGAAAAAGTCACTCATAATGGTTGGCTGTTGGCTTGGGTCGTACGTTTCCCTGCTCGTTTCGACATCAATCATCTGAACCTGACAGATACTGCCAACAGTAGACATTGGACACAGGGTGGTTCTTGTGAATTGGCGCTTAGCGATAGTATGGCGACTCGCGGATGAGCAAAACACTCCGGCTGACACTGAAAAATTATCGAAGTTCATCGCTTTCGGTTCCTTAAATCTACGATAGAGGTATGAGTGAGATTATAAGTAATTTATCTAGTTTTTTCCCATTGTTCTCGGCACAGTCTCCATGGCCTCCGCACAATGTCACATCATCGCAGATCATTTCAAATTTCTTATTGGAGCTTCTAACTAAAACAAATACCGTCGTTTTTGTTGCACTTAGGCTTTGATGTTTTTATTAGCATTGTTGAAATTCGGAAAAATTGATGAGTTGACCAAAAGTATTGGAGATAAAAACTACCTTCGAATGGTTGCTGATTCACTTGTTAGCTAATACTTTCTCCAAAAGCTATGAAATACGGAAACACCGATTCGAACCATTGTGCCATAATAATTCATTTGCTCATTATTAAGCAGACGAAAAGATTAAGGCTTCTCTGAAAACTAGACGCAATTATCCCCATTTCTAAAATCACACAATTTTTTTTCGTACACAACAAGAAATAGTCATGAAGGTGTATTGGTCTTTATTATATTTTTGAGTGTGTTAGATTTATGTGACTTGTTATAATATCCGATTTAAGTGGACACTTGTTATTAAAAAAAACTTCTTGAAACCATTAATTCTCTGCCATTCTTATGGAAGGTAGCACAAGCACTCGTAAACTTTATTATTAAATTTCGTCTTTTTATATTGGGATAAAGTACTTTAAGCTTTATGTTGTTGGCTTTTTAATGATGAGTGTTTTTATAGTAGTTTTAATCGGTATTTGCAGCAAGTTTTATCACTTTTCATAGATTATAACGTTAGATTATCTTCAACTTATAAACATTTATTGGCAGAACTTTTAACAATATTTACAATTTTTTTACTTCTGTTGAAATTATGTACAAAATTTTATAGGTAATAAAATATTATATTTCTCGCCGAAACTAAATCCTAATTATTATTACTATTGTAACTGGGAGTACAAATGGAGAATCCGTTTTTTTTCTTCAAAATTTGAGGATTTGTTGTGGAAAAATGGTCACATATTCATGGTTCAAAGTATTGTCCATCGCATTCTAGAACTTTTCCCCATCTTTCTGACAACATAAAAAACTTCTCGTCCTTTAAGACCCAATTTTTGGTCTTTTCGTAAGATCAGAAGTGCTGCTCAGCCAGGCCACGCATCATCGATCGGAAGAGGTATCATTCGGAAGTGGAGATGTACGGAGGGTGGGGCAGGACGTCCTATTTCAGTATTTCCAGGTAGGTTTTAACCACTTTAGCAAAATGTGGCCGAACGTTGTCGTGCTGATAAATCACTTTGTCGTGTTTTTACTCGTATTGTGGCTGTTTTTCCTTCAATGCTCGGCTAAAACGCATCAGCTGTGTTCGGTAGCAAGCTCCTGTGATGGTTTCATCACGCGAAGCTGGTCCCACCAAATACATAGCATTAGCTTCGAGCCATGAATGTTTGACTTCTTCGTTTTCGATTATCGTAATGGATCGTCAGTCACAATACGACGCAGAAAAGCCTTCCTTTTTTACCTTTGGAGCAGTTGTTCGCCCGTGAAAAAACGCTGTTCGACGTCTCTCGGCTTCAACTCGTATGGTACTCAATTTCCTTGCTTCCGGATCAAACTTTTTTTCACTGGTTCGGGACGCTCCTCGTCTTCCCCATCGAAATCACCAATTTTGTAGAGTTGAAACCATTCGCGACAAGTTCTCTCATTAAAAAGAGCCCCACAATAAGTTTAAACAATCATTCAACACGCCTTAGCCGCAGATTTTCCCAAATTAAAGGCAAAAAGCAAAAATTCCCGCGTATGACGCTTATTTGATTGAAATTTCAATATTTTCGCACGAAAAAAATATATAACGTCGATAAAAAGTTGACAGATATCTAAGCTTACAATTTGATTTTTCTGATTCGATGTTTTGGACCAACATTTACTGCTGGTGCCATCTATTGGAAAACGGCAGTTTCCCATTTGTAATCCGAATACTTTATTAAAAATAGTAGAATACAGTGCACCTATTAAGCGGTGCACTGTATTCTACTATTAACGTCTGCGTTTAGTATCTTGTGGTTGTAAATTCGAATCTGTAAGTAGCTAGTCACAGAGCCGAGGAGCTCTTTAGTTATAGTTAAATGGCGTAAAATTTTGTGGTGCTAATAATCTACATTTTAAGACAGATGATCACCAACGCCAGTCAGTAATGTACCCGTATATGTACTTATTTATTTAAAAAAAGAAAACATTTTAATAAAAACAATATGTTTAAAATGAAAGTCGGTAACTGCGATTTACGCTAGGTTTCGTTGTTCAACATTGCCATCTTAAACGTGCTAAACTGAGCTTCTTCAACTGTCAACTATTGAGTCGGCCGATCAACACCGACCGTCATGCATTGTGAGTCAACTTTTCATTAGACTCGATCAAGTTTTTTTTTATTTTTATGAATCACTTGCGGTAAAGGAATTATCAATGTCCTTATTGTAGATCGCGCGTGTGGAAATTATTAGAAGGGATAAAGGGAGAAAGATGGGTGCACTTTCAGGATAAAAAAAAGAATCTCTATATCTTATGAGTACAGTATGTCCGAAAAGAGGATTCAGGGTAAACTGATGTGGATTCCTGGCGAAACGAGTATTGTGGTGAAATAATTGTAAGGACAGAATGCAACTATCCAATTCCCTGGAACACTTTTTATGGAAAATACGATTAAATGAGGAAAAACGGGAGACATTACATCGTTGTTCGAATGAGTCTAATGACTCCGTAATATTTTTGTCTCCTATTAATTTTATCGCTTGATTTTGTTTCCCATCTCGTAATTGTAATGACGTTTTAGAAGTGCCTGTCTAAACATGGAAATTATATTCCAGCTTGGAATATATAATTCTACACTCCCTAGAGAAACGGAGAATGTGGTTCCACTCTTCGGCTGCATCAAATCACCAGTGGATCTATTGTTACGGAAACCATATTGACGGTCCTTGATAAGTTTCCTGGATTCAAGATATTTCATTAGCTGATAGTTTATCAGTGTTACTGTGATCTTCGAAAAAAGGGATGTAGTATAATGGGTTGATAATTGGAGGGGGGAAATGACCCGCCTTTTTTGAGAATAGGTTGAACGAATGCTGTTTTCCATCAATGCGGACAAATTCCAAAAGAAAAGGATAGATGAGAAAGTTTATGCAGTGGTTTTGCCAATGCATTGTAGAAGAACACCTTTTCAGAACTATGAGGGATATGCTATTTTGACCAGTGGATGTGTGCATAAAAGTCTCTAAGGACTCTTCGAACAGTACGAGTGCGGAAATGAATTTTTCTAATCGCAAAGTAACTCTGGGTTTTGATACTCAGCTCATTATTATCGCATATAAGAATTTTTAAATAGTAGACTGAGTGCCGCAGGATTGTCATATAGAATCGTTGATGTTACATCAGTAAATGATGTTTGAATATTCTGAACAAATCAGTATTTGCCTTCTTAAGCCTATCAAGAGATGCAGGCACTTTCAATTCCACTCCAAATCACAGCAATTGTTGAATTATTCTTTTAATAAATTGACAGTTATGATGGAGTATGACATTTAACGTCATCTTATGAAATCACATTTTCTTTATATGATAATGGAGTATGAATTTGAATTACTCCATTTTAAATCACACTTCAATTTTGCTTGTCGATAGGGTCTTCTCATACTAGTATTAATGTTAGAGCGGATGTAGTTTTAGGGCGAGCGGGTGTAGAAACGGTGTGAGAGGATAAGTATTGTAAAATGTCAGGATAGGCTGGAGTTTTTACACTCGAATTGCATTAATCAATTTAAATTATTTGTGAACATTTTTTCAATACACAGTGTTCTATGGTTTACTGGTATAGCTTTTTAATAGGATAAGGAAAAGACGTTTAGGTGCACTAGCTAAATGGTCATAACATTACTGTGCTGCCCTTTGAGATATTTCCTACTTTTAACACCATCTGTTGAGCTTTGCTTGAAGCAGGAAAATTCGTTGTTGAAAGCTATTGTTCTGCCATCTGTAGGCACTAACCGAAGTGTGCCCATACTTTTTGTCAAAGGTTTTTCTTTAGTTTCGTTTGTTCGGTGTTTGTTTTAATGATCTTGATAAATAATATTTAAATAAAAATAAAGTGGGTTTTCGGTTAGAACAAATATGAAAAATTGTCATAGATAGTGTCCCGTTATCTATGATTTTCTCGGTCTTTTTTTTGTTGATTTAATGTATTATTTTTCAAAATTTAACTATTTTACCACCCTCGCATGCGGCTAGGAGATCGCAATGATTCCGACTGAGGATCGTGTATCGCTGGCCTGAAGCTAACAGAGGGTACATAAACGAAAACAGGTGTAACATAGTATTTTCGAATCAATGTTTTACAATTATGAGGTTAACATTGAAACTTACTTTTAAACGCAGGAGAGGTACTGGGTATGGTAGGCCCACTCACTCTGTTACTATAAATTACAAGTTTCTCAGCCCCATCCGAGAGAATGAATCGGTACCATGGGATCAAGATGCTCCAAGAATGCATTGACGCAGCTCTTACCCTGATGTGTAGTGTTAGCCCCTAGTGGGAACTACCAAAATCAAAAGCTATAGTCTCATTCGAATGGTAAGGGATGGAGATCTAGCAAAATTTCGGTGGGGCGGGGGGGTTTAGAAAAGTATGGCCAATGAACTTAGGTATCTCGTATGGGTAAAAAATAAAGTTGCATGTCAATCTTAGAAGATGAATAGAACTGTCAGTGTGTTATGCAAGAAATTATTCATTAAAATCCAACAAAATATATTAATGACATTTATTGGTATTGATTTTCTGCTTTTCATTAATTTTATAAAGATTAACAAAGAGTAAACAATTCAAATATTCCGCAAGGACGATTTTTAAAAACGTTTTGTTAAAAAATAATAAAAATAAAACAAATCGTTTCCATTAAGTAATTTAAGTTGCTTGTTATAAAGATGACATAAGAACGTTTAATAATATTGTATATCTTGTTAAAATTATAATTTAAATTATTTACTTAAACCAACCGTAATCGTAGATTTAATTTTATATTACATGAAAAAAAAACTTTCATATATAATATTGAGCTTTTTTCTCGGAAATTTTCCTTTTGTTCAAAAACATTTGCCGAAAAAGTGACGATCCCCTTTTGCTGGTATCTCTAATTGGATTACAACACGCTTAAGTATAAGTGAGAACGTTGGAAGCGGAAAATTTATATTCGAACTTATTAAAATGAAATTTTTCCTCAGCTGCCAATTCACTTGCTTGGATTCTCCACGCTCCGCTATCGACAGAAGTCGAGGACTATTCCTTGTTAGTTGCCGTAATTTTTGGTTCTGGCAACTCTCATCTTTACAATTACTGTGAATATCACGCCCTAAAGTTTACTACTTTTCTGTTGATGACACCGATTATGTTATTCTCTTCCATTTTACGTCCGTTTTATGTCATTATTTTCGTTTTTTTCGAACCACTTGTTATTAAATCTTCTTAAAGATGAGCGCATATTTGTGCAAGCCAACAACATGGAATGTTATTTGTAGGCATTCGTTAAGGAAAATTGCTTGTCTTCGTTATGATTACTAGTATTGTTAAAGTACTTTTTATCAAGGATTTTCGTGTAGAAAACTTGAAGCTTGTTTATTTCTCTCCTTCCTGTCAGCTTTAACTTAGAGTATTGTTTTTTTTTGGGAAAATATGATAAATTATTTATACTTTAGTCGAGATTATTAAACAATTTTTTGTCAAGTTTTACTATTTAATGAAATCTTCAAATTTTAACGTTTTAAAAATGCCGTGCTCTTGACTGTAAATTTACTCTTAGATTATTTTTTTTAAATAATGTGTTTACATAACATGCAATAGTAATTTACTATTCAATATTTGTTTTCACTTAAGTTTTCTATTAAATTTAAAGTTTTCTTTTTATAATAAATTCAAAGGAAGAGTTTTGTAAT
Source organism: Atherix ibis (assembly GCA_958298945.1). Lineage (NCBI taxonomy): Eukaryota > Metazoa > Arthropoda > Insecta > Diptera > Athericidae > Atherix > Atherix ibis. The sequence goes on along the minus strand of OY282605.1, from coordinate 144,082,070 downwards.
TCGCTAAATCCAATACTGTCAGTTACGGTTGCAATATTAATATAAGTTATATCGGGCGGTGTTTTTTTTTAATATCCTAAATATATATGGAAATTTTCTTTTTTTCATCTAGTTTTTGTACACTAGCCCCACCCCCCAAAATCGATAAAGGAAACATGACAAAAAACACCATCTCTTTTGATTGATTTGATGACTTTATCTAGTGGGACGTAGACGAAATTCAATAAAAAAAAGGAAAGGAAATTCATCGAACAGAAAAAAATACCATTAATAGGGATTATTTACGTGACCTATTAAAGACGATCTACGGGTATATAAAATCCTCCAGAAATTGTGTAGTACTATTTAAGGAACGAAAACGTTTTTACTATGTATTTGCTGATGAAACAAAATGAAATATTTGATAAACTTCCTTTTTCTTCTCGATATTGTACACTTTTTGTTTAGTCTCCCACTTTGACATTGGTCCGAAGGATGTTGAAACAATTCGAAATGATTTCGTTCAAGAAATGAAAGGGGAGCGGAAAATAAATATAAAATGAAGAAGGACATGATTAAATGCAAAATGAAACCAATCAAAATTTGGAGCGGTCTGAACTCATAGTCGGACAACCACTCGTTAAACAGCTAGAAACTATTTAATACCAATAATAAGATGAGATTCGTTCAAATGTTTGCTCGACTACAACTTTTGCAATTTAGCATTTTAATTAAGGATAAAAGATAACAAATCCACTTACTTAATAATCTCGTATCAGTACAGAAATTTAGATTATTCGGACTCGTTTACATCATAAAACCTTCGTGCAGTTTCAGGCCCCACCTCGGTCTGTATCGTGTCGCTATTGTCTAGGTGGAGCAGGACTTATTTGTTCATAGACAACTCCAACAGATTGCAGACTACCAGTTGTATGTACATCGGTATTACACGTGATTCTAACTTTTAGTCTAGTAATAAATTATGATTTAAGAATGGCTGGCTAAATATTCATAAATATTTGACGATTGTACGAGTGTGAGTGGTGGGTGGGAGAGCACATTACCGGAACGCACGAGTGCGTAAAAAATGTGACTAGAATCAGTCGAGGATAGCTACTCGTCCTCGGAGGTATCAACTCGTATATGATAGGATAGAGTTCATCAGTATAATGGCTGGGTGAGTGGATGTGGGTACTTGTGTAAAAGTTTTTCTGCTGAGTTTCTAGCTTTCCGTCAGCCCATCTCCCGATCTTTTCAGTATTCCGGGGCCTTAAGAAAGGAAAAGTTTTACTTCCTAACTTGTTACCCATCAGTTTCTGGGAAATTTTCTTTCTTTTATTCTCATTTCTTTTTACCTTTCATTGCTATGGAAATTTTTCCGCTCGACAAGAGGGTTTCGGGGCTTTTCTTATTATAATGAAATTGTGAAAACAAATCATCATAAAAGTGAAAAAAGCATAGACACAATTACAGTTGATATTGGAATTGATGAAATTGATGGAAATGAAGAAAATTTCGAATACGATGAGAGTACGAGCTGGCCTGAAAATGACCTGATGTAGGAGTGCAAGTCAAATTTCTGATTTCGCACAGTGCTAAGTAAATTTCCAATGAGTCAAATATATTACTATGGCCCCGAAATTCCATTGAAATGTAAAGGTCGCCTCAACACCCCACCTGAACCAAATAAAACCCGAAATGGATTTATGAAGAAAAGTTGAGAAAGTTTTTCTTTGTTCAGATTTTTTTTTCACCTTCCATTTTTTGGTTTCTTTTTCGATTTGAGGTAACTTTAATTCACGCCTGAGTTACCCTTGAATAAAAAGTTCTACTTCAATTTTTCAAATACAATTCGAACATAATCAAAATGATCCAATGGAATGAATCAAAATAAAGTTGAAAAAAAATAGAAGAAAAGGAAACTCGCCAAAACCCAAAATTCAACTTAAGTTTATATGGCATTATTTTCGCATTTGAGCTTTTATTGTTCTTTCAATTTTATTCTCGTTAATTAAATTTTATTTTGATGAATTAAATAAACCAAGAACAAGAAAAAATTCCTTTTAAAGGTGCTAGAGTACAAATTGAGTATTTTCAAAAAAATTTTACCTTAAATCGTTTGAAAGTTTTTCCGGTCATGTTTTCCTTTTATCTTCTAAGGGGTACTAGCTTTTGTTTAATTATGACCATTTTAATACTTTTCTGCTCGTAAAAGGTAAAAAAAAATTACTCAAAACCATATGGTTTATGAGCAATCCTGAAAGTGGGATTAAAATATCACATTAGAATCTGTTCGCAGAGATTTTCTCTCTCTGCGAACAGATTCTAATGTGATATTTTCCATGAAAAGAAAATAAAATGTTCTTAGTTTACGAGTTGCTACGAATTGCATTCGATTTTCTTGTAAACTTTCTTTAATAAGTGAGGTTCGAGTACAGTGGCGTATGGGAGATTGAATATCATCAAATTGGATTTTTCAATAAAAAAAAAAGATAATAAATTGTCTTTAGGATCTGCGAATAGTAAAAAAAATTGTAGACAATTAAAAATGCACTACTTTCGAATACGATTATTTTTCCTTGGCTTTCAGGAATAATAAGTTATTTACAGCTGATCAAAGGAGCTATAATAATTTCTGATGTTGAATAGTGAATGCCCAGTTAGCTTTGAGTCCACATGCGAGACTATAAAGCCTTGAAGTGAACATACTGAATGTGAGTTCCTCCTTAATATTCCAATATAAAAAATCCTCGAAGTGAGCAGACGATATAACAGTTTAGACAGTTTGACGCACGTCCTATCTGGACCTACGAATCAGAATTCTGGTGTACTACTAAAAATTCCAAATCTCCTCGTGCTCAAACCGTTTCTCGTTATAAAAAGTTTCTCGCTCGTAAATCAAACCAGACCAATTTCCTCGTAAGGTGAATATTTTTGGTGATTCTTCCCAGTAACACTCGCTATTTCAAACAGTGGGGGAGCGGGTTTCGAGACTTATTAAGCTAATCGATGGTTAAACAAGTCCCAATAATTGATATAGTACTGATACTTTTTAAAAAAATGGATAAACGAAAGAAAAAAATGCAGAATTAATTTGTAAACATAAAAAATCTATCAAAATTCTATGTAAAAATTGAGTCCAAATATTCGGATAAACTGATATGTTTTTGCGTAAGACGTTTGATTAGCACTATTTGTGGCCAAGTAGTTCCTTCTGTGCTTAGTTTTTTATCATTAATGCTTAGTTTTATCGCATCACTTTTCGTACTCAAGTTAATCGATATATATCGTTTGATTTAAATCAGATCAGCGAAAGGAATTCCAAGTGTCATCTTAAGTTTATGTTAAAAATAGCCTAATATGATGCAATTGTGGGACTCGAACTAAAGTCACGGTAGACGATGTGCTAAAATAGGCTGTGGTCATATCTTGCTGGTTTATAGAGCCTTGAAAATGAAATTGGATACACTCTGACTAAACAGTAAGCAGCCGTTCAATTTCAAGGCCCGGAAGGATGGTTAAAGATTAAGTCGATAAATGGGTCATAAAGGAACAACGGAGACGGTGATCGATAACCCTGGATGCCGATTAAATAATTAGAAAACCCTATGCCTCAAAAATATATGTTCTATTAAGACTGGCCCTGCGAGTTATGTCTAGAGGATGTAGAGACTGTAGCACATATCTTATAGCAATGTGTGTACGTCAACAGGAAGTAATAATTTACTGGATGAAAATTGGCTATGCTAAAAACGATTTTATGGTAAAAAGACGAAAAGGGGGCCCAAAAAAGGTCGTTCGTTTCAAAATTTCCCATAATAGCCGCTTTACCTTACGTGGCTTATTTGAACATTTTGAAAAATATTGGGGCTATGGAGGGAGTCTTTTTCAGTGCCGATACGTGTTTTAACAAATGACAATAGATGGGATTTAATTTTTAAAAAGGATATTCAGATAAAAGTGTATAATACTGTTTGCGGGTATAAAAAGGTTATCAACGATTTGATAATTGAAGGAAGGGATAGTTTTCAGCTAGAATTAGAAGACTTGGTGGAGTCCCAAACTTCAAGCCCATAAGTTCAAAAAGGTTTTAACAAGCTACTATGAATTGAAAGTTTATTATTGACTGAATATTTTTGCATGAGTTCTATCTAATTGTACTGAACTCATGCATGAGTTCTATCTAATTGTACTGCTATTAAAGTTGAAGGACTTGAAATTTTCTTTTAACAAAGTGTAAATGAAAATTAAACACTTTTCGGTTGATTGACTTTGACTTTCCACTTAATAAACTATATTTTTCAAGACTAGAATATGGTTTTTGCAGAGTAAAGTATGATTTGTAAATATTTTTATTCGATTTAAGGAGTCTTTTCAATATTATATTATTATTACGATAGAAATTACCACATTGATAAAATAGTAAAAATAAATGAAATCTTTTTACCTAGTAGAAAATAACTCAACTCCGCTGCCCCAATTTAATTATTGAAAATATATCACGTGCCTCAAAAATAGAAATTATAAAATTTATTTTATAGCGTAAATGAGTTTTGGAGTAAATATTTCAAGGTACATCGTAACTACAAGAGGAAAAATATTTACTGTATTTTACTCATAAAAGCTATGAAAATTGAAAGTTTCAAAAAGTTATAAAATACCTTTAAGGCTTAAATAATTATTAGTAAAATTTATGTTCGCAAAGTCTACTACCGCAAGGTGTGAATATTATTCTGCTTCATATAATTGTTATTATTTTTAATAACAGGGCCTTATAGAATAGATACAATAATGATAGAAATGGTAAAATGACCTTAGTACCCGTAAATGCTGGAAGCAAACATAAATTCAGATTTATTAGAAAAATTATATAAAAAAAAAATTCTACAACTTTCAAATTAAGGACATTCAGATTATTGCTGAATGATTTATTCCCAAAACAAACACATGTGGATACATGGACAGATGTATAGCCGTAAATAAATTATGAATATTATTTGGAAATTATTTTCCAATTTTAAAAAGGATTCCTCTCCACCGTTCTATGTACATATGTGTATATGTGTACATATACTTCGATTCGCAGCGTAGAAAATGTTCGTATTTTATTTAATTTTGAATTTTTAAATGATATTCGGGAATATCAAAAATAAAATTACTTGCGTATGTAATTATGATGGCTTGAAATATTGACAGATTATTTTTGTTTTTATTTAACATAATAAATAAATGAACATATACGAGTATAATCATCAAGTAAAATGAAACAAAAATAAATAAATTCAAATAAATTAAAAACAATTTCAAACGGAATTCATCTTAAACAACACAAACACACACAAACATGAACTGTATGCATGTGTGTACATCTGTGCAAATATTTCTGGAATTAGGTTTGGGAAAATATTTTTTACTCTTATCAATAGAAAACCTTCCTAGACTGCGAATAAAACGAAGTAAATATGCTCGTATGTGTACAAGCATTCTTTGAATAACCTATTCCTCTAGGAAGTTGTGTGTGTTCCAGCTAGCAGAACTGCTTCTTAATCGATGAAATTGATCTGAAATGTAACCGCTTCACTGGAACCGAGTGTGCCCTCTAGGATATAAAAGGACAGAAAGTGACTTTTAAGAGGAATGCTTATTAATCGTTAATAAAAAAATGGAACTTTTAATCTTAATGAGACATTCCATAATCACTGACTTTTTCATGCGTTATAACATCGATAAACTGTCAATGATTATTTAGTCAACTCCTTATGGTAATGCAGAAACGCACTCATTACCAAAGCAGATATTTTTATGAAGAGGGAATCAATAATGTAATGCACAAGCTCTTATACAATAGTATGGGCCCATTTCATACTGTATACAGCCTGCGAAGTAATAGCAAACACACATGCATATAAACACGTTCTTATATTTGAGTATCCTCTCATAATACACTTCGCCATTTTCCTTTTATCTCAATAGGAACGGTGGGTGTGGTGAGTATCGTGAGGGAATGGCTTATTTGTTCTTCTAACTTTTTTCTACTTGAATTTCTTGAAAGCTTTGCTCTTGTACGTTGTTCCCTCAATATCCTCAATATTTAAAAATGCAAAATATATAAAAAAATAAATATAAATAGGGTTACTCTCTTCTTCTTATTTGTCTTATTTCTTCCTTTTAAGGACATAAGAAATCGAATACTCTTCTTGTATGCTTTTTAAATGCCGTTTTATTATGCAATCATAAATTTTATTCCCCACTTAATCAATAATTTCGTTTATATTTTGAAAAAGTTGCATTCACAACCCCATTTACTTGTGTATATTTTCCTTTTTGATAAAGTCAATTTAGTGTTCAATTTTCGCTTCAAAAAAAAATTATATTTAAACGAAAGCAATCCAAAAAAAAAAAATTATTACTAAATATAATAATTGGTACGACGGTTGGTTGGGGGCAGAGCAGAATATTATTTGGCTTTTAAATTTTTTTTCATTATCAATCAATGAAGTTAATAAAAATTTTATGAACGATTGTAAAAATGTTGTTTTAATGTTGAATAAAAGCGCACATATGACTGATAATTGTACTTTTGTGAAATATTCCATCATAAATAATACTTTGAGGGTGTGGATCTTAAATCAAATCCATTTAATATGAGTTGGGAATACGGTTTTTATTGCGAATTTCTACTGAAATTGTTTCTGTGAAGAGCTATTTTTCTCTATTGAAAATGTTCTTAAAGAGACCATTTTTTATACGTTCTGAAATCACTATTTTACAAGTTCAATAAAAACAAAGCCATACTTTTTATTTGGATATTTGTTCGAAATTTTATTGTAGGTCATTTTCAAAGTTGAAGAAATCATAGAAAATCGATTATTTCTAAAGAAATCGTAGGTGGTTCACGGTATTAAAGAATTGTTTCTTACGACTACAAGGAGTGCCGATACTTGTTTGGATACACCTGCCAATCTAATAAAAAAAATTTGTTCTGTGCAATTTAATTTATTTGATTTTATGTGATAGATAAAACCACGTAAATAAAATTTCATTGTTGTTTCACTAATAAATTTATTATGCCATCTAAAATGGTTTCTTTTTTAAGTAGATTTTAAATAAACTATTGAGTTTTCTTTTTAATAATTTCTCATATTTGTGGTTTGTCTTTTGTATGTTGGGAAATAATATGGAACGAATAATGAATTCTTAAGAAAAGCTTTTTTGGTTTTGTTTTCTAATATTTTGTAGCATACGCCAGACCTCAAGTTATCATTCAATGTAGTTACTGGTTGCTGAGGGAACAAGCTGATGATAACTCTGCCCATCAGATTAGAGCAGATCGGAGCCTTCCAAGGATGAGCCCCTCAGCATCTTCATAACTATCTAATACAGCCAACCTCATGCGTAATTTGTCAAGTTTGGCGCGCAGTTCTCTCTAGCATCGGCGTTTACTCTTCTTGATGGAGCATGTCAACTATCTTTTTGCTGTCTTGTATTCCTCAACGTTAGCACTGTCTTCTCGTCTGTTTACACCTTCTCTTAAGCTCAGCCACCCGTTATTCTGCCAATAAACATGTATACGCCCAGCCGCAGAGCACCTCGGCATCACAGGCATCGGTAATGTGAGATATAAGTGCCGGAGAGTATTACCTCTTCCATTGGAGTAAGAAAAGCAACCTGATCGAATATCTTTAACTTCCATATCCGTTGACAGACCTACCGATAACGCACAGAATGGCCTGATAGTCGCTATACGTATAGTGCCCGCAGACCCGCCACGAGGAGCTTGGTCACAACAGGGACTCACTCGCGAAGATTAGGACCACTATGAATTGGTTTTCGCCTCTGGAAAGTATAGCTTCATCTCACGATTTGAGCAGTACGATAGCCAGAAGGGAGAAGGCCTCAAGCATTATCTTCCATCTCCGAGAGAAGGCCTACTTCCCCACTCGGCGGCCAAGGCTTTAAAATCTCCGGCAATAATGAGAGGACGCCTCTCTCCCGCCTTTATTACCAGTCGGTTAATCATATGCTCAAAGTCCTCAAAGCACACCATTGGTAAGCAGTAGCACGCATAATTGTATATGCCATTCACTCTCACCCAGGTGAAACCAGATTCTGACTCCTGCATCCTTTCCTAATGGCCTTCTTGCCATATATCGAAACCGCGGCCCGCCATGACGCAATCGCAACTCTGGTACTACGTGTACCATTCATAGACTTAAGGGGTGATCTTCTCAGAACTCATCTGCCAATAGATTATGCAAAAGATTGACTCTGAAACTTTGGATTATTTAAAAAAATCAATGCTATCATAAAATCTAACTTCTCAACAGAGATTTCTGTGAGAGACATAAAATCTAACTTCTCACCTCAAAAAATTTCAAAAACTGTTTATTATATTTTTTTCTAGCTTAAATTAATGCGCATAAAAAAACTAATAAATTTTTATAAAAAATTATTTTTTTCCCTCTATTTTTTTTCTTTGCAATTAAAATTCCAATATTAAATTTAGTTTTCGTTCGTTGATGTCGCCATTTTGATTTTAAGTAAAAATGGCGACAAACTCATCGTAAATTATTGTAAATGAGGAACAAAAAAAATGTGTTTTTTTCTTCTTCTTTAAATTAAATTAATAACAGATAATTAATTGGATTTGTTTGAACGTATGCACCTATATAGTATGGGCTAAATGGCCGAGTCCAGATTTCAGTGGACAAGTCCATGCGATTTGAAACTAGACCTCACAGATACGTATTTTTAGTAATCAATTACATTTATATATTATGTGTATGATTGAGATGATTTAATAACAATCTTTTAGTATATAGATAAAAATAAGGATTATTACCTAAGCCGCTTGTTTTCTATGGTATCTTTGAGGCGTACTGGATAAGACACTACTCCTCTAGCACAAGAGCGTGTCATTTCTAGCATAAGAACCCGCCAAATTCTGTACTTGCTATTGCTATATATCTTGGAATCTACCTTAGTACAACACTTTTATTCTATAACAGAATGCAAGCTGCAAAATTAGGCAGCTTTTTTCCAGTAATAACCGTAATTCCGGATTAATTGTCAGTAAATATAGTTGCTATAATTAAGTTTCGCTCTAATGTGCTACATTTTTTGATGGCATACTTCATTGCTCATAACTCAGAGTAATAGGATACAACCGCTGAGCCGTAAATGTCCTCTGACAACCTCACGAAATTGGTTGATAATAAGCTAGACAACAGCAAACACTTCTCCATTTTCATTATGAGCTGCATTCATGGATAGTACAGAGAGTTTTTCTATCTGATTCAGTTTGTGCAGAAATAATTTTTTTATATAGGAACGCGTTAGTCCCATTTTTTCATGAACATATCCAGTTTAACTGAAATATTCAAAGATGATGCCATCCAAGGTGTCCAATATGTATAGCAACCGTAACTGAAAAAGGTAATTATAAAATAATCATTCTTAATTTGAGCATTAATTAAGGAGAAAGGTTAAATAGAAGGAGGGGGGGGGAGGCAGTTAAAAAAGACTTTATTAGTGGATTAAGTAAAAAAACATAAATTTTTAAATATTATCTAGAGTTGAGCAGCTTTGCTAAGGACAAGGATAGAAGTTTGTCTGGTCTCAATAACAACGGGCTTAACTGGTGAGAGGGCAGAGGTTCATTATACCGTATCAATGTTACTAGAATACCGGCACAAAGTGTCTTTTGTTTTTATTTTGGTAAAAATAGCATTCAAATTTTCAAATATCAACTGAACTAATAAAAGTAATAAATCTGTGAGCACTCAACAGTTTAAGGACTGGTTATTTTTTTAGCTATGCGATTATATATCAGGTGTATAAGCTTAAATCCGCTGTTTTTTAGTCAAAAAAACACATGTTTTTTTATAGATAGAAAAAAAAATTATTCTAAGGTTTTGACCTCGCTAGCTACACATTTTTCCTATCTCTCGGGCAATTTGTGGATACCACGCCAAAAAAATTCCTTCTCTTTCGAGGCAAACCACTCATCAAGCCATTTTCGGACGTCTTCGTAAGCATCAAAGTACTGCTCAGCGAGCGCATGGCCCATCGACGAAAACAGGTGGTAGTCGGAAGGGGCCAGGTCTGGTGTCTCCAAGTAGTTTCGCACCATTTTTGACGTGAGCGATGGGGCGTTGTCGTAGAGGAAAATCAGTTTGTCATGTCTTTGTTGATAATCCGTCCTTTTTCACGCAAGGCACGGTCCAATTTGATCAGTTGTTGGTGATAACGGTGGGTTTCACATTGACAGTTTCACCAGGTTTCAACATCTCATAGTAGACGATACCCTGCTGATCCCACCAAACGCGCAGCACCATCTTCCGTTCGAAGCGATTTGGTCTTGGGGAAGATGTTGATGGTTGGCCGGGATCAACCCACGATTTCTTGCGCTTAGGATTCTCGAAATATAACCACTTTTTATCGCCTATCACAATCCGATGCAGAAACGACTTTTTCTTTTGTCTGGCTAGCAAGATTTCGCATTTGTTTTGGCGTCGCTCCATGTGCCTATCGTTCAATTCCGATCTCTTCAATCTTCTCCATGGCACGCAGACGCATGGAAATGGCTAGTTGAGTAACACCCAATTGTTTCGCGAGCATTTTTGCGATTGGGTATCGTCTTCGTCCAAAAGAGCCTGCAATTGATGGTCCTCAACCTTCCTAGGCCGATTTTCACGCTTCTCGTCCCACAAGTCAAAATTGCCGTCTTTGAACCGACGAAACCAATCTCGGCACGTTGTTTCCGATAAAGCACTGTCACCATAGGCTTTCATAATCATTCGATGCGATTCGGCAGCCGATTTTTTTCAAATTGAAGCAGAAAAGCAGAGCTTCCCGCATATGCTCTTTTTCTGGCACAAAACTACACATGATTTATCAAAGGAAAAATGTATGTTGTTGTACGAAATTGCTGATAATATGCACTGATTAATGTTGACAGATGTCAAACTCATAAAAAAAAATATGGCGTACCCATGGTAGCTTAATACGCTCACTTACGCCATCTATGACCAAACAGCGGATTTAAGCTTATACACCTGGTTTGTGGACTCAGAAATTACCATGGCGGTTATTGGGTAATAACCTCATAATTTTATTAAATTTTTAATTTTTGGAGGCAAATCAAGCAAATATTTAACCACTTTGAAGAATTTTGAGGTTCTAACGCTTATTCAACAACAAAATGGAATAAAATTATTATAACGATTATTTATAAAATTAAACTCGATAAGATTTTAGATAAGAAAACCCCACTTTTCCATGGAAGTATTATTTAAAAGAATTTTTCTAATGTTGTTAATTTTAGCGAAAATCTAATTTGTACTAACTCGAATGATGAATTAGTTGATTTTGGAATGTTTAAAGCTTATCTCATTTTAGTTGGTTGCTATTCGAGCGTTATTAAGAGAGAGAAAATATTAAATGAACTCATAACTTGCAAAGTGTTCAAAATCAAGTACGAAAACTTCCCTCACTTTCACATGCACATCAACGTGATTCGCACATAATTTCCAATACGATAAATAGAAAAATATCTTCAGATTAAGTCAACCACGGACAGATATGAATGATAAAAAACTGAACAAAAAAATTGAATAAATCACACCATTTTGCGTACATAAACTGCGATGACAAGTGACAATGTTGCCGCTGATTCGTGGATTTATTTTCGCAATTCATGATTTAAATAATTCATAAAATATAAAAAATACGCATTCACCTAATAAAATCAATCAATTTTTATAAAGAGATTTTTGGTTTAAATATAAATAATTTTATTGCTTTTTCGAATCAATTTTCCAAATCAAAATTCCTCACAGGTTGGATGCGAGTAGAAGGCGGCCGGGTGGAGTGACAGAAAAATATTCCATCATAAAAAATTGAAATCGTATTTCGGAAACCAATTTTAATCTGACGGTTTGTTGTTTACGATTTCTTCATAGCATGGAGGAGGAAATGTATACCATTTAAAACGATTGCTTTTGATGAATTACAATGCGGATCCGCCATGATATCGACTAGAAATGATGAAATTCCCGTTCGACGTCTTTCACAGGATTGCTCTTGGCCACCATGCAGCACACTACAAACTCTAAGCTCTGTTCGAAATTGGCAACCCTTATTCAGGATGGACAGATGCTTTTTTGTGGGGTAGTTTTTTTTTGAACAATTCGACCATGAATTGAGTCGATTTCATGTCCAAGAATAAGTTTTGACGATAATTAATGTGTGTCGATTCGTTTTGGTTACGTTCCCAGAATTCCATTTGAAATCTTCTAATGGATTATAAGGATTCAATGTTTACAGTGCTTGTCAGTTCGTATTGATTTTATTATTTGAACAATAAACAAAATACTCATACACAATTTTATATTGAATCGAAAATGAGGAAAATCGAAAAGGACAAATTTCTTAATTGAATTGCGATACTGTTTATTCGGTGAACCAATTTTGTTTGGTTGACGAAACCTTCCCCATACGCCCTACCACCCGACCGGACCGGAGAGAAACTTTAAATGTTTGCACCAAACTCTTGCAAATAATATAATTCAGTATTTATTTAATATTCGGGGCTATATAACAAAATCTATTCGATTTTCTTTTCTCCCGACCGGATTCAGGTTTGCTTTTTTGAAATGTTGCCAAAGGCCCGAAAGGTTAAATCGATTTCTCCGGTGTACGAGGAGTATTCCATGATAAATTCGGTTTCGATATTGAGTTTAAATTGCTGAAAAGCGAAAATATTGGCACATATTCAGAAATTGTTTTAATATATTCTGTGTGTGAAATATTAATTATGTAAGCACAAGGGAGTTAATGATCGATCCGGTCTGGTCCATATCAGGCTCTGGTCAGCAATACCTTAGAAAACTAGGAAATGGGAAGACGCACATTTATACATATGTGTACATGAGACTATGAAATTGTAGTCTCTTAGAATTAAAGCTGTTGCTATTTTAGGACATTCTAAAAGTCGCCTTTAATTGCAGATTCAAGTTTGTGCCATAAATCGATATCAACCATATTAATATGATATAATATATTTTGGAACATTTCAAATACTATCAGTCTTGTAATATATACAAAAATAAATATTCATTTCAGCAATATTTATCCGAGAATGCCTAACAGTTTATATTAACAGCAATTAACGCAGGAATATTCAATCAAATAAAAATAAAATATAAACTAATTCCAAAACAAATAAATAATAATTATTTTTTCTGCTTCTATTTAGTAGGTTATTTTCTATATAAAGTAACCTAATTTTCAAACCATATTTATTTCGAATTCTATATAAAGTAACCTAAGAAAAATAGTAATTATTACCATATTTATTTCGAATTAAATATCAATGCAATTTTTATAATTAACCATCCATATTTAAAAGACTATAACAACTCATAAAGGTCAGAAAATATTTTTTTTTTCAAAAAAAATTACACATTTGAAAATATTAAAAGAAATTTGTAATCTTTTATTTAGGGCAATTGTTTTTAAACACAGTATATAATATTTCTCTCGTGAAAAAAATCTTAATTTGGGTCGCCATTTTCTTTTTCTGAACTACACTTCAGACCCTATTCTAGTTACTCGAGAAGTTAACATACGACATAGATTTGCGACAAGAATCTCAACCGCAAAACCAGATAAACGAGTGTTGTTGAAAAATAATCAATAAAATTCAGAGTCTGCGAAAGCCATTTTGTTTTTTTTTTGTTGGTTATCATTTCCAGTACTGAAATGCATATTCTAAGCGCCATGACACTAAAGACCATTTGGCGACAAAGCATAAGGGGATAAGGATATTAAAGTAGAATGGAGAGAAGATTGATTTTTGCGAAAATGCTAACGACTATGCTATCGGGCGCGCGAGAAAGCCATTTTGTTATTGTAAGCAAAATGGCTTTTGCAGACTCGCTTAGTGATGCCTGTTCTGAAGAATTTTTTACATTTTTGATAGTGCAAATTATTTTTAGTATAAAATCATAAATTACTCGTGAGCTTACCTCATTGAAGAAGGATTTTATGAATTCTTATAGCAAACAAAATCTTAGAGTACTGATTAAATTGTCATTAAAAATTGTAGGTCTCCCAAAATTTTGCATAATAAGTTTTTTAAATGTCTGATATGTAAATACGGATGATTCCGAAGTGGGAAAAATTGATCGCTCACCTGATTAATATCGTTGAAATTGACTTATTATAATCAATTTGTTTATAAAATATAATATTATAATCAAAAGTGATGATATCCGTTGAAAAAAAGTCTCTTCTTTTATTAATTAAAAAAAAGAGGAAGGGCAAAAATAAATGTTTATTCAAAACATCATTTATTAATGAAAGTCGCGCGTAATTCATTTCCTAAAGTGTTTTTAATTCGTCTAGTCTTTATTTAAACTTCTGTTCGAAATTCATTCAATAATAACGTAAACATTCGTGTACAATAATAAATTATTATCGATTATATTAATCGATTCTTATTTTTATCATTCATTCTTATTGAATTGATGATACCTGAATCAATTTCAAATAGTCTGTGCCATCATCGTTCGTGATTGATGATTGTCTGGTTCATCAAATGCTTTTCAGCTAAATCAAAAATCAAGACATCAAATGACCTCATAAATAAATAAATAAATAAATAAATAAATGTATAAGTGTTCAATTTAAAATTTCCGATACAACTTTATTGGCTATTTTATAAATTGACATTGGGAGTAAAAATGGCGATTATTCAATTTTATAGAACATTTCCTAGGCGGTATTGGCAAGAATTTCTATTTTCATTGGTTCTTTTTCTGCCTTTCAAATTTGATCCTTTTGCAAATCGTCTGTACTTTCTCTCTGTGGCTCCCTGTCTTTCTCTCTCTCTTTCTTACTTTCTTCCTGCCGTACTTATTTCTTTTCTTCAGATACTAAACCATTTATTGGAGTGAGAACGTACTCGTACATCATGAAGGAAATTCACAAAGTGATTGATTGATTGATCAAAAATATTCGGCGATGATTTATATCAACAATTATGATTTTTATTTGCCACATAAATGAAAAGTTTACAATTTATTCACTTTATCAATTGAATTTCAATCGGACAGACATGGGACATTGCTAAACTACAGCGAACAGCAAATTACCCCTTCAGCTTTATTCATGGATACCCTCTCTTCAATGGTTAGAGCACTAAAATTCAAACTTAAATTTTTCTATAAATATTCAGGCCATCGCATCGGATAAATGTGACACTTCCAACATAAGTGGGTAAGTGTGGGTATATAAACCAGGATGAGATTTTTGTCATGGTACATTTTATTGTCGAGTCTATTTTATGCCATCAATAGGATTAGGAGCATTACTATGACTGTGCTAAAATCCCTTGATAGTTGCCTTGCTAGAATTTTGATCATAGATCTTTTTCATTAGGATCCACTAAAGCAATAAATGGTTATAAGCGGTGGCAACAGAGACAACCGTCAATATCCTTACGGAAGAAAGAACATCAGAGAAAAAAGTTGCTATCCGGGATAATGTTTGAAATCCAGCAAAAGCTAAAAACGAAAAAAAAAACAAACGAAACGAGAAATTCTAAAAATGGAATGAAAAGAGCTAAGCGGAAGAGTGCCGTAGTATTCCACTAATACCTTTGCCGAATAGCGAGCGTAAAACTATACAATCCGGGCCATTGTCCCAGAAGGGATGAAAAGAAATTGAACACCGAAGCATGACGAAACATGAATATGAAACGTACTCGTATACCGGGAAGCATTGGTAACGAATCGGATTTGCAGGCAGATAAACGGAAAAAGGATCCGGCTTCAGTATATCAAAAAGTGTACGTATCTGGGAGATTTGAGGATTTTTTTCTTCTTTAAAGCAAACGAACAAAATACGAAGAAGATGTGAGACAACACCAACAACGGCAATGATAGAAGGACGAACTTTTGTTCATTTACCAAAAACAAGTATTTTCGAACAGGAATGGTTGGCAGGATGAAAAAGAAAATTTAAAGCCTTTCCGTATTTTTGAATTAATCCGAAGAGAAACTGACCAAGAATGAATTCCACTAAAAATATGATCGTGTCATTCCAAAGTCTACAAAAAATTAATAGAAAATTACTATTGCCGATGCAATCGTGAAGTACTATTTGATGGTAAAAGAAAGATAATCTACTCAATAGAAAGGTAAATAACAGAAGAAAGGGGATGAAATATTACAACAACAAAAAATTAACAATTCATTCTCAGTACGTACCTGTACCTGTATCTGCAAATAGGGGAGACCACTGGACAGATAGGCGATAGGGTGCAGAAAATTATTCTGTCTGCAATCGCTAAACATGTACATACGTGTACGTGTAGACTCGTACACATATTTTCATTTTCTAGTTTGTTTCCGTTTAGTTTTTGATTAAATTTTTCTTCTTTTTGAATTATTTTCCCTGCTATAAATAATAATACTGTGTACGATAGGCGAAAATAATGAAGCGTCCATATTAGAAAAGGATGAGCACTAATTCACGAGATGAGATATGCCTCTTACTTTTTATCAAGTAGGTTGTGTGGAAATCTGTTAAGCCGAAAATTGTATTTTCTCTTGCAGACAGTTTATCGCCAAGAGTTAAAATTGCCAAGTTGGAGAGCTCGTTCAGAATTTTTTCACCTTTTTAAATTCATCTTGATTTGCAGTCTAAACGAAACACTCGGTAAAAATGAATGCAGAAAAACTTATGACTTTCGTCCTCAATTACTGCTTTTTCGGTTTATTTACTTAGAGAAGACTAGAGTGGATCCAGGCCGTTGTGCTCGGTGCGAAGGTCTTCACACCCCCACAAGGCTAATACTCATATCGACCTATTTCGAAGGGCCCAATCCGGCTACCTAAGTTAATGGAATTACCTAAAGTGCTGCAAAATGAAGATTTATGTTTGCAAAGAACTACCACCGAAGCGGACATAAATAGTTCCTATTTGATAATGGCATATTCGTTCGGCAATGGGATGAATGCCAGCATGTGCTTGTATGTGTATGTATTTACGTATTTATATACATGTACACATGTTTAATGGCGATAGCCGATGGGCGTGTGCAGAGACGGTAATTTCCTTTTTTTTTGCGATATTTCTACTTTTGCCCGTCTTTCCCTTTTCTACTTATCTCTAGGTGTGATCTGTAAACGCTAATCGAAAGCTTTCATCTAACCTATCGTGTCCAGATGGGATAATCCGGAGAGTTCCATTTTGAAGCTTTGGCGCTTATTTTCCTACAGCAAATATCTCTAACGGATGTACGTGTACATTGCTTGTTTAATATTTACGACTTTTAATACGAATACGAGAACACCGTCCGTCGGCCGGCTAATCAACCAACCCACTAACCAACCACACCATCACTTATATTGTGCGATATAATAATGCATCCTGCCATATCAGTATGTTCATACTAAGGTAAGGATAAACTGAACAGTGTCTGCTTTATTTTTACCTTTATTTCTTATTGTCCTTAATATTGTACATCCGTAGTAGAAGCAGGAAAACTTTTTAATTAAGTCATTTAGCTGGCAGTCGGTGTTCTGTTTAAAAGCGTCATACCAAACCATTATACGGCTTATATTTGCCAGCATACATTATCCAAGCTCTGTAAAATCGATATGAATCTATTAATACTGGCCCCCTTCTCCTCTTCTACACACACGTTTTTTTATTCATTTATTTTTGTTTTCGGTTCATTTTTCACGTCGAACCGTCGAATCTCGTTCACACAAAATGGATATTATTGGTGGATTTTTGTAGCCTGTTCGATGGACAACCGAAACCAGAACACGTAATTTCTTGTTAACATTTTATTCTGGAAAATTATTGCGTCATGACGCCGCATCACAATAGCGTTCGTTCAATGGCAACATTAACCGACATATTTTTTTTGTCATTTACCCGGAAAACAAATTGTCCTCTTTTATTTGATGTTGTAATTGTTCATGTGCTCGTATATTTAATGAATATCTCTCTTAATATCAATTTAATTTGTTTTTGTTTATTTTGTTGCCAAAAATCCTTTTTTTTATGTCAAAATTTGTTAATTATCATAAAAGCGTAAACCATTGCAGGGTAAAAAAATTAGTACGAATTTGCGGCTGCTGCTACAATCGAAACGTGTTCGTATCGCGGAAAGGGTGGTAGGGAAATCTTTTCAATTTATTAAAAATATTATTTGGAAAAGTAACTAATGCAAAGTGCGTGTTTAGCGGTTCCAAATAATTTTTTCTTTTGAAATAGAGAATAAATCGTGATTTTGAGGTAACAATGGCACAAACAATTTTATTTCTACCTTAAAAGATGACACCCTCAGCTCTCCCTCATATTCGTGCAAGTTTTTCGTTATCTTGAAGGGTTTATCCATAGTCTTCCAATGTCTATGTGATACCACAACCTTAGTTAGGGACCTACCTGTAGAGAAAAGGCCCCTTGACAAATATGTCAGATGATATTTTTGGCTTGGTTGAAATCAAGATATTACTAAATTTTTCTTTGAATCTAAAGCAAAAAAAAAATTTTAAATTTATAGTCAACAGTATAACTTTTTCTGGTTTGTAAACTTTTATTACAATTTGTTGATTACTTAAATATGCCATAAGACTCGGAAGATTATTAGGAGTAAACTTTCATGTTCATATATATATATTTAAGAAGGTATGAGAAGTGACCCTTAAAGTTATCGATAGATGCTTGACAGAAAGGAGTTAGAGGGACGAGTGGAATGAAACTAAAATAAGACTTTAAGATAATAATTATTAGGAATATATAAAAACGTAAAGTATTATTAAAGAAAAAACATTGGAATTAGCAGAAATTGGAAAGAGTTGTAAAAACTTCTAGGCCGTACGTCCATATTGGCTCAGAGGTCTGTATACAGTTCTGTCATTCAGTGACATATTCATAGTAGACGTTGTTCCATTCGTTAAAATGCCTTAAATTTTGTTAAAAATTA
Organism: Atherix ibis; assembly: GCA_958298945.1. Classification (NCBI taxonomy): domain Eukaryota; kingdom Metazoa; phylum Arthropoda; class Insecta; order Diptera; family Athericidae; genus Atherix; species Atherix ibis. Next base: position 144,063,085 of record OY282605.1, on the reverse strand, counting down.
TATGAAAATTATTCAAATCCATTATATAAATGGTCGATCTGTGAAAGCTGGTTTTCAGGAAAAATCACTATGGCTATTTTAACAAGCAAAATTATTGCATTTGAGCATCTGAAAATCCAAGAGCAGCTATTGAACAATTATTACACATTTATCACGTATCGCTTTATGGGCTGGAGGCATCATTGGTTTGTATTTTTTCAAAAATAATGCTGTTGCTACAGTTGGTGTCAATAGAGTACCCTATAGAGACATAGTAGCCAATTTTGTATGCCCTATTTTTAATGGCATCAATTTCAACAACTTGTGGTTTCAAACAGATAGCGCTAACTGCTCAAGAAACCATCGATTTATTGAAAACCAAATTCAGTGGACGTCTAATTTTGCGAATAGGTGATGTCAATTGGTCACCAAGATTATGTGGTTTAACGCCGTTGGACTTTTTCTTATGGAACTGTGTGAAAGAACAGGCAATTCAAGAGCTCAAAATCAATATCAACCCCGTCAATAGAGCCACAATTATCCAAAAATATGACATGTAAACGTAGTCATGGTAAATATTTGCCCGATAATTGTTTTTTATTAATAAATTGTGAAATCTCTACAATATACTTCAATAAAGATTGACAGAAGTTTTATACATAAGAGTTAAATCACAAAAATTATCGAATTTGGAGAAAAGTGTAGCATGGAAGATGCCAATTTCAACTGAAATTTAGGAATACGAAATTAGAAGAGACATAAACGGGGTCATATAATCAATGTTTAAAGTCTATAGTACCAACGTTATTAATATAGAATTTGGGAATTTCAAAACCATACATAAATTATACATTTTTTTAAATGTTAAATTGTATTAATTATAAGAATCTCCATTAATTTTATTACTTTGTTATGGAAGCACTGGTCATAATTTTAAATTCGCACGTGTGACGAAGAAATTTTGGTGCGTATGGATGCGTATCCAAGCTGGACGAAATTTTCGGAACTCAAAAAACGCTATCTTGACTAAACGATTTCGGTAGTCGTTCCTTTGGATAATTGACCCGATGGAGCTGGTGATCGAACAAACTCGGCTCCATTACATGGCAAATATAAGCGGCAAACGGAAGGCAGGGTGATACTGCGCACTGTGCTGTGGTTTCACTTAGTCAATCAATATTGGTGATGTCCGTTGGGCAATAAGTTAGCAAGTCATAATAATTATTATTATTATAAAAATTTACCAAATAAAGAATGGAGAAGTTCAGTGATAAAAATAGCTAAGTACGATGCTCATTGAGTTTTTCTATTCCACTGAAAGATCAATTATTCCAACTCAGGGAAAATACCGGCAACATTTTAATTTTAAATTATCTCCTAGTGACAGCATTATTCGGAACCTAACCGCCCGATTAGACAAAACTGGATCAGTCGGCGATCTCACTTAAGAAGATTCTGAAACCGGATTTAAAAATGTTTCCATACAATATCAAAATAGTTCAAGCTTTAAGACCCCAAGGTTCTCAGCAGTACCTGTATTCGATTTCAATACCTAGTCAGAGATGCCAACAACTTTTCGAACAATTTGATAATAAGTGATGAGGTCCATTTTTATTTAAACGGGTTCATCAACAAACGAATTTTTGGTGTGGTGTTATGGCTGAACGAATTATTGAACCCTATTTCTTTAAAAATTAGGGTTGTGAGGGGTTAGTCTTGAATAGGACAATGCTTAAAAAATTCTACTCCCATCGGTTGATGACAATCAATATGAATAATTCCACCAGAATGAAGCTGTTGCACACAATACTACCAGAGCAACAATGGGACCTCCACGAGAAATTTTTGCGCAACGAATAATTTCAAAAAAATTCTAAATTTTTTTTTAGTCAATCGAATACTTTTTTTAGGGCTAATTGTAATAATGGATTTACGTAGATGACCATCGAATAATTGAAGAATTGAAGGAGAACATTTGAACCGAAATCCCACATTTAGGACCTTGTGTACGGTAATAGAAAATAATGTGGAAAGACTCTGTATTTGGGAGCAAGAAAATGGTGGTCATTTTAGGTATATTGTTTTCAAACGTATTACTGAATAAAATTCTTTCAATTATAATTCCAAATAAAATAATAAAATTTTTTTCAAAAAAGGTGTTTGAACAGACCTCGTATAATATTAAAAATCCGCGGCTTACGTATATTCGATTTTCGATTTTTTTTTTGTAGCGTTATGTTGGTACTCATGTCTCTCACTTATGTATAAGTGTTTAGTTAATTTTTGATAGCTGCTTTGCTTGGACGTGTTTTGGCTCGTCTTCAATTTTTGCCCATTCCAAAAAATGGATCAAAGAATCTCTTTTGGGAACAAGAAAAAGTCACAGGAGGCCAGATCTGGGGAATACGGTGGCTGCGGCATTATTAGTGTGTTGTTTTTGGCCAAAAATTCGTGCACAAGTAACGATGCGTGAGCAGGGGCGTTATCATGGTGCAAAAGCCAATTTTTGTTCTTCCACAAATCCGGGCTTTTCTAGCGGAATGCTTCACGCAACGTGCGCATAACTTGCACGTAATATTCTTTATTAGACCGTTCTATCCTGTGGCAAGAACTCATGATGCATCACGACCCTGGAATCGAAGAAAACTGTAAGAAAAACCTTCACATTCGACCGAACTTGGCGAGCTTTTTTCGGTCTTGGCTCGTGCGGCAGCTTCCATTGGGATGATTGAGCTTTGGTTTCCACGTCATAACTATAAACCCATGATTCGTCACCAGTTATGATCTGTCGCAGACAGAGTCCAACAGCTCCTTAGCAATATTAATGCGATGCTGTTTTTGGTCGAAAATCGGCAAAAATCGAAGACGAGCCAAAACACGTGCAAGCAAAGCAGATGTCAAAAATTAACTGAACATTCAAAATGGCCGAACTTGTTGGCATAAGTAAGAGACATGAGTGCCAACATAACGCCACAGAAAAATCGAAAATCGAATATACGTAACCTGCGGAAATTCAAAATTCGCGATACTTTTTGAACAGACCTCGTATATCATTCAGTCTTTCAGTAGTCATCGTGTATTAAAAATAAAAAAAACATTATTATATATAAGTATAAATACGATGAAGTGGTGTTAGCCATATAAAATAATATTATTATAATAAATTTAAATGGAATTATTCAGTATCTCTGTACCATACAGAATTCAATGAGAAAACATAGGAAAAAAATCAACTGTGAAAAATAGCCACTCCATGGATACGTGTATGTATTTGTAGATATGTTCTCGAAGCTTTTGCTTTCCAATCCCTTCTTCGACTTTTTTGTTGTTGGTTTCACCAAAATACAATAACGATATTCTCTTTGGCTTTTTAAGATTCTTTTCTAGTAAAACCGTATAAAAAATTGAAAAATTTCTTTAAGCCCATAATTTGTACTGTTGGGTACCTACTTTATTGAACAAATAAAAAATGAACTAAACCCCTCAATGAGCTTTATGGTTTATTTTGATTAAAGTGGGCTTTATTTTCTATAATAACTTCTCTAATCACATTTATTTCATTATGAATTGTGAATTTTCATATAAAAATACTCGGAATGCCAATTATTTTAAACAGCACACAAAAGATACCGTTCCACATATTTTGTATTTCGAATTCATTTATAGAAGATGTTGTTTGGTGATAACATTCTCTTCAATATCGTTGACAATGAGTGACTACTCGTATTACCTCAAACATCATTGAATGCAGAGAATAAAACACTAAGCCAGAATTGTCATTAGTTCTAATTAGTTACGTAGGCATACGAATGTACATATATATGTACACAATTAAAATGAACTTATCGAATGCACTGTTGTAGCCCATTGGCTATAAATAAAATTTATTCACAATAAATTTTCTCAATCGTCGATACATAATAGAAAATAATTTAAACGATTTAATTTTCAATATTATAGAGTATATGCCCATAAGAAAATAGTGGAAAACAAACCCCCGATTTCGAATCGTATTCCTTTTTTATTATATGAACACATATTTTTTATGTATTTGAAATTTTTCATTTTTTTTTTTTTTTGACAAAGGGAACTTAATTTATTGCAAATAAACGGTTATACTTTACATAACAAAAGGCCGAGTGATAAAAGATGATACAACCAAATTTATTAAGTTGAACAGTCCTCCAAACAAAAAAGGTCAGATCCTAAATCATTCCATTAACCTTCTGTTAGTGCCCATACTATTGAATTTGATTTTTTTTCCAGTGCCTTTTTTACATCCTGAGTCTGATTGATGATACTTCTTTTGGTTACCTGCTATAGTGATCAGTATGTTTATAAATTTCCATTTGGAATTGACGATAAAGAGGAGCCCAACCAGAGCAATTCATCTGAATTTCTGTTATTGAATTTTCTATGAATTCTCCAATTGTAGTTCCTTAAAATGATACTTCTGTTGAAATCCTTTGTAGTTTGCTGATATATAACACTACATTTTATTGATGGTTGTAGTCTATGGAGAAATTTAAAAGGAAATCTTTTTAAGAAATGAATAAACAGTAAATGATCCCAAGCGACTATAATTATTTTATTTTTCTATAAACATTATACGTTTCAGTTTTTAAATTAGAGAAAATACGATTTCTCCTTTTCTCTGCACTAAAGGAATACTGACAGGACTGGAACTTAGTATTACTGGCAATATAATGACAGACATATTTAAGAGGTGAATTTATTATAAGATCTGTATAATTTTGATAATAAATTAACTGCTCTTGCTATTGCCTTTCCTAAATGATTCGCTACTCTATTTTCTTACGATCAATCGTTGCATAAAATTGGCCAGCAGAGTATACCAATTTTATTCGGTAGTCACCCTGTTAATTGATACAAGTTGCAAACCCATTTTTCAATATTGTACAATCATTCCTACTATTAACTTTAGAAGTAAGTCCACGCCCAACTTCAAAGACATTCTCTCATTCTCTATCCTAATTTCTAAATCATGCAATCTTATCCAATTTGAACAGCATGGTTGGGGCATAGTTGAAAGTATCTAAATCTCTGAGCATGTGTAAAAAGTCAGATACTGATTGCTTTATTTCTAGAGAAAAAAAATTCTAGAGATGCTAGATGGGTTAGACAATCCAACGATTGAATGGTCTTCGCTGATACTGTTTCCGAAGACAACATAACATCCTTTGTAGTCATCCAACAATCTGGTGTCGAGTTTCGTAATCGGCAGTGTGGACTTTTTCAGAATCGAGCTCTTCTTAATACGAAGCGAGTTTTGAATTTCCGCGGGTTACGTATATTCGATTTTCGATTTTTTGTTGCGTTATGTTGGTACTCATGTCTTCAGTTAATTTTTGACAGCTGCTTTGCTTGCACGTATTTTGGCTCGTCTTCGATTTTTGCTCAATTTCAACCAAAAACAGCATCGCATTAACATTGCTAAGGAGCTGTTGGACTCTGTCCGCGACGACCTAAATATGCACCAGAGGGTCATAACTAGTGACGAATCATGGGTTTATGGCTATGACGAGGAAACCAAAGCTCAATCATCCCAATGGAAGCTGCCGCACGAGCAAAGAACGAAAAAAGCGCGCCAAGTTCGGCCGAATGTGAAGGTTTTGCTTACAGTTTTCTTCGATTGCAGGGACGTGGTGCATCATGAGTTCATGCCACAGGATAGAACGGTCACTAAGTAATATTACCTGCAAGTTATGTAAAGCATTCCGCCAGAAACGCCCGGATTTGTGGAAGAACAAAAATTGGCTTTTGCCATTTTTGGCCAAAAACAACACACTAATAATGCCGCAGCCACCGTATTCCCCAGATCTGGCCTTTGTGACTTTTTCTTGTTTCCGAAACTGAAGAGCCCCATGAAAGGATGACGCTACGCTACGATTGAGGCGATAAAGACGGCATCGAAGGCGGAGCTGAACAAGATCACAAAAAATGCTTTTGAAAAGTGCTTCGAGGATTGGAAAAAACGTTGGCTCACGTGTATTATATCTGGTGGGGATTACTTTGAAGGGGACAAAATAGATATTCATAATTAAAAAAAATATATAATTTTTGAAAAAACACAAAATTTGCGATGCTTTTTGAACAGACCTCGTATGCTGAACTATGAATGGTTAGGACGTCCATAGATCAGCATAGTAAGAACTTTATCTGTAGAGATAGTCTTGCAGTACTCAAAGTCGTTTCACACTAGGTACCCGGTTTTGGTTGGCATCTGGTATAATCTGCTAAATTGTAGAGGTATCCTATTGCGTTGGGTTCGAGGACATGTCAATATACTAAGTAATGAGCATACTGATCACCTGCCAGGATGGCATTTTGCTGTCAAAATACCGCATCTGCTTAAGAAATGATAACAAACATCCCTAGCTTTAGGTAGACACTAATATCCCTAGCCTTGGATAAAGAAAAATTTCTTGCTTCACAACTGACTGTCCATCGGCCATACTAATTTATTCAATTACAATTCGTAAATTCTGGATAAGAATTGTTTGAAATAAAGATTGAACACAAAATTTCCTTTGTGGTAACCATCCTCATCCTATATGCCAATCCTGTGCCCTCCGACTCAGTAAACTATATAGGAGCTTCTCAATCCATCTCTTCCTTTTTGTAGTATCCTCTCTAATCTCATAATAATTTACTCCACAAAATCTAACTCAGCGAACTTTCTTATTTAGGTAATTGATCACCCAATGACCCCCCGGTTTGGCGTTACCTGAAATGGTCACTTATCATAGGAACCTTCCTTAAAATATATTACAATATTTTCGATTAAATATCAAGTAACTTTCGTAGAAAATTAAATTAAAAAGGGGTTATTAGAGAATTTTTGAGTAAATCAAAAGAAAAAATTCTATTTTTTCAATGTAAGAGCTTCATTAATTTTTGTAATTAATAAAAACTCTTGAATTATTAACTGTTTATGACAGCAAAAGATTGGAACGTGAAATTACTGAGTAAATTTCTTTAATTTTTAAATGAAAAGTTACGATAAATTTATAGAGAAAAAATCTCTATAAATTTATTTCTTTTTGAAAAAATATAATAATATTTAAATATTCTTCTTGTTCATTTGGTGCTCTGTAAAAAAATGTTTCTAGGCTTCCGTTACTAATCAATTCAAAATCGTATTCCAATATGAGCCCTACCTAATATTACTCAGTTCCTTAGCGCACAACAACCATTTACTCACATGGAGCAGAAACAAAACATTCCACAAAGCTGTGAAAATATGCCTCGCCTCATCAGACATTACCAACTGAACCGAACTGATGTGAACGAAAGTTTATTAGGCGTTCAAAGATTTGGTTCGATTTCTGGCATTTTGGTTACCAATTATTAATGCCATGCTTCAGACGTGAAACCCATGATCATTTTCCAAATTACGCAATTGCCTTAAAAGATTCAAATTCTACTCCAACCAAAAGCAATGCCATACATGCAAAAGTATAAAAAAAATTATGCGGTTAGACAAACATGAATGGGATCCACTCGTACACAAATATTGCAAATTATCACAAATCAGGGAACAACAAGGACTCTAACCGAAATTCCAAATCGCATGAGCTGAATACGACGCTTCTCAGCACAAACTTTTCGGAATTCGAATCTGAACACTAACTATGAATATTATGAAAATTCTACAATAGTCGAACGGTAATCCTTTAAGGACGAACACATGGAACAGACCAAGAAGAAAAAGTTACGGAACGAAATGATACCGCATTTCTGCTCTTCCACTACTGTTAAAGTCAAAGAGGACTTGTTACATCCTGAAATCTAACGAGAACCAAAGGGACACGTACGAGCATGTACGTATGAAGGTTGGTGTATCTGATCCTGTAATATTATATGTTCCTGCGTATATGCTTGTACTCACTTCCGCTACAACGAGTATGTGTCCACGAGCATGCAAGAAATTGTACGCGTCCCCCCATCGTACAAAGCCCTGAGGTGAGTGTGTATGTACATGCACCCACCCACGCACAGCAGAAATTATGCGGTTCAGTGCCATTCGCTTAAAATGGAAAATTAATTAAAATAGTTTGAAAAGAAAAATTTTACCTAACTCCTACCCTCCCCCTCCCCCTTGGGCTATTTGCCTTTTTAAATGCGTTCTGTGCATGTGTGTGTTTGTCTATTCGAAAGTATTTGCATAAATTGACATGAAAACACAATTCGTATGTATGGGACTGAGTACGCTTTGTGAGTTCACATGCAATTGTCGTTATTACGAAGGCGATTCCAAACTGTTATACTTGGGGATAGGGCACTGTTGTACTGTCAGCTTTTGAGGGAAGCGGACACAAATTAGCTGAAATGATTTTTCTCCTTGTAATAAATCTAAATCTGTGCATACATAATGTGTGCGTCTTGCAATCATGTATGTATTGTGCCAAATGATTGTGGAAAGGCATATGAAAGATACGCCTATGAAAAGGGTGCAAGGTGGTTGGGCTCATATACTAGTGTACAGACGATTTGGCAACGTTTAAAAGTTCTCTCTACTTGGAAACATTAAAGAAGGTACTTTGTGCAATTGTTGGAAATTGAAAATGAACGAAACATTTCCCATAAATCAGTTCAAAGATCACCGCAACTATTGTGTGTTATTTTTTGCTCTAATTATTTTTTGTTAGGTTTCTTTTTTTTGTTTCCAGTTTGTAATGACACCAATTAAAAGTGAATTAAAAGATAAACTTAAAAAAATTAATTAGCCGTTGGCGCGCTTTTAATAAACTTGTTGTTATTAATTGAATGCATTTTGTGGCCCCATTGATGTTCGAAACGGCATTGGATATTTCTGGGAAGAGCTATTGGGGGTAGTTGTTGCTTAACCAACAGGCTGGACAGATATTCTCCAACCAACAGGATATGATAATTTTACAAAGGATTCTTGACTGTAGTATTATGAATTGGACAAAATTAAAAGGTTTTGCTTGGCGGAGTCGTAAAGTTCTACAAGAGAAAAAGTTCTCGGCTTAAACTATAATTTAATCCCTGATAGTTAGTTAAGGACCTCGCATACATAAACCCAACCCCAGGTATTATCAGGAAAAGAAGAAGAATTATTGGAAAATGAACAAATTCAATATTGATGGGTAGTAACTAAAAAACTGTATTAGCTATTACCGTTTATTAAAAAGGATATCCTTAACAAAGATATCTGTAATATCCGATTTTATAAAGTTCAATTTAAGTATAAACCCAGACTGATTGCTTTAAATAAAAAGAACAAAACTCATAAATCCAATAACTACGACCAAGTGTGGATAAGCTCTCAACAATAGAAATGACATTGCACAAGGACCTTGATCTTTTGTATTACCTTTTTTTTGGAAGTCAAATACTTAATATCGAATTTATGTTTTTCTAATAAATTTTATATATCAAGATAACATCAGACAGAAAAATTTGATGTTCGCATCGAAAAAAAGAAATAGCAAAATTTATAAAACAGAAAAGTACATATTTTCAGAAGAAAATCATAAAAAAATTATTCTTTTTTCCAAATAATTTTCCAATTTCAAATATGACATTTAAAAAATGTCCTGTCTTTATTGGTAAATTCGCCTAATTGTTCGAGTGGCTGATGTTATATAATTAAGGGAAAATGTTCAAAATATTACATTAATGTAATTTTAAAAATATTTGTTTCTTTTTGATTCAATACATCCACCATTCGGATAAGTTACAAAATTAATGAATTATTTAGGAAAGGAAGAGATTTTTTTTTACTCAGAAACATGATTTTCTAAGAACTTGAAATAATATATAGCATAAGGCTTACATTGTTTAATTATAGAAAAAATAAATAAATACTAGATCCCATGCACTGATTTAGCGAAAATCGGAACGCCTGCGTCTAGTGCTAAGTGGTCTTGGGTGCGAATTCAGCTGGTGACATAGTTGGTATGTCAGTTGTCGTGGCACTAATAATTTAAATTTTACTAAAAATAACTAAAAAAAATGCTTGGCCCTTACGTAGAATCAAATGTATCATCTCAGGAGTTTCTTAACTGGTTAGAATAATAAATTCACTTTGCTTTCAGTCATCGTTAAGGGTCGAAAATGTCATCTACATCCTCAATGAATGATTGAATAGAAAAAAATTCTGCAACAAGGGCTGTAAAAAAAACTGGGAATGCTGCATCAAATAGTTGCTCTCGCCAAACAGTTTTTATCAAATTGGAATTATACTAAGATACCAAACGCATATACTAATCTAGAATCGAAATGGTCACAGATCTAACCATATACAGATCTAGAATCGAAATATATTTTTATTACATTGGCTACACTGTTTTAGTACTTTCATTATTATTTATAAACATTGATCATAGTTATTTGTTCCTTTACCTTTAATTGTTGAGTTTAAAAAGTTGCATACCTGAGAAAAAGAGAAAACTTACAAATTCTGACTTAGTCGCTTTTGACTTGAATGACAAACCAGGTGTGGGGCAGTCAACTCGAATGCTACCTCCTTGAACATAGTGAAACTGCCGAAATGCATTTAATGTCAAATGATCTTTAATGAGCGATTTAAGTAAACAGAAAAATGATTAAATCCCTGATACACTTCCACCTTGATCTTGAAAAAATATTACTACTCAAGGATGTCCGATATGGTGCGGTGGGAAGAGAGACTTATACTGTGAGTTGCTCTAATCCGATACAGACTATTTTAACTGTTTGTGTAGCAACATTGAAAGGAGAAGGCCTTGAACTAGCACAAATTATCGCAAAGTGAAATTGCTGAAAGATAACGGTCAACCGCATAGGATTTTGGTGACCAAGCAACTGCTAATGGGCTTCCAATAGAAAGTGTGACCACATCCGGCGCATACCTCCAATGTTGGTTCGTTCGACTAAAACTTACTTTACTAGGACACTGTATAGTCTGTAGTTCAGACAATTCAAAATTACAGTTCAGCTTCGGAAATGGATCAATGAGTGGATGTACCACAAAATCCGCAAAAGGACACATTTATTTCCTTAAAGGTCGTAGACGTTAAAAGACATTTTAAAAATTTTAATAAAATTAATACAATAAAACGACCTGCTTTAAACTAAAAATAAAATACATGAAAAACTTCATTACAATATTTTCGGGTAACTTTTGCTCCTTTAAAACACTCAAAATAATATTTTATCAATAAATAGAATTTCCAAACCGTACCATTTAAATTTTTGAAAGAAGAAAAACTTTTACATAATCTCAGATATTATTTCATAAATTTTTCTGTAATTTAATATTTCAGCTTTTATCTCAGCTTAGACTGGATTATTTTTGAAAATTCATATCCTCGCAAAAATCAAATTGTAACAAGGCATTTTCTCCTATTTTTTAATATGCTAAGTCAACTAGATTTCGTAGTAAAAAAAATAATCTTTTAAAATCGTCTAGCGCTTTGAAGTTTATCTTATTTTGGTAGGTGAACATGACACCTCCGCCACAAACTAAATATGTTTTTTATCCTTTTTATCCTTAATTTTTTTTTGCATTTTTCTTTTAAGTTTAGAAAAGATTATATTCAATTTATTGAAATGGAAAAACTCCTAATAGAAATATGAACAGATTCAACGTTTCAAAGTTACAAAAGCGTGTCATTCAAAATTATTTCCACGAAAACAGATGTAAAGGACAATATTTGTTAGAAATAAACCAAGCCATGCGTTCTGGAGGGTAAAAAGATGATTTTTACCAATAGTAACTCCGAATTCTTATCAACAGTAACTTGAGTATAACGAAAACATTGGAAAGCTCTTATATCCAGTTTTATCCTCGCATTTAGTAATCATGAAGTAATATTTTCAAAGATAACTCAAACCCACGATACACAACCTTATGAATACGCAGGCAGAGGTGTTGATAAATATCCGGACACCTTCCCATATGAGGCTATTAAGGAATATCTCTTCGTACGTACACACACTAGACACACATTCATGAGACCATAGGCAACCCGCTTCTCTTTATAATATTTATATCAGCACACGTACACATATACATACATAGAGGAAAATATTTAATATGAAAACATCGGAAATTGGAAAAGCATTTGAAATGGAAATTCCCTTATCGTAATATCTACGTATGCGTTCAGACTCGTATGACACAAACAGATAAAATCCATTGAAATGCTTCATTATGAAAAATTCTATTTTGATTCATAATTTATAATTTGTTTTTAATCTTCTTCAAATATTACTAATTATAAAGATACTTAGAAAATATCGATTTGGATTTTTTATCCTTACGAAAGTCGATTTATTTTTAATTTAATTGATTTGAAAATTTCAAAATTTAACCAAATTTTAGAAAAAACTAAAATTAATTAAAAATAGACTTTTCTTTTGGCCAACACTCATTTGACCCAAGTCATATTTTTAATTTTCCTCCAAGTAACTAATTTTCGTTTGCAATTTTTCAGATATCTACAACTAAGTTGCTGTAGATTATACGAGTATGCACATCTAGAAATGTAGATTATAAATTTAGTATCTTAACATATAGTGAGGAAGTCTAGGAGGTTATGCTATAGACACACATATCGTATCGGTACCATGAACGCAGAGATACCATTCAGAATACCAGCCCCTCACACACTACCGTTCATGGTATAGTTTGACGTTTCGACTTTGACGTTTTCGAGAGTAGGAAATTAAAAGATTGAATTTGAGCTATTAATAATCAGTTTTGTAGCTTTTAGAAAACCAGACTGAAATGTGGAAACGTAGACTTGCGGTTCTTCGAGGTATTGTCAAGCATACTCTATGCTATATAACCTTTACATTGCAAATATATGTAAGGTCAAATTAAGCAAAAATACTCATTTGGTATTATACGCCGACGATACCCTAGTTTACAGTGGATCAATGCGACCTAAAGTATCATTGGAAGTTATGAAGGTGTCAGTCAATAAACTGGCAGAATACTATAAGGAATGGGGTCTTCAAGTAAATATTCCAAAGTCAGAGTGCTTGTGCGTCACGCCGTCACGAAAGAAGAAATTCATAGACTGCGGGTTTGGAGATAAAGGTAAATCGATAATGAGACGCGTGGATAATCTTAAGTACCTAGGCTTAAATCTTAACAAGAACCTCAAATTCAACTCCTTTGTCAGGGATAAAATTAAAAAAGCTAACGGAATATATTGTAGGCTTCTGAGAATGTATCGCTCAAAAATTCTACGTAAGAACGTCAAACTCATTATTTATAAGCAATTTATAAAAGCATATTTATGCTATGGTTTCCCCATCTGGTCATCTTTTTCCCCAACAGTAGCAACAGAATTGTACAGAATGGAAAGGAAGATCTTACGAAAAGTCACAGGGTTCGGCAGATCTAGACAGACAAAAAAGTTTATATCAAACGACAGGTTATAGCGAGAGGCACGCGTTTCCCCATTTGTAGTATGGTAAATGGGAATAATGCACAAATGGGTGAAATCATTAGCGCATCATCAAAACAAGAAAATAAAATACTACAGATGCTGAGAAATTCCAAGTACCTGTAGCCGTTACTTCTATTATAGGACACATAAGAAGCTCTGGAGCAACCAACGTCACCAGATCTACAAGGAGAAGCCAAAGGGACATGAGCTCGGAAGCACCGAACGGAATCAAGAGGACTCATCGAATGTAGCAGCAGTTGCCAGATTCAAAAATAGAATTTAGTTTTAAGATTAGTTTTAAGAATAATTGTATAAAAACGCATGTTTAGTTTATAAGAGCAGATTTAAGGGTTAAGGTTAGGTTTAGGATGTAAGAATGAATTATTATATGTCACAATAAATGTAAATAAAATATTAGAAATAAATTCGCGGATAGCAGAAAGCTAAGAACTAATAAAGACAAAGATTGAGCTAGGATTAAATATTCTTAAGAGAAAATAGTATTAAGATTGTATTATAAGAACAATGTAAAAGTTAATGATATGCAATAAAGTAAAAATATTATTTTAAAATTGCGGGCGGTAAAAAAAAGCCTAATATAAAATAGTAAAAAAAATACTATTTGTTTGTAAGCAGCCAAATGCCCAGGGCTGTACTTGTCAAAACACAAAATGGATAACCCGTAAGCATAAAACGGAATAGGATCTTACTTTGATGGAGAACTTGTTGGAAACATAAGCTTAAATGATGCCGAACCAAAACAAACCGGGATATCTACTATTTTTTGACTTGAAGTTTCGGAACTGTTAATAATAATCGTAATTAGCATAGATTATAGATGAACTTGATAGGAAAAGCTGTCAAAATATTGAAGTTATGCGTTTTAAAATAATGAAGGTACGCCGCTGATCTAATTCATGCTATATAAGAATTGCTATTATTGGATCGTTCGGAAAGTAATTTCGTTTTTTTATAGTGAATTAATATTTTATTCAATTAAATATTATCCAGTCTGATCCAATGCCCTTTCTGGCAGTAGCATGATTCCACGCTCATAAAATTTTTGTTCTTTGCTGGCAAAAAACTGATCCAAGTGATTTTTGACCTCCTCATTTGAATTAAACGTTTTACCGTCTAAAAAATTTTTTAGAGACAAATGATAATCGGAATATGCTATGTGTAGGTTTGGAGAGTATGGTGGTTGTGGCAGTATATCCCATCCAATCTTTAAAAGCTTTTGCCGAGTGGTCAAACTTCTATGTGGTTTCGCATTATCCTGCTGGAACACTATACCTTTCCTATTGACCAATTCTGGCCTTTTTTCTTTGAATGAATCATTCAATTTGTTCAACTGATGAGAATACACTTCAGAATTGATCGTTGTGTTGCTCGGTAGAAGCTCAAAATAAACGATTCCTTTTTTTGATGAATATTGGCTTTCGAAGTGCTTTGAGTCGGTTCATCTTTTCTACTCCAGGATCTTTTGCGCTTAACATTATTGTAGACAACCCATTTCTCGTCCCCAGTGATGATACGCTTCAAAAATGGATCATTTTCATGGCGTTTGAGAAGCAAATCACAAATGTCAATGCGACGGCACAGATTTTTTTCAGTAAGAAGATGATGAAACCATATGTCGAGCTTTGAGATTAAAGCTAGCCGTTTAAAATAATAATGAACGGTCGAATTCGATCAATTTAATCTCTCAGCGATCTCCGGAGTTGTTATTCGCCGGTTTGCAGCAATTAATGGTGTCTCCATCAGCTTCAACTGGCCTTCCAGAATAACGAAATTACTTTCCGAACAATCCAATATATGCGCTTTAGATAATTTCAATACGAAAATAATCAAAAATCAACACCAGAAACGATTATTACAGGTGTAATTGCCTAACCGGGTAGTTACGCGTTCATAAAATTTAATTAAATCACGCGACAGATCTGTTCTAATGTAAGCATATGTAATTATTCACGTTTTCATGTTGTCCGTCAGACATCAATTGCTTAAGTGATCGCATGCACTCATACAATACGCAAATTCGATCCATACGTCACCGCATTGCTGACTGTATGTACATATCGTATGTACATGTTTATTCGAAGTGTCAACCGTACAACAAGCTAAATTTGGCAATTATTGAATCGCATCGATCAGTGCTTTTGTTTGGACTAATCCATTCTGTTGCCCGTACGTACGTGCACACGGATTGGTCATTTTAAGCCAATCAAGCAGCTCGTTGTAATGCGTACGCAATAGAATCATCATGCAGTGAACTCTTCGCAAACTTATCAGTGCATAATATCTTTTGTTAACCGATTGTTCATGCGTCTGCAGATGAAGCGGACGAGTACATCGGAAACTAGAAGTCGAGATAAAGACAAACAATTTGTTCGTTTTATATTACAGTATATGGATTTTTGTAAGAGCAGGAGAGATGATTTTAGCCAATGTACAGAGCCAATCTCAAGCACTTCCATAAACGTTTGAGTTTTTTTTCCCATTATAATTCACCTACGTGATATGATTCCATTCATTTATATTGTGTTATCAAATATGATCGATTTGTGGATTCCTGTGAAGCCTCTGATATAAAAGCTCATCTGGCCAACCAAGTGGAGGCAGCTTTAATTAATAAAGTGGAGAATTTTAAAACAAAATTCTCAAAGGAAAACAATGTCCAATCGGACATATTCTTGGTGCAGTTGGCTCCAGGACATCAGCCATCCAGTGTCACGCACGTGACAAAAATTCTCCATCAATCAATAAGATGGGAAAATCTAAGGAGAAGTGGCCCACTTCAATGCCATAGATGTCAACAGTTTGGACAAGCAGCAGCAAATTGGTTTTATAAATTTGTTTGCATGACATGCGGGCAAAATCACATGCCCAAGGCTTGCCCACGAGACAACGACAAGTCTGGTGATCCGTTTTGCGCCAATTGTGGACAACATGGCCACCCAGCGAACCATAGAGGTTGTTCCTTCTACAAGGAAATGATTGCGGCGAAGGAACTCAGGCAACAATCCAGAGTTCAACAGCGGAAGGACAGACTGAACTTTGTGCACCACTCAATTAATAACAGTGTCAGGAGTGGAGTATCCTTCGCAAGCGTCCTACGAGGAGCACCAGTCTCGAACGCTGTATTGACAGAAAGGGCAGACACCAGAACTGAAGAATTAACTCAGCCATCGCCCATGGAAGAATTCTTTTCGGAGGCTTCAATACTATTTAGTGTAGACATGCCTAGTCTAATGAAATCATATAAAACACTGTATTCTTTTGCAGATCGACAGGTTGCATACTTGCATTTTCTTGGAAAAGTTTGCAAATGATGCTGCTTGTACTGAAGAATTCATGTAACACGCGATGGACAATCATCATCAGGATAAACTACACTATCGGGCCAGCCAAGAACAGCAGTCCAGCGTAGTTAATTACATTCTGCGGATTCAAAAGGAGCAAAACAACCCGGCTAGGATTCATATAGAAAGACAACATTTGGAATTATTAGCAAGTAAGAATAATTTAAGATACACCCTACCCATGATATTTGTAAGCCTTCCCTACCATACTCCATTATGACGCGCTCTCTAAATATTATTGCACTTAACGTGCGGTCTATCGTTGGCCTGTCCAAAAGAGTCAAACTTTATCAGTTCATTCCGAACCAGCCTGCCAACTTCTATTTCATTAATGAACCTCACCTGAATTTGAAGCATAAGCTATCACTTCCAAGATATCATTGCATTCGCAACGACCCTAATCAGGGTAGGGTACTGGCATTATCTTCTCAGAAAATATCCAATATAGTAACCTGGTTAACTTCAGCTCAAATAATATCTGCACCACTTGTATTCTTACGCGATATCACGTAAATAATTCGGGTATTAAAAACATAGCATTTGCCAGCAAGTGCTCATCCGTTGAAATTAGGGACCTCTTCGAGTTCTTAAAAGATCTCACCAACAAGGGATATGAGGTAAACATGGGAGGAGATTTTAACGCCAGACACACCTCATGGGGAGATTCTATCCGTAACTCTTCCAGTATATCTATTAAAAATTTGCTAACTAGCAACTGCACATTACAGGTAATTGCACCTTCTGGTCCTACCAGACATAGCAGCTTATCTGTAGTCGATCTGTTTTTCGTTTCAAGCGGTTTAATTAATCTTTACACTTCGAACATTACTTGTTCAACTCTCGACTTTCATTCGGACCATAATCCGATTCTTATTAAAATTCAAACTCAGTTCAATTTCGAGTATACTGAGTTAAAATCTTTCACGTCGTATAAGAACACGAGCTGGAAAATTTTAGGCTTTCCATCTAACGGAATGAATATTCCTTGCTTCAAGAACATAACCAATCATATATAGAAACCTTTAGTCAAATTGTCTCGGAGGTATTTCATAGACATTCAAGGCAACTGTCTAATAGTAGCCATCGATATGATTCTCTCCCTGAGGACATTAAGAAAATGTATTGGTTGTAAAATCGTTGGATAAGGGAAATAAAACGCATTTTTCGGAGAGAACTCAACACTACATCCTCAGATTATCGTCTCTTAGAGGCACAGGTTAACTGCATATCAACTATGAAACGCAATAAAGTTAACAAATACTTTAATAACCAATTTTCTGAACGACTTTCAAAAGTACGTCCAGGTCCTGATGCTTTCAAGCAGCTTAACGCAATCACCGGTCGAAGGTCACTCAATAAAGTAACAGTTACCGATAATGACGACCGGGAAATAAAAGGGAGTCCAATTAATATATCTAAAAACTTTGCCTCGTTTTATAAAGATCATTACAACTCTAGGTCAAACTCACCTCTACAAACTCACGTAAACGATCAGGTTAACAGTTTTTTATCAAACGCCCCAAATAATATTATTACATTCAGCACTGATAACAGTGCAAGTAATCCAACCCCTCTAGATGTGTTTATATCCGAAAACACACTCTACACGTATTCTGTAATAAAATCCTTAAATAATACAATAAAAAATTTGCCGGCATCGATAACATATCAAACTTTATGTTGAGAAAGATTCCGAAAAAGAGTTTGAGTCCCTTAGTTGCAATATTTATCAATATTGTTATTGCATCAACAATTTCTACTTCCCTAAAGCCTGCAAAATAGGTATTATCTTTAATATTCCGAAAACTCAAGGTAGAGCAGCCATCCAACAACATCGACCTATATCTCTTCTTCCCTGTTTGGGAAAAATATTAGAAAAATTCTTTTACGAAAAGGTAAATGAATTTTGTAATAAAAATTAAATTATTCCCGACTTTCAATTCGGATTTCAGAAAGATAACTCCACTTTGGATGCGGTTTTCCTACTACATAGTGAGATAACAACTGGGTTAAACCGTAAAGAGTCAACAGTTGCTTACTCCCTAGATATAACCAAAGCCTTTGACTCAGTCCCTCCACATATAACGTTGCTGCTGCACTCATTTCTTCAGGATAGATCATCCTGCGTTAGGTATCAGAGCACGACTTCCGAATTCTTTTTAATAGGTAAAGGTGTTCCACAAGGCTCGGTATTAGGTCCCCTGCTGTATTCAATATACACTGCAGATATACCAAAAGCACAAATGATACTATATGCAGACGACACTCTTATTTATGCCAAAAGCAAATCACCAAAATTAACTCTAAAGAGAACGCAAGAGCTTCTTTTTTAAATTATAAATTATTATGATGACTGGAACTTATCAGTCAATCTTAATAAGTCCAATTAAATCTGTTTCTGTAATCCCAGCACTCGCGGACCGAGGAAAGCTGCTACAAAGGGCAAAAAGCTGCATATTCTGATTAAAAACACAGCTATTCCAGTCTCAAATCAACTAAAATATTTAGGCATCAACTTTAACTCAATGTTCAAATTTAACCCACATGTTGAGTTAACTCTGAAAAAAAGCCAAAAGGGCTACTCCTACTTAGAGGATGGGGGGGGGGACTTAGTATAAATACAAAGTTACTATTTTATAAACAACTTATTCGGCCAATTATTGGCTATGCATTTCCCATCTATTTTAGTTTCTCGAAAACGTATGCCAATAAAGTCCATGTATTCGAAAGGTCAATCATTAGGAAATGCCTTTCAAAATATCGTAAAATAGACGGCAAGCATTACTCTAGCTCCTATATATGTGTATATCAGAAAAGTAATCTTACTCCTTTTATTTCATACATGGTTGGTCTAACCAAAAACTTTCTTCAGCATTTAATAGACCATACCAATCCACTCATTCAAGAGTCAATAGAAAGGATTAATACCCAAGCCAACCAACACAGATACTTATACAATGATTACCTCTATGCCTCAGCAGTTATCGTATCTGATTTTGCGAAAGACAGTAATATTATGAACGTTCAGTTTTATAATTCCTTTTGTGTTGCTTCCGCTAACCACGATTTCCATCGTGGTTAGCGGAAGCAACACAAAATTCCCAAAAATTCCAAACTCCTAATCCGCTCTTCCTGAACATTCCTTTCCCTGATTTTTTTAAGTCTACAATAAACTTTAGTTTGTAAGCAATTAAATGTAAAGATTATTGCGTTTGAGCAAGCACATATAATTATTAAGCCATAGTTGTAAGCAATTCATGTACTTAGTCATTAAAAACTAATTTAATATAATGGGGGGACCATTTAGAAGTTCCATTTTAAAAAATGGAACTTCTAAATGGTCCCCCCATTATATTTTTTAAAAATTTCATTTTTATTAAAAAGATTGAACCTTGAAATTTAAGAATGAAACACAACATCATTTAAATGACTGCCACGGCTGGCGTTACAGTACCCCATTTGCTCGACCCAATTTTTCAGTACATTTTCGATTGTCCGGGCCTGTATCTCTTCAATGGCAACTTTGATTTTGTGTTTCAAGGCCTCAATTGTCTCTGGATGGCTTGCGTAACATTTATCCTTAACGGCTACCCACAGAAAATAATCCAGCGGGTTCAAATCACAGCTCCGAGGCGGCCAATTGACATCAGAATTTCGGCTGATTATTCGGTTTTCGAAAGCAGTGCCCAAAAGTTGGATTATTACGTTGGCTGTGTGGTAAGTCGCCCCGTCCTGTTGAAACCAAATGTCGTCCATGCCATTCACTTCAACTTTTGGAAACAAAAATTCGTTGAGCATGCTACGATAGCGCTCACCATTGACCGTAACGGCGGCTTCTTCATCGTTTTCGAAGAAAAACGGGCCAATGATGCCTCCACTCCAAAATCCGCACCAAACCGTGACTCGTTGTGGATGCATCTGAGCCCCAGATGCGACAATTTTGTTTGTTGACATACCCACCGAGGTGGAAAAAATGCTCATCTTCGGCCAATTGATCTTGAGCCCATTGGGCAAACCGGAAATGCATCGAACTTTGTAAGCTAATTGAACTTGTAAGCTTTCATACCGAGGTCTTTGTGCAAAATTCTCAACAGAGAAGTGCGAGAAATGTTCAATTCCTGAGAACGGTGACGAGTTGATATTGATGGATGATCACGGACATTTTCAGCAACGGCGGCAATATTCTCGGTCGTACGCACTGTATTAGAGCGGGAACGAGTTGCTTTGACAACCAACAAACCAGTTTCGCGAACTCGCTTCCCGAATTTCAACTAACAATCTGTCAATTCGTGTTGACATTTAACACTCTAGTACTTCAAATAAATAGTAGTTCAAAATGGAACCGCTAGATGGACCACCCTATATAAGCAAAAGATGTACAGAGCATGTTTTAGCTCTACGTTTTAAATACCATGTAAATATGTACAAGTACTATGGAAATAATAAATGCTCTTCTTAACTTAAAAAAAAAACATGATCGATTTGTGTGAGATAGTAGTTCAGTGGCGATTTTGTTTTTGTTTTAACATTGCGGAAAAAGCTTACAGTGTTGATTTTGTTTTGTTTTTAGGTTGTTTTTTCTTGAAGAACGCTTACGGTAGTGTCACTTATATTGGAAACACAAAGCAATGACACTTGTTCTGGTTGTATAGAGTACAAGGATATATAATCGCCTTATATGGATACAAATTTTGTTGAAGCTGAAAAATGCCGTGGAATTGGTTATGTGGAGTTAATATCCATTGAAGCTTATGTTAAGACTTAGTATTTTAATAAATCACGCGACCAATGACGCTTATGTCTTCGATGAGTATTTCTAGAAAAGAAAGGAAGTGGAGGATTGTTCTTGAACAAGACGATTAGTATGATTTGAGATACGGGAATGGAACTTCTTATAGCGAAACACAGCCATATAAAAAACAAATGGGACTTCAATATCACGATTACTAACAGTATTGCGAACATAAAAGGAAGCGTCGACAATTGTACGGAGTGTTTTTGATAGAAGTGAACACATTCAATGAATATTGGAAGGCTAAGCAGAGCTCCAAAGTGCTAGTCCATAAGTCCAGATGGGTGTCAGTAGGGCATTGTATAAAAGTACTTTTTGAATGAGATCAAAATGTAAGTGTAAAACTTTTGTTTAGAAGTCGAAGTATTTGTAGGTATCGTCCTTTTAGTTCTTGTCTTTTAAGTCTTGTACGAGTTCCAGTCCTCGATACCGAACTTCGGTGTGTTGTGGTATGGCAGTGGCATTTAGGTATATGGGAGGACCTGGTTCATGGCAGAGAGTAAAAGCTACGTGGGTAGATTTACGTTCATTAATTTTTATTCTCCACCTGGTAAACGAATTCCGTAGGGTTTGGATTTGAGGTTCGATTTTGGGGATCGGAAGCATGTAGGGGATTTTCACTGAGGATGAGGTTCGAGTAGACTTCCCTGTGGAACACCAGTCAATATCGGAGACATATTGGAGAGTCAGTTGGATTCGTTTACTTGGAAGTGTCGGTCAGAAAGAAATGTCCGGGTACCTTTAACATTGCTAAATGTTCGGGTACCTCTCATCGACGCCGTGCACAAGAATTGGGAATATCTCCATTAAGTTTGTTAGGAATTCGCCAAGAAATATTTGCTCTTTTAGCTGTATAAAATTCAATTGACACAACAGCTACAGATAATTAATCATGCCATTTCGGTATTGACGACCACCATTTTTGGCAAAAAATCTCTATGATCAAAAAAGCACACTTCGACTTGGCTGGCTTTTTTAATAAACAGAATAACCGCTATTGGAGCAGTGAAAACCATCAACTGCTACAAAAAGACCACTACACCCTCGTAGAGTAATGGTATGGTGCGACATTTAGGCCGGCAGCATCGTTGGGCCATATTTCTTTGAGGATGCTGTAGGCAATGCTGTAACAGTTACTGGTGACCACTATCTGGACATGTTGGAAAACTTGCTTTTGCCCGAATTGGATCAATTACGCCTACAAAACATGTGGTTCCAACGAGGCGGTGCCACATCACACACAGTTCCGTGCTAGAATGGAAATTTTGAGAGAAATTTTTCCCGGCCGCATAATGTCGAAAAGTGGAGATATCGACTGGAGATATCGAAAGATACTTGAAAGAAAAGGTGTACATTATTAAACCAATCACAACTTTAGGATAACATTCGAAATGGAATTCCTGAAATAACACCAGAAGTCAGCAAAAATGTTACGAAAATTGTGCTTAAAAAGCTCGCTTTTGCGCCGCGACCAGAGGCGAGTATTTGATTGACATTATATGCCATACATAATGCTAAAGACCATATAATCAACCAATAGAATATAAATTATAAAATTATATTTCATTTAAAAGTTATTTAAAAAAAAATTTCGACTAGGAACATAAAAATCACCCTGTATATAATAAATACAGGAGAAGAACTAGTACGCTCCCTTGAGGAACTCCTGCTCTTACGAGTATTTCTTTTAGGTCAGAATATGCTTGGCCATGCCTGACTCTAAATTGCTTCACTAAAAAATATGAAGAGAGTAATTCAAAGAACTCTTTTGGAAGAACTCTATGCAGTTTGTAGATAAACCCTTTATGCGACACCTTATCAAATACTTGCGGAACATCCAGTAAGATTGTTTGGCACACCTTTTTCTCTTCTACAGATTTTTCCAATTTATTTGCAATTCTATGCACTTAATCTATAGTGGAGTACTTTTCTTTAAATCCAAACTGAGGAATTGAGATGAAATCTCTTTCTTTGATGATAGGTAGCATCGTTCTCAGGAACATATGTTATGTGTATTCTCAAAAAAATTTTGCTTATGTGGGTAGTAGAGAAATCAGTCGGTAAGATTTTACATCTGTTGGCGACGTTACTGATTTTGGTACAGGGATCACTTCAAATTTGCCGATCTGAAAGTGACTCGCAAATCATTTCGGACCATTGAAGTTAGTGTTTTGGACGTGCAACTCGTCGCATCATGGGTTTTCTCAAGCAGCTGAATTCTTTCGAAAAAAGTATAGAAAAAGAGTGCTATTTACACACATCTGGTATCGATACCATGAGCACAGAAATACCATGTAGAATACAGTAAGACTCCACAGTGCTATGGACACACATCAGTACAAAAGTGGCAGAACGTTTTTTTTTTAGAAAATCCATTGAAAGTTCCATTCGATCCTCATCTTCAGAAACGCTTATTTCATCATCTTCGGGCACTTGTTATTCTACTAATTCTTTAAGATCGTCGTCGGAAACACTTCTACCAATTGTAACCTGCAATAATTCTTCAATATCGAAATAAAATTGTAATTTTTCTGAAAATATCTAATAAGAAAATGAAAGATTTGTTATCATTTTATTAGAGCTATTTATCATACATAGATAAGCTGAAAAGTAAACGCCGTAGAAAATATAGTATCTATATATTCCATACTATTACCTTTCGCTTTCAACCCAATGTTAAAAGATCGTATTATGAACCGAAAACAAACCTTCAATTAGATATATTTTTTTAGCTCCTGCTTTACACAGCACTAATAAAAGGGGAATATGGCGCTGGAGTCAGTTCAATATCAGGTTGGTGTAGAGAGAAGTTGAGATACCAGGTTGGTGTATTGGAAAGCCACGAAAAAAATTCGTGGTTTCAATTCCAGCAAAGTTCATCGAATACTAACGTTTGCAGCAAGTATTTAGCTAGTATATATTAAGTGATACATACGCTAGATGTGTTTTCATAATATTAGCTCTAGGGTTTAGTATGATTGATACTATTCTTATTCAAAAGTAATTAATTAAAGGGACAAATAAGACTATTACGGTCATAAAGGGAGTATTGACAATTTTACAAAGTATTTTTGAATGACGGGATCAGCTTCGAAGAGGTTTTGAAAGATTGGTAGAGCCCTAGAGTTCTACTCCGGAAAATCCATGTGGGTTTCAGTAAAGTTGTTTATAAAAGTACTTTACTGTCTATTGTAAGCTTATAACGTTTGTATAGAAGTCAAAGTAGTTGTCGATATTGTTTATGTAATTTTAGCCTTTGAATTCCACGTCAAGAGTTCATCTAAGCACAATGCTAGGTACCAAACTTGAGTGTATTGTGGTATGGTAACTAGTATTAAGATATGTGGGAGAGCAAAGTTAACGGTGATGAGTAAAAGTCACGTGGACATATTTTCGTGCTTTCAAGGCAGGTCGTGCATTCAGCATAAATACCAAAGATTGCGTATCGGATGTATAAATGTTGTACAGGATAGGACCAAGTATGCTGCCTTATGGAACACCGGCGGATATCGTCAGGATATTCGGGACTTCATAAAATTCAACTTTGCACGAAACTATTACATCACATTATTTTTTAACCAGTTTGGTATTGGTAACTAGTTACGCTTATCCACATAAAGTATGAAGTTACCAAATAGATTTGTAGTCGGGTGGTCTATACAGTCGCCTTTGGTATATGCGTTATATATGTTCTATGCAAATAAACAAGCAAAACCGTTGTAGGGACTTAAATATAGGATTGTCGTCAATTCAACAACAAAAATAAAAAAAAGAATTCTTCCATTCGAAAAAAATTAAGGTGTATTGATGATGTGCTCGCGTAAAAGTATTTCCTTTTTGGTTTAGTTAAAAATTATTTAAAATTAATGAATTTTTTTTTGATTTCTTTAATTTAAATACAAAATTTTTATAAATGCTGCCCATCGCTTAAACTTCCTAATACCAAACATTCAATGTTTCGTTTTATATAATTTAGTGCAATTCATTAACATTTAATGACCTATAAAAAAATTAATTTAATTATTATTTGAATATCAATAAATGTAACTATATTGGAATTTCATTATTCGGCCACTTATGTAGGCTTACGTCCTACAGGGTCACTTATTGATAGTCAAAAATTAAAAATAAATTTGAAATTTTTATTCAGTGTAAATTTTTATGCAATTAAGTACAAGCGAATTTTGTGAATGTGATTATTTACCTTCTCGGAATAAACTCAAAACAAAAATATGAAATTTCAACAAAAATAAACATGTTCGGCCTCATATGTTATCATAATGAATTTTTACTCTTTGGTAATGTAGTAAATTTCCGCCCATTAAAATGTTGGTCTCGTGCCGCCATGTAACAGTGCTCCTCCTGATGGACTTCGTTCTTTGATAAATACGAATCCAATTTTTCCGAATACTCGTTTGTGTACATATTCTGATATTGTGGGGAGGATCTGAAAACACAGGACAAATTCCATATGAATAAATTTTTAATTAAACTAGAACAAACAATTGTAGTTCATAAGGCAAATGCAAATAATAAACACTGAAATGCACATTATTGATTTCGTACTCGTTCACCTCGGTTGAAAGGAAACCAGACTAAATGCGCTTTTAATTTTGTGTACGAACAATTATTCTTTTTTATTTTCTCATCTTTAATTATAATATTACAATTTAAAAAGGGGTTCTTTTCCAAAATAAAATACTCTGTCAGTGAACCTTAAACGAGTGCTAATAAGACCTAGTCTTGGTGATCTGAAACAGTTTAATTTAAACGGTACTAGTGGCAAATAGCATAATTTTTT
Organism: Atherix ibis; assembly: GCA_958298945.1. Lineage (NCBI taxonomy): Eukaryota > Metazoa > Arthropoda > Insecta > Diptera > Athericidae > Atherix > Atherix ibis. The sequence goes on along the minus strand of OY282605.1, from coordinate 144,036,721 downwards.
TTAACCACTTCTCCTATTCTTAAAGAAATTTTTTGTTCCTCTTTTCCCAACTTTAATTTGACATGGCGGCCTAACTAACCAATATAGCCAAAAATAGGACAAAGTTCCTATACAAAAATTAAAAACAAAATAAACAAAGTAGAAAAATATAAAAAAAAATCTAAAATACACTCTAAAAGGTAACATTTTATGAAAATTTCGAAAGAAAATATGAAACTTTTTTCCAGTTCATATTTTAAATAAAAAATTATATGTCATTTAAGAGGATTCAAATTTATTTCTGTACAAAGCCCATTTTTAATTTTACAGAATATATAAAATTTCATTTGAAAAGTTGAATTTAACTTAATATATGCTTTCAATAAGATATTCCCTTAAGGAACCGCATAATTACAACAATCGGTGGCTGTTGGCAAAACTTAAGTTCTGCGGTCTTGAATTAATGAAGCAAATTTATGAGATATCATTTTCAGTTTGTTCTAAATCAAAATTTTATTACCCAGTTTGTTTCGATTTTATACTGCTGGCGCCTCAATTAACGACCAGATTTCATATTAAACATATGCTAGAGTTTTAACGAACAAAACGTCCTTTTCTAGATGTTTTTTTTTGTTGTTGAATTCTTCCTTGTTGGCATCAATAAGAATAACAGTTCGATAGTAATTTACACATTCTCATCCCAAGCCAGTTTTGTACAAATTACTTGAACTTTTTCGTTTCTAATTACAATTTGCATTTAATAAATACATAAACTCGTATGTCGGAGAAGTTCATTAGTCTCGGAGCACATAATCACACTGCCCTGCGATACTCCTCACAACTTATACGAATAGTAGTCCTGAATTTGGGCATTATCCTAATACGGCAATAATATCCAGCATATCTGATGGCACTTGTTGCTTCTACTCGTACATAATCCACTGGGCTTTTCCCATTCGGGCGGATTCCCTTCAATTAATGAAATATTTTGAAAGCCGACATTTTCCCCCAAAAGAACAACAAGACGCCTTTTGTCTAATTAAATAGTGTACATTCCATCAAGTCGTACTTATGTTTACACAATCCCAAATTATTACTAGCATCTAAAACTTTTACTAAAAGTTCACAGAGTGGTACAGTGCTTCTTTTTTATTAACCGTTTAGATTTCGGTTCAAATGACAAAAGACGGTTTTGTTTTTTTATGCAATCTAAAAATAGGATAACATCAAAATTAAAGAATTTCAACTTTTTTTATTGTTATTTTCGAATCTGTTATTTTTTATTTGTTATTTCGAAATTATTTATTTGCAAACGAGATTAAAAATGGGGAGAGTTCGAAATTTTAGTGCAACGAATAATTTTACATGAAATAAATTATAAAAAATTATTTGCAATTTAATTGGAGTTTTTCAAATTCATAAATTGTCAAAGTATTTCGTAATAATGATCAGTAATTGCTTTCGCTACGATGCACCGCATAATATTCGAACTTAAAACTGTTAATAAATCAGATCCGAAGCACAATGAGATGTGAAGTTCGAATTTACAATATTTTTGCCTTTACATTTTAGAAATTTTTATATTTATATTAAATAACCATTTGGTTACTCTGATGCTATTTAGTTATTAAAACTCAAAGTAGCTTTAAATTTCGGTAGATTTTTTTATAAAAACAATTATTGCACTTCATAACATTAACGGCTACAACTTTAACAAGTGCACATTGTCAGTAATTTCGTACAACAACATACATTTTTCCTTTGGCAATCATGTCTAGTTTTGTGCCAGAATTTGAAGAAATCGGCTGCCGAATCGCATTGAAACGTGCCGAGATTGGTTTCGTCGGTTTGACTTGTGGGACAAGAAGCGTGGAAATCGGCTTGGGAAGGTTGAAGACCATCAATTGGAGGCTCTTTCAGACGAAGACGATACCCAATCGCATAAAATGGTCCCGGAGCAATTGGGTATTACTCAACCAGCCATTTCCATGCGTCTGCGTGCCATGGAGAAGATTGAAAAGATCGGAATTGAACGATAGGCACATGGAGCGACGCCAAAACACATGCGAAATCTTGCTCGCCAGACAAAAAAGAAAGTCGTTCCTGTATCGGATTGTGACAGGCGATGAAAAGTGGATATATTTCGAGAATCTTAAATGCAAGAAATCGTGGGTTGATCCCGGCCAACCATCAACATCTTCCCCAAGACCAAATCGCTTCGGACGAAAGACGATGCTGTGCATTTGGTGGGATCAGCAGCGTATCGTCTACTATGAGATGTTGAAACCTGTAAAACTATCAATGTTAACCGCTACCACCAACAACTGATCAAATTGCACCATGCTCTGCGTGAAAATATGACGGATTATCAACAAAGACATGACAAGCTGATTTTCCTTCACGACAACGCACCATCGCACACGTTTAAAATGGTCCGAAACTACTTGGAGACACTCAACTGAGAGGTGCTTCTTACGAAGACGTCCGAAAACGGCTTGATGAGTTGTTTGCCTCGAAAGAGAAGGAATTTTTGCGCGTGGTATCCACAAATTGCCCGAGAGATGGGAAAAATGTGTAGCCAGCGAGGACAAGTACTTGGAATAAATTTGTTTATGCTTTCTATGAAAAAAACATGTGATTTAAGCTTATACACCTGGTAAGTGTACTACTTTCACAATAGCACCCCATCCTGCGTTACCCAAGTTCTACTTCTCCAGTAGCGGAATGTTAGATACCTTTAAGCTTACCATTCCAATGGGGACATATGGCTAACAGGCGGCAAGAAGGACTAATATCCTGTGCAGCAATACCTTCGATAATATTATTAGAATTTTATATCGAAATAATAGCCTGCAATCTTTGATCCCAAATAGAAGGACAATTTAACTTTTGCAGAACTTAGTCTACTATCTGACTAGTGCTGGTTGATCTTATCAAAAACTTGTTTTTGCATTTATTAATTGTACCCCAAAAAATTTTGGTTGCCAGTTCAATCTTTGCGAAGGCCTCTTGTAAAGCTAATTTTTATGGGCACATGATATCGATACCATCAGTGTTCGAGCAATGCCAGATAGACTACCACTCGTGAGTCTCAAATCACTTTTTCCAGTGTCAGTTTAAGAAAATATTACTGGAGACTCAAAGTTTTATAATTATTCCCCGCGATCTAGTCATTGTCAACCTGGTTAATCGAATTATTTGCTTTTAGGATGCCAATCTCTCTCATGATTTGGCTTTTATGTCGACCACAACTTCTTAAAATCGTGTTAATTACTAAAGATTTAATGCATGCTTTCTAATCTAACAAGAACATATATGAGTTAATAGGATTCTGTGCGTTTTAATTTCAAGTACTTAAACAAATAAGGGAGAAATTGTATAGACTTTCGATGGAAATCATCCGACCGACTAATATGTCGCAAATAAAGTTGGATCCTTCAGTGATGGGCTTGTCAATATTCCGATATGGCTGGGATTACACTCGTTATGGAGCTGCCAATCAAACTTTCCTGTTTCGGATGAATTTCTCTCATATCCGCCAATCAAGGCACAATCTACATACACATACATTTATAAATAAAAGTACGGTCTTCATACTGCACGTGTATGTAGATTTGCTTCGAATATTCTGAAAAACTAATATTTATGAATCGATTTTCTTCAAAGGAACTTTGTTAGGAAACGAGAAATTTCTGATTAAGTTTTGTTAGTTCATCATCACAATTCGACGTGCTTTAACAATAAATCTATGTCAGACGCATTCTAGCTTTATTATTTTTCGTCCTTTTTTCATTTTAAATTCAACATTTTCTTACGCACTAATATATAAAGATTAAGATTTCAAAAAAAAAAGAATATAATAATATGAAAATGGGCATTATTTGTCTTCTTATCTTTAAAAAAAACAACAACAACACGATGAGATACGATTACGAGCAAAGGCAGAATACTCGTTGTTGTTAAGGAAATAGAAAAAGAGAAAGAAGGAAAAAGGAATTTTAAAGTATTTCGAAATTATAATAGGAAAAATTTTACACTAATGTTATGTTTTCAATTCGTTGTATGCTCGGAGATATTTATCAGTAGCACATTCATTTTATGGTAGCTATAGTAGATTATCTTGAATGTCGTTTGCCAAGGCTGTGGGATTATACCCGAAAACAATTCGGGATTTGCCATTGCACACATGACTTTTGGAATTTTCTTGGTTTGCAGATGATATCATTTTAGCGGCAACAATAAGAAAAATAATCTACCACTCGTATATAAAATAGTATCTACTCTAAATTAATACATTAACTTAATTGTGAAAAGTGTAGGGTTCAACTGGCTATGAATATAAATTCCGTTTGAAGGAAATCAAACAAAACGATATACGTGGGAATTGGTTATTTTTCGTTTATTTTCCATTCAGAACAGATTTATGATCAATACGCCAAAGAATAGAAAATCTTAGCGAATTTTCATGTCTTTAAGTGTTCACTGGTAAATAGAGATACGATAAAATCTTCTACAAATTTTTGTTTACCTTTTTGACCTTTCTACTCTGACTTCTGTGTTGCAATCTTCAATGAAAACTTGAAATCGTATACAGACGAAGACAAGTGGGTGCGGCTTTTATTATTTTCCTTTTCGATATTATCCAATATTTATAATATATACCATAATATAAAAATAGGTAAATACACATACAAGAAGTATAAACGTTTCTTTTTAATTATCTTATTTTACAGATTCATCCATTATCACCCCGTAGAGATCGTGATGACATATTCACTTAAACCCTACAAAAACAGTGCAGGATTTTATGTGCATCTACAATATTAAGTTTAATAAGAAAATTTTTCTAATTACAAATATAAAAATGAAAATAAATTATTTCCTGATAAAAATCCACTAAAAATTAATAATAAAAAAATTGCAAATTATCATGAATCTACTCACTATTAATCCGTACAAATGCATTGTCGAATTCTGCTGACCAATAATCTAAACGGACTTACCAAAAAATGGCAACTAATTGTTAATTATAAGAAAAAATATTTAGTATTGACTTTTCATAAATACAAATTCAGACTATTAAAAAAATTTATTTCCTATGAAAATCTAACAAGAATTTCAATGGGTACGCACTAATATCAGTAAAATTGATGAATTCAGCAGATTGTGTTGACATATTCACTTAAACCATATAACAGCATTCCCAGAATTTCGTATTGATTTTGTTTGATTATTTGCTTATTTGTACGCCAGAGGTCACATCTAATTACTACGACCATGAGACCATTTGGCGTCTCAGTTAAAACAGCTTAAGTGATTAGGATAGGAAGGGAAAAGGATTTGTATGAAAGTGCTTAAAAGTGCACGAATTGAAGTGCAACCATCGACAAAATTTAACAAGCAAATTTCCTTAAATACAAATACAAAATATAAGAAAAGAAAAATTTCCTTTAAAATTTGGCGATATTCATGAATTTTCACTTTGTTATTGTCGATTTAATATACAATACTCAAAATAGCGTATTTCTCATAAACTAGAGGGAAACCGGACATTTTGGCCTCAAAAACCTTAAAATAGAGTAAATTTTCTGTGATAATTTTCAATGAAATCATAACTCAACGGAAAATCATTTTAATTAAATTAAAATATTGATTTTTTGATTCGAATTGAAGTGCTTTCCGGTTTTTTTGGTTTTTGATAAATAAAAACTATTTTAAGGACATTGCATACACACTGAATCAATGACATTGCATGCAATTTTTCAATTGCTATTAATTTATTACGATTTTAATTGAATATTTTATGGTATTCATTTTTATTTCAAATATTTATCTATTTAATATTGATTTGTAATCTACAATGGAGTTATTAGCGAAAAGTGCCAAGTCTTAGAGTTGGCACTTTTCGCTAATAACTCCATTGTAGATTACAAATCCAAAAATTCTACATTCGCAATGTCTTGATTTGATGTGAAAATGAAATAATTCGAAAACGATACTAAAGTAGGTCGAGCTGTTTGCACTCTACAGTTCATTGTTAGTTAAATTAAATAAGAAATCGGTTACGTACTGTAAGTGAAGCTCAACGGAAGAAAATCTACGTGGAGAGGAGATACATAGTCTTTCCATCTCACCTGCTCCATTTTTATGGTTACGATGACGAATATAAGTAGTTTTTCAAAACTTTCAGGAAATTTAATAAGTTTTTTGTCTATTTCTTCTCTCAGCTAGAAAAACAGAATCGAAAATTAGTTTTTAAATCGCATCAATATAATCGATTTCCATTCACTCCATCAGGTGGGCCACGTGAGTTAGGTTCGTGGTTGTTTTTATCACTCATCCTTAATAATTCTTTTGCAAAGTAAATCGTATTATGGATAATAGTTACGATAGTAAGAAAAAAAGAAGAAAATTCAATGATAGAAAAACTGCGAAAAATTCAATTTCTTTATGATTTTATTAAATTTTCATATTCAATTTTAATGCTTCTACCAACCGTGCTCGGATGAATTGATTTCCATTATGTTTTATGAATTTCAAAGAAATCACTTTCAAAGAAATTTGAAAAAAGCAAAAAAAAATTCAAGAAGGCTGAGAAAGTTTAAATAGAATCGAAAGGACTCGATAATCGAGAGTAAGGGAAACGAAAATTTGCCAAAAGGAAAATTCAGCCCAAAAAGTTCTGATATTAAAATCTCTTCATGAATTTGTAATCGAATTCAGATAATATTGGAATTCTGGACAAAAAACATGTATTTCTTGGCATGTTCAAATTATCTTATCTTTCGTTTTCTATATTTCTTTTGAATACAAATAATTCGTTTGTTTTTGTTTTTTTTTAGAGTGAATTAATTCAAAAAGATAGTAGTAGGTAGCATCTGACAAAAATTATTATGTACTTGTTTATAGTATACGTATGCTATTTTCTGAATTGAATTTTGATGCCACCTCAAAGAATAAATTAGCTCAAGGAAATTTCCAAAAAAAAACATGACAAATTTAGATTTTTTTCCTTTTGTAGATATTTTTCTTTTCGGTCACGTGCGCACAATACCTATTGACTCTTATTCAAAAATGATGTATAAACTCAATAAAGCATAAAATTCTTTACCCTCTAATAAATCTTATGATAATCCTACTTATCCTTGGTAATATTTTTAAAAACCATCCAATAAATTTGAAGGGGTAATTTTTTTATAACCTAAAAAGTCCCCCCCCGATCAATTGTATAGCGTCCTCCCTTTGGAACTGTAGCTATTTCTAAGTCCTACTTTTTTATTAATATCACATTTTTTTATATGAACATTTTATGTACCATATATTATTATTTTTATTTTCATTATTCATATATTTTTATTTTATATTTAAGTGTCCAACAAGGCACGAATACGATTCACTAATCAAATCACCTAAATTCAATAGTAAAAGGACATGTGAGCTTGAAAACTAAAATATTTCTTACCTATTAGATTCATTTATCTTCCTCTTCTCAAAGTTCTGGTAGTATAATTATGCTTTTCTAGGTAGTAAACATGGACAATAAAATTTATTATCAATATACGAGGTCTGTTCAAAAAGTATTACGAGTTTTGAATTTCCGCGGGGTTACGTATATTCGATTTTCGATTTTTGATGGCGTTATATTGGAACTTAGGTCTCTCAGTGATGCCGACAAGTTCGGCCATTTTGAATGTTCAGTTAAATAATTAAAACTAAAATATTTCTTACCTATTAGATTCATTTATCTTCCTCTTCTCAAAGTTCTGGTAGTATAATTATGCTTTTCTAGGTAGTAAACATGGACAGTAAAATTTATTATCAATATACGAGGTCTGTTCAAAAAGTATTACGAGTTTTGAATTTCCGCGGGGTTACGTATATTCGATTTTCGATTTTTGATGGCGTTATATTGGAACTTAGGTCTCTCAGTGATGCCGACAAGTTCGGCCATTTTGAATGTTCAGTTAATTTTTGACAGCTGCTTTGCTTGCACGTGTTTTGGCTCCTCTTCGATTTTTGCCCATTTTCGACCAATAACAGCATCGCATTAATATTGCTAAGGAGCTGTTGGACTCTATCCGCGACAGATCATAACTGGTGACGAATCATGGGTTTATGGTTATGACGTGGAAACCAAAGCTCAATCATCCTAATGGAAGCTGCCGCACGTGCCAAGACCGAAAAAAGCTCGCCAAGTTCGGTCGAATGTGAAGGTTTTGCTTACAGTTTTCTTCGATTGCAGGGGCGTATTGCATCATGAGTTCTTGCCACATGGTAGAACGGTCAATAAGGAATATTACCTGCAAGTTATGTAAAGCAATCCGCCAGAAACGCCCGGATTTGTGGAAAAACGAAAAATTGGCTTTTGCCATTTTTGGCCAAAAACAACACTTTAATAATGCTGCAGCCACCGTATTCCCAGATCTCCTCTGTGACTTTTTTTGTTCCCGAAACTGAAGAGTCCCATGAAAGGACGACCCTACGCTACGATTGAGGAGATAAAGATGACATCGAAGGATGAGCTGAACAATATCACAAAAAATGATTGTTTGAAGTGCTTCGAGTATTGGAAAAAACGTTGGCACAAGTGTATAATACCTGGTGGGGATTACTTTGAAGGCGACAAAATAGATATTTATCAATAAATAAACAATTTTTGGAAAAACACAAAATTCGCGATAATTTTTTGAACTGTGTACTGCTTTGACAGTTGCTCCAGCTTAAATTTGTAGTTGTAAAATAATTGCTTGAATTAATATCAATAATTATTTTACTATTAATTTATTTTTTTGCACTTTTAAGAAAAAAAAATTGCCATTTTTAATTTTTTTTACACTTTTCATTAAAAAATTAAAAGAGTAAACATATAATATTAGGCGTTTTTAAAAAAAATTCTCAATAATTTTATGATAAATATATAAATTTATGGAAATGTATGAAAAAAACTCATAAAGCCAAAACAACATAAAATAAATAGAATTTTTTTTTACTAGCCCCGAGGTATAAAAACTCAGATAAGTGTCCTCCTGTTTGTACGAGAAAGTGCCATCCTGGCAGTAAATATTATTTATAAAAAGAAAAACATTAAAATACGCGCGTATCGCCGGAACAAAGTGGCATATTTAATTTCCGAAATAATTTGGTTTTTTCTTCTTTTTGATTAGAAAAGCGGAAAATATTCGTACGACATATGATAATGTTTGCCGTTTCCTTCTGCACTTATGAATATGTCATAATTTCCGATCGAAATTTATTTGTTCGATGGGGTTGGCGAGAATTATTATTTTTTCTATATATTTTCCAGCATTTTTTGTATTTTAATAAGTATCACAAATTTTGGTACATTAAAAACTCATTTTTTTTTCATTTATTTAAAAGAGGAACAAATCCAGTGAGTTGATAATAAAATGTTTAGTTTTAATGTTACTGCAAGATTTGGATTTTTTTTTCACATATTATAAAACAAAAAAATATGTGAAAAAGCCAAAATCATTACAATTTTATTGCAACAAGCTGATTTGCAGATTTACAAAACATTTTCATTTACAATCTTACACATCATGAAGTGGGAGTTACCAACCATTAGGGTAAAGGGGAGTGAAATTTTTGATAGCGGGAAATGCACAGGTCCTGAACAAAGGGAACATTTACAGAGGGCATCAACAATTTTACGGGGGGTCTTAGATTGTAAGGCCTAGACGCGATAGGAATTGGAAGGTTTCGTTGAACCCCAAAGTTCAATTCCATATGTCCAAATAGGTTTTATAATTGTTTTGTATATGAAAAGTTTACTTTTGATAGTTAGTTTCGATCGTGTGTTCAGTAGTCGAAGAAGTTGGCGGTAACGTCTAGGGCTTCAATTTTTTTTGGTCTAGTATGAGGATTCTATGTTAATCTCTTGTCCAGGTAAAGTCCCAAATAACGTACTTTATCATATTGTGGAATCATGTTGCCATTAAGGTATAAAGGGGTAGGTTTTCCTTGAGAAAGTGTGAAAGTAATGTGAGCACTCTTCTGTCCATCTCTTAAACCAGGATTGAAGGTTGTGGATATGGGTTTGTTGAAAGCTATGTCAGGATTTGTATGGGTAGCAAGTATGGCCGTATCATCTGCATAAGAGTATGAGGATCAGCTGGGATGTCATGGGTATAAATATTATATAAAATGGGACGAAGGATACTGCCTTGTGGGACTCCGGCTAGAATAGGATATATTTCCGAGGATTCTGAGTTAATTGCAACTTGGAAATGTCGTTGGGAGAGATATGAATTTATGATAAGGTAGTATGTTGAAGGAAGAAAGCTCTTGAGTTTCAAGAGGAGTCCAGGATGCCACACACGATCAAAAGAGGAGTCCAGAGGAGTCCAGGATGCCACACACAATCAAAAGCTTGGGATATATCTAAAAATACTCCTGGGCAATACTCTTTCCTTTCAAGAGAGGATGCAATATGATCAACAATACGATGGCATTGCTGGATAGTTGAGTGTTCAGATCGTTAGCCAAATAGTTGATCAGGAATAATTTTTTTATTAACTAGGATTTGTTAGAGTCGTTTTAATAGTAGTTTTTCAAAAATCTTACCAAGGCTGGATGATAGGTCTATAGGAAGAGGCCTTGGTAAAAGGCTGGCTGATAGATTATTTGGTTTGGGAATCATTTTAATGACATAAAATTTCAGTGGAACACCGACAAGCTGATTACTCCTACTGTTTGTGGCGAGGTCTATATAAACGTCTACGGTCATTAGCAGTGATAGTACCCGAGATATTTACCGATATCTCCCACCAGCGATCCGGAAACACAGTTTTTGTTTAAGAGTACTTCGGTTTGTACTCCGCTCATAAGCACCACTTAGCCAGCTCAGGTACGTGGGTTTGCTAAGATCCGAAGGTACAGCCGAGATCGACCTTGGTATTTCAGCCGGCTATTTTCACACTCATTCACGCACCATTCTCGCTCTTATCTCAAAAAGCGCAACTTCCCGTACAGGCCACACTCAATAAGAAGGTCCTTGGCACTATCCTCCGCTGCAAGGGCATCTAGCCTCCGCAGCCAGTCCACGCCTGTACAGCAACCCATTCTTACTACCATGTCCCGTGAGTAAGTACCCAAGGTACAAACCAAATTCAAGTCCAGATGCAGATACAAAGCACACATCCGAAATGAACATGTGGATCCATCTGCCATTCACACTCTCATCCCATCGACGTTTCCAAATTTCATACATTCTATTCAGGACCACTACACGCCGCTGGCGTGGACTAAGATTCTAAACCCCTTCATTCATAACGTGACAACCACCAAGCGGGATATGGAACAAACACACCCATGTATATGGAACAAACACACCCTTGTACAGGACTTTCACCGCTTTGGATCGAAGTCCCCATTCTTTGTGAAATACTCGCACCAGTATGCCAACCATACCGGCCACGCGCCTCTTTAGATGAAAGTTCAGTCTCTCTCCAACCTTTACTCCAAAGTTACGTACCTCCCGAGCGTATTGGACCCCGACCGCTACGAATCGAATATTGGGCACCCTACAGGGCGCCAAAAAAAGACCTACTCCCGCCCTCAATCACAGGCAGAAACGCGCGATGTACAGTAACATTCTAAGAACATTCACAATTACTTTAGCGTAAGCGATACAGGATGCTTGCTTTGTTCGAGGTGGATTTTGTTTGGCGGCCATTTTGATTTGGATGGCATTTGTCTGTTGGCATTTGACAGTCGTAGAGAGTGGTCGATCTAACGTTTCGTTACAACGTGTTGATATTATTAAAACATTTTATTTAAATAATTGTTCAACAATTCAGCGTATAATGAATAATTTTGAAAATATGTATATGTGTACACTGGGAGATACAGCAAAGACTGAGCGACAATTAAGCTAACGTACACCTGAAAAGATTGATGCAGGGAGGCAGAATGTTGCTGAATGTTTGGGTAGCCGTGCACAAGAATTAGGAATATCTCCCAACATGTTTGTTAAAAATTCTCAAAAAAAATTTGCTTTTCTACCTGTATACAATTCAATTGACACAACAGCTGCAGGCAAAAGACCATGTACGACGGCGAGACTGAAGTTCTCCAGTTTTACAGCTCGGTATAGACGACCACCACTTTTTGCAAAAAATCATTATTATTAAGCACACTTTGACTTGGCTGGCTTTGTTAATAACCAGAATAGCCGCTATTGGGGCACTGAAAACCCTCAACTGATACACCAGAGACCACTAAACCGTCGTAGAGTAACTGTATGTTGCGGCATTTGGGCCGGCGGCATTATTGGGCCATATTTTTTTGAGGATGCTGGAGGCAATACAGTAATAGTTACTAGTGACCGCTATCGGGACATACAGAAGATATGGTTCGAACAAGGCGGTGCCACATCATACAAGTGGTGATCACGACTGGAAAAAAAAGACGGCGGAGATAATAAAATTAATATCCTTTTTATTCATTCAAACAGAATTGAGAAAAATGATTTAATCGAAAAAATTTATTGCAAAATAATTATTTGACAAATCTTGAAAACTTTTCATCGCAGTGTAAATTTTTTTTATTCATGCTCTAATAATTCAAATAAAGTTGGCGGAATTTATTAACATAATAGTACATAATACTTTTAAAATAACTAAAGAAATTACATATAATATTTTAGATAAATTTTTAATAAAATTATCTGTTCAGGGCGTTTTTTTTTGTATTTGTTGAAAGTGCGTTTGGAAAATCCTTTTACGACTATTAGAGACGAAGAACCGATAAGTTTTTATATAAAAAATTTATTCTATTTCGAATGACACCAAATGTAGTGTTTTCGTTAACGAGATTAAAAAAAAAAACTAGGAAACTCAAACCGCAAATCTTTCCATGCAGATGTGCCCACTTCCGATCAAATGCTGTTGGTTTGTGTATTCACTAGTATCTATCGAAACATCTTAGACATGTGCGATGGAAAAACCTCAGACACGTGCGATGTTTCCTTCGATTTCAATTTAGAGTTTTTATTTTGTCCAAAGCCACGAGTTCTTTAATTATTTCAATAGTTGACAACATGATCTATTTAGCTTACATAATTAATACTATTAAGATTATTTGGTATTATACTCTTAATTTTGCAGCGTTAATAATTTTGAACAAGTTAACTTATGGGTTCTTATGAAATATTCCAAAAAATAACGATCCATAAAAGCAAGAATTTTCATTGTAAATAAATATTAAAATCTAAAATCTGTCCTTTTGATGCGCAATATTTCAGTATATCGATTCGTTTCTATTATCTTTTCGTAATAAATTACAATATTATCTTTTTACAAATTAAAGGAGACTATAATTATTAGGTTGAGGATAAATAATTGATAGTTACGACAGGTTAAATGTTTTCAAATCGATCATTTTAGTGGTCGTCAAATATTTGGAGCTTCCTTTTTCATATAACATAGAGTAAGGGCGTGGGTGGTATTAAGGCATACTATTGAAATGCGAAAACTAAAGGTAAACGAAGAATATGTCTAGATGATTAATCAAAATGCGTATCGATTGACGATTCGTTCGGATTAGTTTACTTCTGCACCCAATTGGAAATTCAGTCTTTCATCAAACGTAATCGCAAAGAACCGAAAGGATATTGTTAATTAATTAGGAAATAATTTTTATTTATCGATATTTTATTATTAATCCATAGTAATAATATGAGAATACAATTCTTTATGCTATTTCCCAACGTGCTCGTATATCAGAGTTAAGATAAATTCAACTGGAGATGATTTATGTGAAACGTGGAGAAAGATTTCATTTTTACGAGTATGCTCGTACATGTTGCACATTTAATTGGAATCATATTTCCTCTTTACAAATAGTCCTTGTGCACCGCTCTTCACTATTTCCTTATCCTCATCAAATATTTTGTGGATAGCCGGGTTTCGATTTTCTACACTGCCCCAACATTGATGATTGTAAATATTCACCAGCAGCAGACAGACGGGTGGGATAGTAGTCATGGAGCCCAGACAACTGCCCCGATTCTGTGAAAATATCGTCTTGATAACATTTCAGTAATAAAAAACGAGCTGATGAGGTGTATGGAGCGTCCTATACCAAGAAAATCTGTTTCGAGAATACCCAGGGTCATACGTGTGCTTGTGAACGAACATTCGATTGACGTTGCTTCAAATCAACCTTTTAACAAGACTGGAAAACGATAAGTCATCGGTGAGTTTTTGTTTCGGCTTTTCAGTTCGAATTTCCTACCGAACTGATAGAATCTCAATGCTTGTACTTAATGACATCATTTGCATTACAAAGAATTCTATGGCATACAATTGGAAATTGTTTTATAGATCCATTAGGACAAAAGAAATTAGTTAAGTTCTCGTAACACAGTAAGACTTTGAATGGAAAACAAATTCTATTTAAAGAGGAATAAAGTTTATTTCGCATTCAGAGTCTTATCATTATAGCCAATTATTCTACTCTAAGCAATATTTATAAGAAAAGTTACAATATTTTTTATAGTTAATCGTATACGAACAATAATAAATTACGTTGTAAGTTCTTCAAGCTATAGTTCATGATCATTGATAGCCAAATAATCTCGATGATGTGTTGTTAGATTCCTATTTATAAAAATTATTTCCTATTTTAGAGAAAATTTGTGAAAATCTAATCCTTGATTAAAATTATTTCAAACAAAGTAAGAAATTTGAAGAAAAAAAAACTATATTTTTTTTTTTTGGGGGTATTAAAATTAATTTTTCTTGTAACGGGTATTAATAATTATTAAAATTTAATAAAAAAAAATCGGAACTAATTTTAAAAACAAAAAATATGACATCTTAAGCAAGCTTATTTACTCAACCTAAGGAATTTATGATTTAAAAACTAATTTTTATCAATGTACAAAAATTTAAAATTTTGTTTATACTCTAATAAATAAAGTTTACCAATAATGGCATAAGTTAATCAAATTTTTCTAAAAGGATCAAGAACGAATTATTCTCTTCAATAATTATTAATTAAAATTTAAAGCATTTTTAATTAATTATTTTTAACCTTTTTTGGATATAATTTAATTAAAAGACAGACGCAAACTTATATGGATCCTGACAATTGCAGTTACTTTGAATTGAAAGCGAATCAAAAATAATTATAAATTGCAAGAAACAAAATTATAAGCAAAAGTTCTCCTAAAATATGAGTTATTATTTTTACAATATTTATAAATCAAAAATTGATATAATGACGTCTATAAAGTAGACGACTCTTATTGAAATGGAATTTTTAATATTTTTACTTGCATCGCAATTGTGTTTGTATTTTAATAATTTACAAAATTATTAAAATAATATCAACCCGTTAACAACAAAAGAAAATTGCAAAGATTTGCAAAGTTCGCGCCATTTTTCAAACATACACCAACGAATTGTTGTTGTTATTTTAGACCAAACGTCCCATGACGTTTGTTGATTTCCAATGTGAACTAACGTGAAATGTCAAAACAGCTCGTTTGGTTGAAATGTCAGACGGATGATGTAAACAGTGAATTGTTTTTGTGTGGAATATCCATAGTATGGAATTTACGTTAGAGAAAAAGCTGCAGGGTTTTAGGAATATTGCCCAAGAGAAGTTGCAGAATATTTTATGTTCAATACCGAATCGAAAAGATTTGATAATCGAAGCGGATCTAATAAAACCATTGGAACATGTTTGCATGGCATCATGGGTCAAGTAAAAACCGAATTTGGACGTATTAAAAATGAAATCCGCGCTGAAAAATCGTATTTGTTTTAGGTCTCAAGGTGTGGAAAAGATCTACAAATTCGATCAGAATAATGTGCCGCTGAACGAGAACAATTACGTGGCGTACATGATATCGGCAAATCTCCTGACTTTTAAGTTAGTACTCGACCAAATTCTGGCGCACCAGAGTAAGACAACACAAGCTGATGATTTTGGTGGCTTAAAACGATACCATGTTATAGTTGTTCCCAATGTGTATAGTAGTTTTCAGATACTTTTAGAAGAAGAGGGATTGCATGGGTTCGTCAACTTGCATCGGTTCAACTGGGATTTTATCTACCTTGACGAGAGCGTACTCAGTCTGGAACTGCACTCAGTAAAATCTGATTAGAACGTTGTAAACGCGAAAATGTTCATCAGTTCATACTTTTAGGTATTTAATGATATCTTCATCCAACGGGACACATCAATTCTATCTTCGATAATACAAAGCTTTCGCGTGTTTAGCATGGTGGCTGGGAAACCGGATGTGATAGTAACATTTGGCAAACACTCGGAAAAACTGATTGAAATGGTGGATCGTCACCAGTTTTCAGGTGTCAATGACAAAAAGGGTGATTTCGAAATTATGTTAGTAATTGACCGAAATAAAGACTTTCCGTCGTGCCTTCTTACGCCAGCCATATACTCGGGGCTGCTATTGGAAGTCTTCAAATTCAAGGCGGGCGAACTTACAGTGCACTTAAACTCGAATAAAATTTCTAACGGCAAACTAGACATCTTCAAAACGCCATCGGATCAAAGTGGGTCTATACAAAATGCCGCAACAGTAATTCGAATGAATGGCACACAAGATGAGATTTTTGGCGACAATCGATACAAAAATATCTCAGACGCGAGTAATTTGGTACGTTCTCAAGCAAAAGTTTTAGGTCTTGAAGTTCAGAATCTCAACAAAATGAAGCTGAGCGAAATGCAGGAGTACGTATCGAGAAAGTTGCCAAAAATAACTGAATTAAAGAACAAATTAACAAAGCACTTGAATGCTTGCGAGCAGATTATCAAGGAGCTGGCCGGAAATTTTCAAATGTTGCAATCGCTCGAGGATGACATTCTCCACAATCATAACCGGAAGCAAATTCTAGCCAAAATCGATGAAATATTAACGGTGGAAGCGCATAAATACAATACTCTCCGGCTATTATGTCTAGTGTACGTCTCCATCGGGCTGACGTCGGAAGAACTGTCCACATTCATTAGGAACTACTGCAATATCTTTGGCTACAAATACTTGTACGTTTTTCAAAATTTAGCCAAAGCGCAACTTTTGCCTGAGCTGGAAACAGCGCCGAAAACTAAACTGCTGCAGAATTTCCAACTTCCGATATTTCAGCAAACCGAATTTCAAGCGAACGCAAACAAGTTAAAACTCTTAACACCCACGTCAGCAGACTCCAAGTCGAACATAGATAAGCCCTGCGCCAGTTATGTTTTCAATGGTTCCTACATTCCCATGACAGCCCGATTAGCGTTCCATTTGCTAAAAGCGGAGAGTTTGGATGACTTGAGCACCAAATTAGGCGTTTTAGATGAACTGAGAATCTCATTGGATAAATATTCCGAATCGAAGACAATCAAGGAACTCCAACAAGCTATTAAACGTGGCGCATTCCCAGATCCGTACCCACTAAAAAAACGGACACTATTCATTTTCGTATTAGGTGGAGCGACATATGCCGAAATAGCGGCATGCAACTTAATTGCTCAAATAACAAATTCGAAAATTGTTATCGCCTCGAACGGAATTTATTCTGGAAGTGATTTTATCTCGTCTGCATTTCTATAAAAACAAAATGAATTGTTACTATTGTACTATTTAGAAAGATCATAAATATTATTGTTAATTTGATCAATTTATTATTTGTATATAAAATGAAGAAAGAAAAAAACTGTTAAAAATCACATTGAATTGAACTATGTTCCCGTCATGCCCGGAACTCTGTAAAGAAATGTTCCGTCCGAGTGATAATAGCAGTCGTCCACCTTATAGGTAGCTCCGCTCTTCCAATATTTCTTTGGTATTTTGATTTTCTCTTTTATAACATCGTCCGATCCGTCAGTAGAACTCCGCATCAGATTTCCATTGTTACTATTTCGAATTGTTGGATTCTTTTCAATATTGAAAATGCTGAGTGTTTGCTGTTTCGACTCAGTTGATTTCTGGTCCGAACCGCCTGGCCCATCTTCGTTTTTCTGAATTTTACCAAATTTCTTAAGATCTTCGAACCGCATATGCCGTTTATCAAGCGCAATTTCTAGCATGTAAGTATCATCGTCGGTGGGTCGTTTTTTAGCAGGCTCTACTTCCACTGCCGTCACTTGGGTAGCTTGAATTTGTTTAATGTCTTTTGTGGCATTCACTATATTGGAGAATTCTGTTGATGATGGCCGCGGAAATGGATATTTTTCAACAAAAACACTCTTTAGATCACCAATATCCGAAGAGTATCGATTGGCAAATTTCTGCAAATGCTCTACGAGATTTTTGTCAAGAATAGTGTACTCGCCTTTGCGAAATAGCTCCCAATTTTTTTTAACAATTTCATCGTGTTTTTCAAGACGTTTTGCTGTTTGTGGGCGCCATTGTGCTTTAAGGATTTTCTCAACTGTCGCTATGTCAGCAGGAAAACTCTCAGACAGCTTCTCCGCCGACCATTCGTCAGGATCTCTTCTGTGCAGTAGACGCATTTGCTCCTTTTCAGCCCAGATCAGAAAATTGGCCTGTTTCGTTTTGAAGTACTTATTCTTGATTATTTTTTTCGATATCATATCTCTGCGTTGGACCGCTTCCCTTTCGTAATGTTTGTGCATATCGTGAACATTCATAAAGTCCGATTCAATATCGTCGTCCAACATAGTCGGATCTTGAAGAATGTCTTTGTCATCCTCGAATTGCTTAACGATTTTGTTCATACCCGGATTTGCACTTCCACGAGCATACCTCTTTGTCATTCGTATTATTGTTCGGCAATAATTTTGTACCGGTTTTGTAAACATTTCTATCACAACCGCAATTGCTCTTCAATTTATATAAAATAAAAATCACTCACTACTCCCCGTAATACTCTTCAAAATACAACAACAAATAATAACACAAATTTTTTTTTCTTCTTCTTCTTCTTTATTTTCAAAATAAAATTTCATAAAACATCGAATACAACTGTTGCACTCTTTCGGCCAATAGCAATAAGCTTATATATTCTGTTTGAGCACAGGCAATAATGTTTTTAAAATTAATCCTATGAACAAAAAAAACATTTTTCAGTAATAATTGATTATAACAATAATGAATAAACTCGTATGATTTTTAGAAATATTAATTTATCGTGGAATTTAAGGGATTTTACTTAACAGAAAACTGCAATACTTTCAAGTATTAGGAATCTAGTTGTACATCCCTACAAGATGGCGCAATAAAAGCGTGCCAATTGAAACGCGTAGCGTGGAGTCGGTTTTTATTGCGAATCGTTCATTCAATCAATACTTGTGTTTGGCTATAGATGAGAAATAGTTCAGTGGGTGCGCTTCTGTAATTAAATATTTGGTGACATAGTAGATTAGAGTGTTAATTGGTTTAAAATAGCATCAACAAGTCGAGAAAACAATTTTGACGATACTTGACTGAATTGATTCAGGTAACAAAGTACATTATTTGTAGAGAATTGAGTTTCAACAGAATCGTGTGTGTGTGTGCCGTAGAAGCTCATAGTCGGCGTCGCCGCCATATTAGAAAAAAATTCGCGTTTCTGTGGCGTCGCATTTCCCAAGCCGGCATTATTAAAGTTAAATTTGGATTTTTTTTTAGTAAAAATTAACAAGGAAAACGCCAAAAGGTTGTTTGGATAACTAATTGGAGACTTCGATTTTGGATCAAGTATAAAAAGAGAATTGATAAAAATGGAATACGATGAAAATGATAAGAAAGACGACGTCTCTGGCGGTGATAATAATCAAAGTATTGGAGGAGGTTCAGGTGGCAATGGTGGAAGTGGAGGTGGAGGTGGTGGTATGGGCGGTGGCCTTGGAAATCGCGAGCGTGATCGCGACCGACGTACTCGTGGGGATCGTGGAACACGGTTCTCAGATGTGGATAGTGCGAATGGCGGTGGTGACGGCGGAAATCGCGATAGAAGTCGCGAGGGCCGAAATTGCCGTATTTACGTCTCTAATATTCCATATGACTACCGTTGGCAAGACTTGAAGGATCTGTTCAGACGCGTAGTTGGGAGTGTTGAATACGTAGAACTGTTCATGGATGAGAACGGTAAGGCTAGAGGATGCGGAATAGTTGAGTTTAAAGATCCGGACCATGTGGCAAAATCCTTGGAAAAAATGAATCGTTACGAATTGAACGGCCGAGAACTAGTCGTCAAAGAAGACCACGGCGAGCATCGTGACCAATATGGACGAATCGTGCGTAACGACGGATTAGGAGGAGGTGGCGGCGGTGGTGGTGGCGGCGGCGGTGGTGGTCGAAACGATCGTGGCGGTGCCGGTGGAGGTGGTGGCATCGGTGGTGGTGTTGATCGAGGTTTCTCCCGACGCGATAGGGACGATGACCGAATGTTAGTAGCTTTTCTTTCTATTCTATTTAGTAATATTTTGGAATTTACATGCAAATTTCTTAGCTAAAATAGTGCATTTTAGTAGAAGATGATTACCTATCGACATTTTCAATTTGGAATTATTTCCGCTCATTATTTCAATAACACACATTTTCAGTCACGAGGGAATGCATTTCGTGTTTAACTTGTTTAAAATATGAAAGCCGACATTTCGTAGGAATTTTTATTGTTTACCTTCTCGATAAGCAAACAGTTTTGTTTGAGCGTGTACGAATTTGGCAACATTGCTTATTTTGGCCAATCATCAGAGACTATCGAAATGGATTTTTTCCCACAGAAATATATGTGTTCTGTTGCTTTTCCCTATTCGAGGTGCGTTGGAATGAATTTTACTTACTACCCACCATTCTGAAAATAAACTGCGAATTATCTTATCAAAGATGAAGTACAACAAATACTGTCGCGGAGTTTTGCAAAACAAAATCCCATCAAAAGAGAATATTTTCTTATTTTTCCGCTGGTTGGTTACCTTGCACGACCGGTCTTCGCACCAATGCGTAAACATAAACAAATCTCGCAGAACATATTCTTGTATATTTAGTTTTTGGCTCTGCAGTGGCATTTATTTTCCGACCTCTGATCCCGCAATCATATTCGAAATGCACTCTTTCGTTCCAAGTTCATTGACAACAGCAGCACTAAAAGTCGGGCTGCATTTTGCTTCCGCTCTTAACAAAAAAAGGCCTATAAAAATTACTGCACTTTTGAATGGTTTCTTATCGTATCGGTTGTGAAAATAGCTAACAGCACTGAAATTGAACCTAAAAAAGGCACGTTTGCTTCTTGCTAACTGAATTTTCAGATTTTGTGTGAATTTTTTTCGGCCATTTTTTTCTATTTTCTCTTTTTTACTTTAATGTAGAATGGGCCGCGGCAATGTTACTGTTTCTGCTTGAACTTAAACGTTTTCCCCCTTTTTTTTGCTTGAATAAGAAAAGTAGATAAATAGAGAAAAAAAACAAAAAGTTGGCAATGTTTTGTTAGCCGAGTGTTGTTGATTGATTGTTTTTTGGAAATTATTGTTTTTTTTTTCCTTTCTTTTCTTGACGTCAACAGGTCTGGTCGACATATGGGTGGTGGTGGGGTTGGCGGCGGAATCGGCATGAACGCTAACAATGATTATGATGTGCCATACAATACGTATGGCCTTAGTACTTCGTTCTTGGAGAGTCTTGGAATAAATGGACCTTTGCATACGAAAGTTTTTGTAGCCAATGTGAGTATCTTGATTTCTAGTTCATTTATTTCGATATCAATTATTGATAAGTTGGTTTTTGTGCTATATATATTTTGTGCTAAGATATTTAGAAAAGTTGAGTTAAATATAAACAAGGGAACGTAGGCCTGCTCACAAAGTAGCTGCTTGCTGATTGAGGAATATTTTTGTTCCAGTATTTTCCGATGATCGAAATTTAACCAATTCTTACAGGAGGAGGATTAGTTGGAAAGATGCTGAAAATAGTGATTTTTTGTTATTTTTCTCTTCAGCAAATACCAGGGGGAAAAAATATTTTTAAATTGCCGCCTTTTTCACATTTCGATCAGAGACGATTTTAATAATTATTCCAAAGTGATCTAGAGAAATATAAAATTGAGTGCCTCATTTTAACTTAGTATCAGAATCAGAGTTAGTTCTTTGTGCGCATACCTTTAGGCATTTGTGAAATTATTCAGGAGGATGCAGGCTTTTGAAGCGTTCGCTATTTTGAGTTTTGCTTCGTTGTAAATTGGGGCTTTTTTTCCAATTCAAATAAATTAAATTCTAATCAATTGTGAGGAATTAGGAAAGGCTTTCAAAAAAGCCTCTGTTCAGATTTGAGGCATATCTAAGATAGTATGTACAGCGCACCAAATCGTGGCCATTTAATTATATTCAAATTTTCTGCGGCACAAATTTCTTAAATCAAAAAATTTTGGAGCATATTTATTTAGTTGGGATAATATTTTTTGGCAAGCTGGATTTCGTTTTATTATTGACATTTAGCATTTACTGTTGATGGAAGACCGTTTTCGATCGAGCCTGATGATAAAAATGGTCTTAGTTTAGTTTAGTAAATATTAAAAGAAGAAAAATTCTCGATTAAGATAAGAACGGGTACAAGCATTGCTAAGATAGAATAAAGGATAGAGAAGGTTACAGGTTCAGCATCACCAGTTAGATTCAGAGCCTACTGTTCAGGTGGGAGATAGGCAATAATTGTGTGAATAGACGTAGGGATATGGGCTGAGGCGAAACCGTAAAAAGATGGTTTTTCGTAAATGTTTTGAATTGTGATGGTATGAACGAACGGTAGTAAATTATTTTGTGTATTGCTCTTTGTTCCGTTTCAGTTGGACTACAAGGTCGATTCGAAGAAATTGAAGCAAGTTTTCAAGCTTGCAGGTAAAGTTCAGAACGTTGACTTGTCGGTTGACAAGGAAGGTAACAGTCGTGGTTTCGCTGTCGTCGAGTTTGACCATCCGGTCGAGGCGGTTCAGGCCATTTCCATGTTTGATCGGCAAATGTTGTTTGACCGTCGCATGACAGTTCGTTTAGATCGAATTCCCGATAAGGGTGAAGGTCTTAAATTGCCTGAAGGTCTGGGCGGCATTGGCATAGGTTTAGGCCCGAACGGCGAACCCTTGCGCGATGTTGCAAGAAATCTTCCGAATATGTCGCAGCAGACAAATAATCAGCAGCCACCATCAAATATGGGCGGTGGTGGAGTTGGTATGAATGTTGGCGGTGGTTTGATTTCGAATTCGGCGCCTGTTCCCGTTGCTCCGCCGTTGAATTCGCAGTCTGCCAATCTTTTGAACGCCGTTGCTAACACACCTGTTCTGAGTGGCCTTTCGAATTCTCATCTGGCTGCTATCTCAAATGTGGTGGGCCTTAAAAATGCCCTCACCAATCCGTTGCTCACTAGCAGCCTGACAAGTTTAGGTTTGAGCCTTGGCGGCGGCGGTAATTCAGGATCTGGTGGCGGTGTTAACGTTGGCGTTGCCGATGATGGTGGCAACACAGCCGTCCCATCAGCGAACAATTACAGTACCGGCAACAGCTATAATTCCGGCTATACTAGCACATCGTTCAGTTCAGGTGTTGGAGGCGGCAACCAAGGTGGTGGTGGACATCAGGGCGGAGGTGGTCATCAAGGTGGTGGCGGCCACCAAGGCGGAGGTGGTCGGTCCGATTTCGATCCATCCGTTCGCAGTTATAACACACAGCCGCAAGATGGCAATGATTTCTCAAGTGGCGGCGGAGGTGTCGGTAATAGCGGCGGTGGTGGTGGAGGCAATGTCGGCATGGGTAATCAGTACGGATCACCAATGAGTAACGTCCGAAAATCCGACACAATTCTCATCAAAAACGTTAGTAAATCATAAAATTTCAATTTCAATCTAAACTAATTACCCCCTCCCCTTACTAGATACCGCTCAGCTGCACTTGGCAAACATTGCGTGACAAATTCCGCGACATTGGAGAAGTGAAGTTCGCTGAGATTCGTGGCAATGACATCGGAGTGGTGCGCTTCTTTAAAGAGAAGGATGCCGAACTTGCAATCAGTAAGTAACCCCATCGACGACAGTTGGTCTAGTTCATTGTCGACTAATGAAAAAAATTTCTTTTCTTCCCTTTCAGAATTAATGGATGGTTCCCGAATGGATGGTCGAACAGTTGCCGTCAGTTTCTTCTAAAAAGATTGCATTTCGCAACAACAAAACAAAGAGCAAAAACCATATTTATTCACACAGATTTAATCATATTTTAATAAAACTAGTTAGTAAGTTTAAGAAGTCATTATGAAGAGAAAAGAAGAGAGGAAGGAAGGATATCAAACTTTAGGGCCATATATTACAGCGATCTTATTTGTTTCTACGCCGCCGAACATAGAGGAGGAGGAAGAGAGGATACATTTACGTTTATTTAATTCTTAGTTTTTTTTCTTTCTGTTTTGTTCTTCATTTCTCGCCGAATTTTTTCTTATTGTTGTGGGCCTAAATAATAATTCCATAGATTTGTTCAGATTAATCGATTTAGTAGGTTTCTTCTTTTACTTTCGCTTTAATTTCTTCTTTTATTTCGATTTATCCGTGATATTTTGCTTTATTGCGTTTGATATTGGTCTATGCGCGGCGAGGCCATTTCTTTTTTTTGTGGTCTCTACAGTAAGGTTAATATGTACAAGAAATAATTTGTTTTTAAGTTAATTCTAATTATAATATTGTATAAAAGGAAAAGGAGAGTTAACAATGTTCGATCTTTTTTTTGGAGATCGATTTAGTTTCAATATGTTACGGACGATGGTAATTAGTTCGCATTTGGAACTATTGAGCAAAAATTACGTGTTGGGCTTTTGGACATTTATTACTAACACCACGTTTTATATATCAGACTTGCTCAATTAAGAATTGTGTTTATCAAGAACGAAAAGAAGATATTACCACAACGCCACTAACAACAATAATACTCCGCGTATTGGATAAAGTTTTTAATAAATGACGACAACTGACAGCTTTAACAAGTCGTTCTAAAATTTCTTTCCTTTTTCTTTTTATTACCATAAAATAATATATAATTTTAAAAAAAAAATCTAATCTTAAGAAAATTGTATTTTGAAGTGATGAGAATAAAAAAATACATCAAAAAATTACCCAAAAAGTATTTGTGTTATATTGATTTAGGGCGGGACGTGGGTCTAAAAAGGTGCTATTTTGGTTCAAGCCAAGTTTAGTCCGTATTAAAAGTAGGCATTGGTACATGGGAGCTTCGTTCCCAATACCTTTCCGACTATTACCACAGACAAGAAAATAGCATTTGAGGATGCCCTTAACATGATCATGCCAAATTGGGTCCTAGAACCTTTTTCAAACCTACAAACAGCAGCATTATCACTGCAGGAGGAGTTGATCGGGTTGTCAAATGAGGAGTTGATCGAATTGTCAAATGAGGAGTTGATCGGATTGTCAAATGAGGAGTTGATCGGATTGTCAAATGAGGAGTTGATCGAATTGTCAAATGAGGAGTTGATCGAATTGTCAAATGAGGAGTAGATCGAATTGTCAAATGAGGAGTTGATCGAATTGTCAAATGAGGAGTTGATCGAATTGTCAAATGAGGAGTTGATCGAATTGTCAAATGAGGAGTTGATCGAATTGTCAAATGAGGAGTTGATCGAATTGTCAAATGGAAAATTGTGGTTTCAAATGCAAATTCCAGTATTTTAGTCAGTCAGCATTATGGGCTACATCAAAGAAGCTTTCCATTGCATTCCTATCATAAGATGTAGCCTCCTATCAGCAAAACGATATTTTGTTTATCATCTGACATTCTTAGAAGACGCGAACATAAGTTTGGTTTTGACAGCCATTCAAAGGAGACGAGGTTTTTGTTTTTCGTTAATATGGAAAAGGTGAATTCGTGTGTTAATAAAACAGTATTTTTTAAAGAAAAAAAAACATATCTGAAACCAAAACCACACTTGAAAAATATAATGGGGAACTCCTCTGCATCATATGGAATGATATGGAAATAATGCTGAGTGGAAAGGACGTCCAATTTAGGGCGCCACCGAATAAAATGATATTGTTTTAAAAGAATGTTGAATGAAAATATATTAGATAGCAGACATGGTAAATATCTCAAGAGAACGTGTAAGAATTTGTGTAAAATGGATTCACCATTACAAGCCAGAACCCAAAGTTCACTCAAATAATGGACTTCTACTAGGGAGCATGCAACAAGGAAGGTAAAAATGGTTCTATGGCTATTGTTTGCAGGTTTGCAGATGGTATAATCTTCATCGACTATCTTGCAAAAGGAAAAGGCAGCGTTATTAGACCAGTTGAATAATGAAATCGAGACAAAACGACCCCGCATTTGGCAAACAAAAAATGTCTGTTTCACAGTTGCAATAGCAAAATTCAAGTTGCTTCTGCATCCACCCTATTTGCCAGATTTAGCCCCCAGCAATTATTTCCTATTTCCGAATATATCGAGACATAAAAATGTTTTTTCTTGTCAAAGCCAAGTATTAATCATGCAACCATCGTGTTTAAACGAAAGAGGAATTATGGTAAGTCAACAATTTACTGCAAAGGAGGTTGACAGATTGCCAATAGTGGAAGGCGGCGATTTAAGATTGCTGATGACAAATATGACACCAAACGCCGTAAAAATTAGGGCCACTACCCAGGCTCAGCCCTCTCACTAATTTTATATCATTTTTTAATCAAACTTTGAGCAATACCACAATTTTCTTCTATTATTTTTCACTACGCTTTCTACTTTAAACCCCCTCCCACCTCTTCCATGGAAAAATTTACACCTTTAGGTGCCTCCATTATCCTCTATTCGTTCTGATTAGCAACTCTGCCAAAATTCCGAATCCCCCTTCAATCTACGAATAAAGCTAGCAAAAAGCATACCCAGCACAATAATGTGCTCCCTAAGTATGGCCATCATTAGCCCATAGTCCTGTCGCACTTCACGTTCAGAAAATTTTTATTTTTCATTTAAATCGAAATTTTAGGTGCTTTCCTCTTCCCGTCCAACACCGAAAATACACGGTACTTTTTTATACTATAACCGCTTTAGACAAAAAAAGGCATCATGGATTGGCAATTTATAGTTTTGTGAATTAAAAAAAAATGACCATTTGTAATGAGTTTTATTAAAAATTATACCCTCAAACAACAAAATTCACAATATTAATAGATATACTTGCTTACGCATAATATAAATGAAAATAGTTTCAAAATTACCGCTTCAATCGCATACTGAACTTTTAAATTGGCGCCCACTGATTTACGCCGTTTCTGTAATTTTGCATTTCGATTCAGACAATTTTGAGAAATTTGTTCTAGAGAGAATTAGACAAACGATGAAACGCGTTGTTTTTAACAGAATAATTGTTAAGTTCTAAAGCGGCGAAAAACACTAGTTTGTTACGACTTAGCATGACTGGCGTGTTCTAGAGAATTTCAGAAAACTGGTTCTAGAGCAGTATTAATTCAAGCGCTGCTCGTGCGAGAGAGTTTGCAGTGGTTTAGTTTTAGTTAAGTTGTAGTGTTGTGTAGACGTCTCGTAATTTGTGTAGCATTTTATTTTTGTCGTTTACCCTATTCATCGGATCTACATTGGATCCTAACAATATGAAAATGTGCTTGGTCGTCTGTAATAAAACGGTTCGTTTTATGTTCTAGGGCAAAGTTTTTTTTTAATAACTTTTAAATTATTGGTATTAGCATATTCTTTTGTTTTGTCAACGTGTTCAAAGCACCTAACCTATATCGTTTTCTTATTGTTTGGACTTCCGCCTTTAATTTAGTAAAAAATTGTATCGTTTAGCTGTTTAAGTTTGTTTTCATCCAAATTTAAAAATGGAAGGACAAGATGTGTATTTTAGACATATTTTATTGTATTATTTCCGAAAAGGCTAGAACGCATCGCAGGTACATAAGAAGTTATGTGCCGTATATGGGAAACGGATCCATTTCGGAAACGACTGATAACTGGTGACGAAAAGTGGATAGTTTACAACAACGTTAATCGGAAACGATCGTGGGTGATGCGAGATGAACCACTTCAGACGACATCAAAAGCTGAGCTGCACCAGAAGAAGATTATGCTGGTTTGGTGGGATTATAAAGGAATTCTGCACTTTGTACTTTTACCAAGAAACCAAACGATTAATTCCACCGTGTACGTTCAAGAAAAGCGGCCAGAGTTATTTTCCAGCATGACAATGCAAAGCCGCACACATCTTTGCTCACTCGCCAAAAATTATTGGAATTAGGTTGGGAGGTGTTGTCACATCCACCATATAGCCCTGACCTAGCGCCTTCAGATTACCATTTATTTCGTTCCATGCAGAACTCCTTAAATGGTAAAATTTTTAATGACACTGCCTGAAAGATGGCAAAGGCTCATCGACAAAAATGGACAATACCTAATTGGATAGTTATATTTTTAAGTAAACATTTTGAATTTTTCTTCTTATTTAAAATCCGCAATCACTTAGTTGCCAACCCAATAAATACAATTTTATAATTTATGTTTTATTGGTTGATATCTCATGGCACGCTTGCACTCGTACCATGTGAGAACAGATAGAAGGAATGTCTTCTTGAAGGTAATTCATACTTTTAGTGTCGGCGTAGTAATAGTTCATTCATAATCATCAACGTGTATGCAAACTACAAAAGCCTTCGCCAACCAGAATGAAATCGATCCATTTCTTAAAAGGATGGTAACTGGGGATGAGAAATGAGTCACATACGACAATATTGTACGAAAACGATCGTGGTTAAAGCGCGGTGAAGCGGCTCAAACGGTGGCCGGCCAAACCAGAACTAACGGCCAGACCGGGATTTGCTGTGCATTTCGTGGGACTGGAAAGGAATTATCTACTATGAGGTGCTTCCATATGGCCTAACACTAAATTCAGACGTCCACTGTCAACAATTGGACCGTTTGAAGCTAGCTTCGATTGACCAGAAGCTAACAGGAGAGGTGTTGTGTCAAGCCACATACGTCTATAGTGAATATACGAGGTCTGCTCAAAAAGTATCGTTAATTTTGAATTTCCGCGGGTTACGTATATTCGATTTTTTGTGGCGTTATGTTGGTACTCATGTCTCTCACTTATGCCGACAGGTTCGGCCATTTTGAATGTCCAGTTAATTTTTGACAGCTGCTTTGCTTGCACGTGTTTTGGCTTGTCTTCGATTTTTGCCCATTCCAAAAAATGGACCAAAGAATCTGTTTCGGGAACAAGAAAAACTCACAGGGCGCCAGATCTGGGGAATACGGTAGCTGCGGTATTATTAGTGTGTTGTTTTTGGCAACGATGCGTGAGCAGAGACGTTATCATGGTGCAAAAGCCAATTTCTGTGCTGGCCGCTTTTCTCTCTCTCACTAGCAGACCCTGGTAGCAAACGAGTAAATTCTTATAATATTTTTTATAAAAGATAGTACATAAATCCTTCTGGACCCCTTTTTTATTAGTAATGACCCATCAACAGACACCCATCTCACATAGTTCCGCTGCATTAATTCGTATTTGGCACCGAAAAGTCATATTGTAAAAACAAGACAACTCGTGGTGTGGCGTCTGCGACTGCTGATATAACATGCATTCGACGTCTCATTCAGACTTCCAATGACATTCTAAATACGACAGGGTGCCAGAAAAATATCAAAATTAATAAATAATAAAAATCCAAATCAATAGTTTTTTTTTATTAACTTTTAATTATTTTTTTTTATTTTTAAATTGCATTTTTGGCAATTTATTTTCTATTTTAAAACAACGTCGTCGTCGGTTCATTAGCCATTAAATTTTTGATAGCATTTCAGTCTCTCCATACTTTTTTTGTTGAATTATTTGTATTTGCTTTAGTTTTTTTTGTTCTTTTTCAGTTTTTTTTTCTTTAAATCTTTTTATTATTTTATTTGCATTACTTAATATTTATCATATTTATTTTTTATCATAATTATTATCTTCTCGTTTTTAATCGTATTTTTTTTTAAATTTATTTATTTAATTATAAATATTCTTAAATAGTTTAATGATAATTTTAATTAAATGTAAAAATAGTTATTAACCGTTTGTTATATGATGAAAAATAAAACAAGAGTTCAAACGGATTGTCCTCCTTATGCCTCTCAATTTCCCGCCTTTTCCTCTTTTCCTTTTTACTTCCATTTTCTCATTTCACATTTTATTCAATTTCAATGCTACAAAAATAACGACTACTACCTACACTACTATTTGGTTGTATAAAAAAAATTCAAATTACAATAATTGAGTGAAGAAGAAAAACCAGACAAAATATAAAATGGAAGAGAAAAACTACAAAAAGAAAATAGAACAGAGGGAGGAGAAGAAGAAGGAAACGCCCTCTTTTTGCCATTTAAAATTAGCTAGTTAATGGAGGCGAGGATAATCGGAAGATCACCCGCCTACCAGCCTGTCGTCATCGGCAGGAGAGAAATCACGAGCGCACGAAAACGAGAAATGGAAGAAGAAAAGAGCAGGACAGGACGAGTGATAGGCACAGCATCAGCGAACGCACATGGCTATGGCTACGGCTACGGCTATGCTCACAGCGACTAATAACTGGGGGCGGCTGCTGGCTGGCTAGTGCGATCCGATGAACTCGTACAAGGATTTTGGCACCCGATTTACGTACTTAATTTGGTGCTTTTGTATAACTCGTGCGGCCAGGCACGTCAGTCGGGTGTACTTGATCGGATTGACTAATTCGTGGATCTGTTGGTTCTGTAGGAGTGACTCGAAAGTTTCGCCATCAGCGTTTTTCGTGTCCTGAAAAATGGAGTGGAGAATTAGTGACACCGGAAATTGTTTGTTAACCAAATAATAAAGTCACTTACCAAATGGGCTCCGTATGCGAGAAGCGTTTGTGCAAGGCTGGCTGGACACGGTCGTGCCATCGCTGCCAAATGTAGGGGGGTGTTGCCTGCGTCGTCCTTGGCGTTCGGATCGGCACCGACCATTAAGAGTGCCTTCGCCAGTTGCGGCGAAGGAAACTGACATGCAGGATATCGGCCGACCAGGGCAGCTTCCCTGTAGCAAGCCAAATGGAGTGCAGTGCGTCCCGACCGGATTATCACTTTAAGGCTAATTAGCTTGTACAGAGCTATTAGGATCGTCTTATAGCAGGTTGTATTACAGGCTTCGTCTTGGACTAGATGGGCTAGCAAACAGGCCAAATGGAGAGCACCTACTAAAGCCCGACTGAGCGCACTCGTATCTTTCTCTGATTCGGGTAACGTTTCCAGCATTCGTTGACCTGATCGACACCAAACATGACACATGGAAGAAAATAACGAATATTAATTGAATGAAGAACCGCCGCACAAATGCAGCGCCGCTAATCAGACTAACCCAATTCGATTTCCTTAACCGCCATTCCGAAGACCATCAGCATGTCGGCGGTATCGATTGGCGGCACGATACGCCCTCTTGACGAAGGGCGTCCAGTCTCTCCTAGCATAAAACTGAACAGTTCAGCGAATGACAGCAGCGACGACTGCGTCAATGGACTGAGGGGCTCTAGAATGCTTTGCTGCATTGTCAGCGCGTATGTCCAGAGTTCTATACAGCGATCGAATCGACCAGCGTCCGCGTAATGTGCACCTCTAAAAATAGGAAGAACGGAAAAAATTTTAGGACGGGACATGGTAGACGACCGGTCACATGAACTTACCGGTAACGAATGTAGTAGCTTGTGTCGGGATGTGCTGGCCCCAATATCCGCTCTCTTATAACCAACGCCTGCATACGCATCTCGTCTGGGTCCATAACTAATTCGTCTAAATCGTCAATGTTGGCTACTTCGACGGCATAATCGTAAGCAGGTATTGGCTTGCTCATCTGTTTTGGTATTTGCGGCTCTTGGCCGTAGCGGTCTTCGAGGGCGCGTCGCCACAGTAACAGGGCGCACAGCATATCACGTTTCTTATCTACGTAGGTGGCTCCAAGTAATTCTAAGGCGGCTATTTTGTCTTCGCGTTTCACTGACGGCAAGCTGATCAGATGCTCCACGATGGGCAGATGTCCGGTCACACTGGCGGCCAGTAGCGGTGTCATGCCGTACGAGTCGACGTCCATCCTAGCACCGTGCTTCAGCAGTAGCTGCAGGATCTCCAATGAACCAGACTCTGCGCAGTCGTGTAGCGCCGTGTTGCCTTTAACACTGCGTCGATTCACATCCGCTTTCAGCGACAGCAGATACTGGGCGATCCGGTAGTGTCCCTTGTAGCAGGCTATCATGAGGCATGTGTGTCCATGTCTGTTCGCAACTTCAAAATCTGTAATTACAAATAAAAATTGTTAAGCTAACGACCGAGAAAAAAACGACCAAGCAGAAGGCTCCCCCCGAAACCAACATCAACTATCATTGGGCTTTTCGCCGATCTTACCTGCACCATTGTTAATCAAGTATTTGACAATTTCGAAATGTCCATCGAAGCAGGCAGCTCTAAGCGGTGTCGAATTCGTTCGGGTCGTGCTGTTCACATTGGCGCCCCGCTTAACCAACAACTGCACTATTCCAATGTGTCCGGCGGCCGAGGCGCACCATAACGGAGGGGCATCTTCTATAGTCTCCCCATCGAAGGTGACCGAGCCGACTTGCTCTACATTGGCGTGGCATTTTGTTAGCAAATAATCTACGACGTCGTAGTGTCCCTGTCGACAGGCTATCACCAGTGGCGTGGCGCCGCCTGTCTTTGCTGACACGAGTATATTGATTTCGGCCTGTGATCGTTTGTGAAAGCAGCCCTGAAATCAAAAAACACCGACAACTTTAGATTTCTATTCAGTAAAAATCGAATCAAAGAAAATTAAAATCTTTTCACAACGAACCACTACTAATCTCCTCGATAACGAAAAAGCAATAACTCGAAATGGCGGAACATAACAAAGGGAAGAATTGGGAAAGACTACCAAGAAGAGTTCTCCTATTCCGAGCTTCAACACGCCCGAAAGTAAGTACGCCTAACAAATCGGCTCCACATCCAACCGATCCTTTGTGGCAAGTACACATTCACAGTCAAGTAAGAAGATCAGTTTTTTCTGTTATCGAAGTCTTTTGGAACCAAAACGTTGCAAGTTAATAAACACGAGCCCCTCCCCTCCCCCACGTAATCATCAGCAAATTTCATAAAATAATGCATTGTTCATGAACTCGTCAAACTGATTTTCAAAAATTAATAAGATTTTTAAATTGGAAAAAGAAAATAAATGACACGAGCCGGTCTCTGGTTGAGAATCTAGCTACTGAAATTGCCGTCAAGGTGCGGCCAACTGTCGCAAGTCAAATTTGGTTTCGAAATTATCATAAAAACAGAACGAAATTAATTTAAAAAGGAAAAATTCTTTAATCTGAAATGTGATTATTTTTGTACTTCCATGAACCTGCTGGGGCACAGAAGGAAGAGAAGCAGCAGGTGGTGTTTTATAAAGCATTAAGAATAATGAGTGCAGCAGTAATAATCATGTCAGCTCCACCTACAGCCGAGTACAATTGCATTATTTTTAAGTATTTTTACAATAAGTTCCCGACCATGCAAAACGTTCATTTTTCGAGCAAAATCTCAATTGTTCTTTTCTCGTTGATGAATCAGAAAAGAATCCAAAACCGGTTCGTGAACCCAGAAAACTGTAGCGGAACGCGGCGGACTGAAACGCGAATTCCAACGCGACACAAATTTGAGTCATCATCACCGAAGCGGTGTGCAGAAAATGTCAACTGCAGTTTGTGGTGGAATTTTCAATAAAAAAAAAAAAAATACAGACAACGAAGCAAACACGTTTCAGTTAGGCTTAAGGATCTTCCGGACATCAACAAATGGAAATCGGTCAGGAAAAATTGGAATTTTTTCCTTTAAAAAAATAGTTTTAATAAATTTATTCTCAAAATTGTAAACGACTTTCGCCCTCCAGTTTGTGGCGCCGAGAATAATTAGGTTCTTCCCGAAATCAAGACCGTCTTACTAGCCTAGACCACACTACCGGTTATCGCACACAAAAAATGATAATAACTAAGTCTCTGCTAGCGAGCATAATTCTTCGCTTCATTTTCGAATTTATGTGTTGTTGGATTTTATCTTCCAAATAAGTTCATACACTCCCTCAAAAAGATCATTTATGACATTATCTCCAAGCTAATCGAGACTAGCCTAACTTTTCAGGAGGTCCTACATCTTATTTATTTCCTCATTCGTACTAAAACTGTTGCCTCCTAAGCCACAAGGACCCAACCGCCAGCAAATGTGATTATTTCAAGGAACTTCTTCTTCGGAGAATCATTACCCACCCAAATGCATAGAAGGAGAAAAATCTTTGAAAAAAGGAGAATATTATTTTTCTTAATATTTTATATTAACAGGACTTGTTTTTAAAGTTTATTGTTATTTTCTCTTTCAAGAAATATTACGCCTCAAATTAAGTAAATAACGAAACAAAAGGAATTCATCATAAAACTTATAAAACTGGTAACGCATGTAAGGTAGTCTGATAGTAGGCGTTCGGCAGAAACTTCTCAATTGAGACCTCAATTAACGCGTGAATTTTATAAACGAATTTCCGCATTCGTTTTTGTAATTCTCGTTCTAGTTGTAAGAAAATGTTTTTTTTTTATTCTACAATATTTCCTATAGATTTTTAGTGTTTTCATTAAAAATTTAATTTTAAACATGTTTAGAGTTAAATATTTTAAAAAATAAAAATAAATGCGGAAATTTAAAAAAAATGTACGTGTTAATTGAGGGCTTAAATAGAAATGACCTACTAAAGCCAAATACAATTTGTGTTTTGAAAAATAAAAATAAATAATTTGTTGGTCTTTCGAAAACTGCAAAAGAAAAACACGTTTAATGAGAGAAAACTAACCTCAAAAAATACATCTGTGCTGAAGATTACAATGTTGCCATATTTTTGGCGACACTCCGTAATATTCTGGGCTTATGACGTCATAACAAAATCTGAATTTTATCAAATTAAATTACAAAAAAAATCCTGATGCAATTATTCTTGTCAGATGACAAAATGGAAAATTCGGAAAATATATCAAAAATCTTTAATCAATTTATTTTTGAGAATTTGCAACCGGAAACTATAAAAAAGAGCACGTTTAATGAGAGAAAACTAACCTCATCTTTGTTACTACAGACGATTAGGCTTGAAGATTACAATGTTGCCGTATTTTTGGGGACACTCCGTAATACTCTGGGCTCATGACGTCATAATAAAATCTGAATTTTATCAAATTAAATTACAAATAAATCCTAATGCAATTATTCTAAATACCCAGTTTTAGTAGACTTGTCAGATAACAAAATGAACAAATTCGAAAAAAGTATAAAAAATCTAAAATCAATTTTTTTCTTAAGAACTGTTAAGGACGACCACATGATACGAAAAATTACGAAAATCAATTTCGAAAATGACGAGTGTATGGTAGGTCTTATCGCACAGTTGATGTTCTGTGAAAATATCGAAAAAGAAGATAATTTTGTGCTTAATTTTTTAGTATTTTGTTGAATTTTAGATTGAAAACTCCAAAAAAATGCAGAAGTACAAAAGAAGGAAAAGAAATTTCAAATCAAAACTGTCATTGAACTTTTCTATAATCCCGTTCGTAAGCAGTCAATTCTGAAGAGTTTTTATGTTGTTTTTTTTTGTCTCCCAAAACATGACAACATGTCACATTAACCAACAATTGATTGTGAATATTTTCCATTTTATTTTGTCGAATTTAACATTTTCCGATTTAAGTACTGCTAATTGCCAAATGTTTTTATCATAAACTTTTTTGCATAAATAAAAAAATTCCGATTTACAATATTTACTCTTCAATTCAAAATTAGTCCATATCCTGAATCAAATTTTCGATATTATTGCTAATAAAGTCCGAAAGGCTTATTGGTCATTTGGAATGCCGCCAATGACAACTGGCAATGTTATGTATTTCGTTGGCTGACAATGGCATCCGGGAATGGTGATCGAATTGATCTGAGTATATCGCCCTGCGATTAGGATCGACCAACTAGAATTTCATTGAATCAAGCTGGAAAGACTCTGAAAACAAATTCGAATTTTTATGTTACGGAAACGGAGTTGATTGAAAGTTAGATCGCCGAAAAACCCATACGTAAGCATTTCATAGCGTAAAAACGTTTTAAATTCACTGAAATCCGTGTGATCCATAATCACCAGAGTCTGGTTCTTACGCCCAAGTTTACTACAACCAAATCCGAAAATTCGCATGACGGCAGCCAACAAAAAAGTCTTTCGAAATTTTTCAACAATTATCTCCACAAGCCATGTGCACAAAAAGTACTGCCAAAATCCGGCATAGAGTTCCGTCGAATAAGAAAAAAACCGGACCTTTGACGTAAATGTTTTTATCATTAATTAGTCGTGTAAAAAAAACCAAATGTAATTTTACGATTTTTTAGAAATTTTTATTTACTTTTCTAAAAAGTTAGTTTTGTTAAAAAAAAAAAAACTTTTGACACGAAAAACTGAATTGGTGATGTTCCATTGCCAATGTTCCTACTAATAAAACTGCTCTCGCCTTAACTGAGCTGGATTCGTTGTAATTAATTAAACATTGCATTAATGAGTGTCATGTGCAAAAAAGGAAGCTTTGGCAAGGCATGAAACCCTTCAAAAAAGGGAGCTGAACAAAGAACCTTATTTTCTTTGTGCCGCCAATGTAAAGAGGATAGTTAAAAGTACAATATTTTTTTAGAAGTTTTCTTAAAAGAATTTTTGTTATGTTATTGGGCAATTAGTTTTTCCGACTTCTCTGACGCTTTCGAGCTATTATTACGATCTTTTTTTTATAAGATCTAAAAAAAAATTGTATCTAAATGAGTATGAATTTCTATCCAAACAAGGTTTTTTATTATTTGGTTTTTTTTGTTCTTTGCTTTTCATTCATTTTCAAGTACATTCAAATAATTAAAAAAAAAACAATCACTTCACTAATAAAACCCAAACAAATTTTCGATAAGAAATCTTAAGTATTGAATGAGACTTTTTTCTTACTAAATGTTTCCAATGGTATATTTTCAATGAAATTAATTATCATAGAAATTACTGTTCACAGTTGCAATCGATTGTTTTCTTCCACAATCAACTATTTTCAATTAAAAAAAAAACTATGAAAATTATGATCAATAATTGTTACGACGATGTTAAAAAGAAAAAGAATTGTTTTAGTTGTGATTTTACATTAAAAAAAAAATTTACCCTCATGGCTTAGTGTTTGTCGGAAGTAAAGATTTTTCAGCGATGGAAACATAAATAGGTCGAAAGACTGTCCCATTTTTGAGTACCAAAAGAACAAGGTACTGTGAACAGGACTACTCGTGT
Source organism: Atherix ibis (assembly GCA_958298945.1). Lineage (NCBI taxonomy): Eukaryota > Metazoa > Arthropoda > Insecta > Diptera > Athericidae > Atherix > Atherix ibis. Next base: position 143,999,421 of record OY282605.1, on the reverse strand, counting down.
TGGGAACCATTTGACTCTATCTTCTTGAGTCACCGTGTTTTAGTACAATCATCAAAAACAAGATGATTCATCTATTTTATGATTATTTCAATGATAATATTTATTATGCCTGCTCCACCACTCCCAGCCTTCCTATTCCAGCTAAAAACTTTACCAAATTAAAAAATAACAACTTTGATTGAGGAGAAAAAAATATCAAAAATCCCATAATAATAATAATAATAAACAGTTTTTTTTTGGTCAAAAATACGATACAATAAAACCCGCTTTTCTAAAAATAAAAATGGCAATTAAAAAAAATAGAAACATACAAAAAAAAAATTACAATATTCTCCAATAAGTCCATCTTCAATTGTAATCAATTAGATTAGAGGAGAAAAAATTAAGAAAAAAACGAACTTGTTTTGACACAATTTCGAATTGCGTTTGACTTTGAAGTGAAAATGATTAAAATTTTGCGATGAACTTTTATTAAATGGCACAAAACCGCAAAATTAACCACGTCAAAAGTGAACTAACTCTCTTCACCGGAGATATCATCGGATTTTGTTTTTTTTTCTCTCTCTCTCCTTTTTTTAAACTAATAAAAACAAAAATATAAGCCGGCAATCGCTTAGAAGGAAAAGCAAACCAAACAAATCCAAACTGAAAAGTTTCAAAAATGCTCTTGTCAATTTTGACCTACTTTCTGATAATCCCCCAGCATATAAAAAAGGTTGCGTGCGTATCATTAATGCTCGTAAATAGACCAGATTAAGTGTAAATCGAAACGGTTTGAGTTGAAAAGAAAGAAAAAAAAAACCCAAAAAACATTTGACCCAGTTTCATACTAAAAAGTTAATTTGTTCTCTTCTTACACTCGCCGATCGTCATCTGCCTTTTTCGCCTTATTATTCTGTCAAAATCGTTTCTCTTATCACATCGAGGCTATCTCATCGACTAGAAAACGAGAGAAGAACAAATTAGACCATCAACGCGGAGAGAGAGAGAAAACGAGAGAAGCACAAATTTTACCTCATTTTTTCTACTCTGCGATAACCCACATATTTGGATAATGATCGATTCGGTGAGCGTTGGAGAGTGAAGGTGGTTGAGGCAAGGGGGAGCCCGATTAATTCCATTCCACCAAAAGTTACCTGCCGGGCAGTTCTGATTGCTTTCAGTTTCGCAGAGTCCAACTCATTCAGAACAGACCTGGGAAGTGTTATGCTCCAATAAATCTCGAATCCAATGGTCCGTCGTTGGGATTTTGTTGTTGTTGTTGTTTGTAAGGTCCCTTAGACATGTGCCAGGGGCCACTTCATAGCGCCACGACCGTGAGGCCATTTGCCGACTTCATAGTACGCGTGTGAAGTTATCTGAGAGAGATTGGTCTGTGGTTAGTAGGTATAGAATATTGAGAAATTTTTTATATTTTGTGGAGCAGATAGAGAACTAGGGAATGGAGTTTATGGGTCCAGGAGCTCCATAATGGGAGGAATCCTGCTCGCAAAGTAATTCCTCGTTATGTGGCATTCATTTGGGCGAAATGGGTGCCACAGGATTGGCATAAGCGACGATTGGTGTTGCCAAAAAGGACGTTATGTCCATTCCGGATTCTGAGGAGTTGTCGCACCCAGAATTTCGGTATAGATGTTGAATAGACTGATTTATTGGTGGTTATCCAATGAGTAGAAAAGATGTGTCACTATTGGTCCAATCATCGTGTCTGCGGATTGCTAATGGTATTAGTTGCCATTCTGTTAGTAGGCGAGGCAGATTGGGAATTACTCTTTTGTCAGCACTTTCTTTGCGCACAATTCCCATTTGCCCCGGCACCCATTGCAACTCGACACTCCTATTGCTAAGTAGGCTATGACGAATTGCGCTAAGTACTAGGTCACTCGATGGGCCACAAATGGCTTTAAGGGCGCCAAGGCTGTCCCTAAAAATAATAACGCTCCTCTAGCTGGGAATACTGGTCGCAATTTTAATTGCTTCTCTGGATTGTCTTACTTCTTATTTGAAGAGCTGTTGGCGGTGCACCTTTGTCTGGCTACAAAATAAATTAAATGCACGCTTCAGCTTGGGTACGTCGAGTTTCGGGATTTGTACGGTTTCAACGAATTGATAACTTCTCCCTATTTTTATTATAAACCACTGGGAAGATGGGAACTCCATTCAGATCAACTTATATGGTACTCTCTTGTTGGTCGCTAAATACATTTCAAATGTCGTTTAACTTTTTTCTTATAGAATATTGCCCAAAGTGCCTGCTTGAATGTCTGATTGGAATTGGTTACTTCCAGGCAATTTGACATAATTACAGGCTTCTGAAAATCAAATTCTGACTTCTCGAAATTTTTCCTGCCCTAAACTACTATGACAAAACGAAGAAATATTTCTAGGGCACCTTTTATTATTAATTTTTTTTTAACAAAATGAATTTTACTGGAACTTACTTTCCTTATTATCAAAATGTACAGTTAATTTGGCCTAAAGCCTTTGTTTGTTTAGATTTTTTTTCTAGTCCGTCTATTATTACAATATTATTCAATAAAAGCGCAGATTACGATACTAGTTTTCGTGCCTATTTGCCTGCTGGATTCGTTGTTTGTTTTCAAGCTGGTTGTACCGCTTGAAATATTGTGATGGTTCTTATGCGTGCTGGCATTACACAATGCTTGCTTTAAAGTTGGATTTCTAGCTGGTTTTGATGCTTGCACAGGAGCAGTTTAAATGTAAACAAACGCACTAACATATGCATGTGTAATTTTCTCATGGAGATCACGTGACAAGATAATGTTTTGTTATTGGTTCTCGTTAAAACCAGCAGCAAAACAAGTACGCAAAATAGAACCAATTCTATTTCTGAGATCTAGCTTGAAAACTAGCAGCGGATCAACCAGTGACATAATTTCTAGCATCACAGCAAGCAAGATAACAAACACGTGGTTTGATTGTATTTTTTTTGGCCAAAAATCCTTTAAATCATTTCATAATTTTTAAATATTGCATTTTACTCAAAAATTATACAATCGTTATTATTAAATGCAAAAACTGACTACAAAAAGCTGCACGGTTAAAATTAGTGTCATTGTTACCCTCCAAGTTTGGCTCCAAACATTTGCTATCCCGATCAGGTTGAAAATGTGCAATTCTTTTTTTTCTTGTGGGTCGTTTTATCAAAGCAATTTACCAGAATTTACTATTACAAGCAAAATTCTAAACATTTTCTTTTAGAGAGAAATTTTTAAAGGGCCTCCTTTCGGAGTTTTTAACAAACCTTTTGTCTAGTTGCCGATCTTAAATTAATTACGGTCTTCAAGAAGACAACCACAAATAATCAGAAAATTAATCTTTGATTATCCCTTTTAAAACCAAACCGAAAATGATTTGTCGAATATAGAATTTTTCTTTTAAAACGTTTTTCTTCTTTGCCAGTGAACAATAAAAGTTTCCATGATTAATGACGTTATGCAAAACAGCCGGAATAAATAAGAAATGATTATTGATTAACGCTGGTCAAACCGGAAAACGCACCACATCCACTCATAAAATATTTTTTTTAGTAAATAATTAAGCTTTTAATCTTTATCCAAACATAATTTTCTCATTAAAAATATAAAAAAAAATATCATTATACGATCCTAACCCCCCCCCCCCCCCAACTATTCTCCAACCTATCCCTTTTTCAGAATACTATTAATGACAACACATCAACTAAAAAAAAATATTAACAATTATTGGCCATTTTATTGTGAAGCTTTTAAGATCAGTTGTTGTCATTTTTAAATCCACAAAAAAGGACTGGGATTTCTAAAATTTTACAAATGATATTTCGTGCTTCGAATTTTTTTCATCGTTTTCATTACTGCTGCGTTTTTTTACTAAGAACACACCTTGTCAATATGACGATTTTAAATGTCAAGATTCAGTCTTGATTATGGCAATGGGAGAATAAATGTACGGGAATTTCCGAACTAATTGGAAACATCATTGTCGATTGATTGGACAGACCAGGAGATCATATCGGGAGCTGCGGCAACCTAACCTAACGGACCCAACCACCAGCATCTAATAAGAAACTCTTTGTTAGCATACAAGATTAACTATTTTTGTCGATTGGTTATGGCAGTATTCAGCTTATATTGCCACTAATCATTAGTTATAGTGCTCAGGTCATTGTAGTTCAAACACAACTCGGAGATCGCAAATAAAAAAAATGGCAAGAAAAAGAGAAAAGAAACGGAAAAAAATCGCAGGAAACATCGACGAAATTCTCATCAAGAAAAATTGTACAATTCCGTTACCGATAATAAGACTTGTTCAACAATAACAAAAGCAGCTTTTCTTATTTGATGATCCAAAAAAAAAAAAATTCTAAAAAAAACACGAAAAGAAAATCATTTTGTAGTGCAGCACTTCCCCAACTCTATTTTAAGCCTCAAGTAAAATTTTTGTTTAATGAAAACAAACACAAAAAAAGTCCCGACTACCTATTCTTTTGAAAGACTCCAAACAACAATGCCTTAACACCAACACCAACTGGGGGTCTTTCTGAGCGTTTTTAATGTAAGAATAAGATTTTTTGTTGTAAACACAGTATTTTTGGGGGAGCTTTTGAAGGATTGCTAGTTCAAAAGAGAAAACAACCCAACAAAAATCGAAAATTTTTATTTTCATTGCAATTACAACTGTGAGAGGGGCAGGGAGGGTCTTGCTTTCGGACACAATTGAAATTTTAAAAAAATCTAAGAGTAATCCGTGGGGTTATGTGCGAATTTTGGAAATTCATTATGTGCGAATTTTCTCTCCGAAACGGAAAAAGACGACTTACTATGCAGAGTGCCGCGCTGACTCGAAATTAATTTATGGAAAAACCCAAGCAGGCAAAAAAATGTCTAAGAAAAAGATTTATTTTTTGGAAGACAAAAGAAAACACAATAATCATCTTTTGGGAAAATTTTCAAAGTAAAGTTTAGTTGTTCTTGGAGGTTTTCTTGGCAAATTAAATTGACAGAAGCGATAGCTTTGGCACACTTTCATAATAAAAAATTAAATTTATGTTAATCAATGATATTTTTGACAAAGAAATTATTTAAGAAAATAAATTGTTTTTGAGATAAATTTTAACATACCGCCAGAACAGTGAAGAAATTTCTAAAAGAGAACCCCAACCAACATCGCCGTCTCTGCGTTCTTGCATATTTCTCAGTTTTTATGAAAGTATAAGTGATCAATTTAAATATTTATGCTAATTGCCACAAAATCATTTTAATGGTAAGCTACCTAAATATTCGTTTCAAATTGAATAAAATAACTTTTTTAGTATTCCCAGCTTTGCAGACACCTTTAGGCATTTTTCCCATCCTCACTTAATGGATTCAATGAAAAGTACGAGTAGTCATTCACCAAAAATATGCACCGTTAGGCTCTTGCCCCGAAACGTTTTTTTTTTTTTGGTTTAATAATGTAAATGAACTTTTGCTAGCGAAGGTGAACACACCAACGTCAAGTCAAGCGGGCGCACATTTGAAAATAGCAGTTGACATTGAACGTTGGCGCATTTGATCTTGCATTTAGCGAAATTTTATTGATAAAAAAAAAAATCTCCTCAAAAACTCTTGGCCACGTCACATCATTTCTCATATTGTCAACACATTCACTGCCGGCCCCCTAGTCAATGCAACCATAACCAGCCCCCCCTTGCCAAAATATCCACACACACACAATCTGACTGATAGTGACGGTCAGTCGAGTGATTCTGAAAATGTTCCGTTCGCATTTCGCGTCGATTGACTTATCACGAATTGGCCGTACATCAAAATATATATGCACTTCCTTGAAGCTCAGAACAGAAATAAACCATAGTCGATGTGTTTATATTTAAAAAAATGTCAGGCAAAAATAAAAACTAAAAAGAAAACATTCTCGGTGATATTAAAAAAAAACTTACTTAATTCGTGATCAGACCTTATTGATTGGGTGAATTAATTAACGAACAAAAAACGCTCGCAGAATAAAAAGATCGATGTGCGCGATCTCTTTTCACGCTCACATTGACTGTCGGAATTTGCCATTTTCCACAACAACAAAACAAAAAATCCTCAATTAACAAAAGAGCATGCAACCACGACGGAAATTTCCTTTTTTTGTCAATAATTAATTCCGCAAAGATCGCTTTGAATAGAGTCGACTGACTGTCAAAACTTTAGCCGCAAAGGCTTTGTTAAATGCGAACTGACACCACTGAGGACGACGCATGGCGGTATTCAGAGAAGACATATTTCGAGATAAGAGTCTGTCACGTTAAATAAGAAAAGTTTGAAGGCTGTTTTGTATTTAAAATAGGGAAGAGGGAAGCCAATCCTCGTTTATCTACAATATTTTTTTTTTAAAAACCTTCACTGTTGAAACACCTGCAACGGTAGATATTCTCATCCGACCTAAAATATATGCTTTTGCTTAGAAATAATCCATTAGCTTGGTTGTTAAATTAGGCCTACCCTCCCTCCTTCCCCCCACCCACCTTTATCGAAATAAGTAATTTCCAAGCATTTTACAAGCTATATACACATAAGTCATATGATTTTAGCTAAACTTTTTTAATGACGCAAAAAATTTCTCAATAAAGACTTCCTCATTTATAATAAGCTCACGTTTAAGTCGAAACTAAGTGTTCGAAAGAATTGCCATAAAGAAATATTCGAGAAATCATTCGAATTTCTTGCATCATGATAGGACAGCAAAAACATCTTCGTACACAAAAATATTTGCACATAAAATTAACAAGTTCTCCATCACTTGATCTCGTCACATTTCTCGCAGAATCGAAGAATAAATAATAATAATAAAAAAAGAATCAGCAATACCACGCGATTATCAACAAAATCGCATTCAGCTAAATGATGAATATTGTCACCTTGATTGATGATATTTCGATAAGTTGTCGAAAAAGCAGTTACAATACGAACAAATGCACAAAGGAGATGGAAAAGGAGAGCCAGCAAAATATGTTGATTGTTAGAAATTACTGGAAAAAGAGGTTCACTAATGGAATGACACTACAAATAAAAAAAAACCATTGCCATCAGATTAACAGATCTGGTTAAAAATTGTACAAAAACTATTTTATAAATTTAAATTATCGTACTTGAAAAACTGAACACTTTAACAAGTTTTACTAGGCTTTGGCAGTAATATTTCCGCTCTTAGTGGCGACATCTTACGGTCATCAAGCAAACTCTTCTCATCGTCTGTCACTTAAAATTATACAGAATCTTTGGAAGGCAATCACAACCAGTTAAATAAGAAAAATTTCGACTTCCCAGTACAAGTCACTTTTGTATTGCGAAGGTCTGAACTAATTATTCTTTTTGAGGGATAAGACACAAGTATCATAGTTGAAAAACTGCATACTTTAACCAGTTTTACTAGGCTTTGAGAGTAGTTTTTTCGCTCTTAGCGACATCTTACGGTCATTAAGCAAACTATTCTCATCGATTGTCACTTAAAATAAAACAGAATCTTTACGAGGCAGTCACAACGACCGAAGACCGGTTAAATGGGAAAAATTTCGACTTCCCAGTACAAGTTATTTTTGTATTGCGAAGGTCTGATACTAATTTTTCTCTTTTCAGGGATAAAAAATTCAAACATTTTACCTTAGGAATTTACTGTTCTCAACGACACCTTGCGGACAACATATTTTATTGAAAAGTCAAAAATCTAGAAATGATCACAATTACGTCTACGATACATGTTAGAGGAAAGCAGAAAAAGACAGCCTTTAAAATCTTCGAACAAAGAACTTATGCTGACCGCCATTAAACTAAAAACTGTAACCTCAGCTGACATGGCAATTTTCTAAGCAAGGATGGAAACAAATTGCGGGCAGTAGTAAGTACATGCGTTTCTCGTGTACAAGGAAGTCTTGCGATTCCGAAATGATTACTAATCGAATCAGACTTCATTAAGAAAAACAAAGAATAGACGCTGTGCCCCGCAAACAAAGCAGAACTTCCAGTCACACATAACTAAGAAGCTAACCAGGAAGAGTCTTCAATTTCTGGGGAGTCTTCTTTACAAGGTTGACAATGAAAAATCTACACTTTATTAGTGCTGACTGACGACGCGACGGAACGATCGTTCACGTTGCCCCATCACCGAATGCATAATTTTTTTTCTCTTGTTCCGATCTCTTTAAAAGGCAATCTACTTGACTTTTTGCAGTCACGATCAAACGCGAATTCACATTTATTGACAGTTTTACTCTCTCACACCACATCAGATGCACACATGCGAGTGCGCATAAACGAGACAGATCAGCCGGGAATTCTTTGTGCTGTCACACTCGCACCCATGTTCCATTTTCGTTTGGTGGCTCGACATGCTCCCCAATGCCGCGACGTTGTATTCCGCGAGCGCATTTCTACAGCACACGGCCTTCAGCTAGGGTCGACAACTTTATAAAAATAGACGAAAACTATTTCGTTCGTTTACTTACTTACTCATTCGTGTGTTGTCCCCAACGCCTCACACCAAACGTTAATTGATTCTTTATGGTTTTGATAAACGATCTCGTTTTTTTTTGTTACTTTTTTCTTTTTCGCATCGATTTTTTTTTGTCGATTCGCTTTTGTTTTTCCGGATTTTGAATTTGAGGACGTTTGCCTCTTGTGCCCGAACGAACGATATTGTTTTGAGTGTTATTCACCGAAAATCAAATGTCCGCCAATAAAAATAGCAATTTTCAAATATTTCAACTGAACACAAGTCGCGCAGGGCTTACCAATATTGATGGTGAAAAATTTCATTGAAAATCGGAACAATACACCGTGACATGTTGTCTCAAAAGGAGAATTTCCAAGAAAATAACAACAACAAAAAAATTACTTTTGTGGGGTTTTTTTCTAATCAAATTTCTAGTGTAAGAAATACTCAGCAAAAGCTGAAGACAAAAAAAAACAAAATTAAATGAAAGCAACCTTGTACGGATTTTGGTATTTTACATAATTTTTTATTGTTTACAAAATTCGTTTTTTACAAGAATAATGTCGATGGACCTCTTATTGATTTCGGATGAACTTGATAATTTTCGCACTACTTTTGAACACGCTACAAAAATTTAAACAAATTACAAAATTAACCAAAAACAAATTATTTTCAAAAAAAAATGTTTTTTGACATTTTTTTTCTTCTAAAATTACGCCATTTTCTTTTCGCACTATTTTTCGCATGGAAAATTGCACGTGTTTTAATATTGCATAATTTTTAAGATGAAAAAATATAAAAAGTTAGGTCACGTTCTTATTTTATTGTTGCTGTTTTTTTTTTTTAAATATTATTAATTCATAAAAATGTCGTCGACTTAGCAAAAATTTGACGATTTTTATTAACATTTTTGCAGATTTACTAATAGTTACGAAATTACACAAAATTTTACAGACAAAAAAAAATCGATTTTTCCAATTGATTTCTAATTTTTTAATGTAGCTTAAAAATTGGGTTAAGCTATTTTTGCAAATATTTTTTTAAGCCAATATTCTTTTTTAAGGTTAAAGATTAAGTCGAATTACTTTGTGAAAATCAGTTGCATTGGCAGCACTACTTAACGTCAGTTGCATAATCGTGAAAATTAGGTGAAAATTTCAATAATCGAAAAATACCAATTATAGGTATAAAAAAAAGTTGCAGGCTCAATTCCTGCTCACGGAAAGGTGATTTTTTTTTATTATTACTGAAATCTTCATATCGGTGGTTTTTTTTCTTTATTTATTGAAATTTTATTTCCAAAAATTGCAATTTTTCTTATTTTTTATTGAGTGATTTTTTGTAAAAATATGCCAAATATTTCCGATAATTTTATTGATAACAATTCTTATTAATATCACGGCAATAAATGCTATTTTAAAAATAATGAATTGCCATAAAAGTATTTACATAAATTGTCATATTTTTGTTGGGATTTTAAAAGGAAATATTTTTCAAAATCAAAAATGTCTCAAACACAAAAGCATGGGATTTAAAAAAAAGAAGAGCGAAATTGATTTTCTTCTCTGAAAGTACATAATATCAACCATAAAAGCTTAGATTAAAGAATACCTGAATAGGCCCGTACGTCAGATTTTCGTATATGTATACGCAATTTTCTGGCTTAATTATTGCAGAAAGCGGCGACAAATCGTAATGCTTGCATACTTTTGTGTAGATTTTTTTATGTAGACATAATACCCACTGACATCTAGTTTTTGTTATAGAAATTTTTTGAATTCCAAAAGCATAATTAATAATAATTTTAACTCACTTATTGGAAACAAAAATACAATTTAAATAAAACGACAGGCAATTTTTATTTTTTGTACAATCTTTTGATATGAAATGGAATTGTATTTTAGATTTATTAAATTCTTTCGTAAATATCAATTAAATATCAAGCGTCTCAATTTTGTAGACTTTCGGCGATTTTTAAAAACACGCCATTCTCCATGAAAGTGGTAGCATACTGAAATGCTTGCATATATTTTTGTTGTTTTTAAAGTGGTTATTTTTACACTCATCGGAAAGTTCAAGTGAAACTGTAGTTTTTATGTTTTTTGAAGTATTTACAAAAAAGTAAGTATTTATATAAAAAGTTATATTGTTGATAATATTTAATAGGACATTTTTATTTCAGAATATGAAGTGTTTTATAAAGAATTGCTGGTAATTCAACGGAATGGGGAAGCCAGGAATTTCATTCTTTAAATCTTCATGTTTTCAATTTCTGCCGGTAAGTTGACATCTTTATTTTTACTAGAGCAATTAACAAAAACTTAGTTTACAATGTCTTAAATGACTTTTAGTGATTTGTTTTGTCCAAAAAGTGAAAAGTTCGTCATTCAATTAATTTTAAAAAAATGTGATTTTGACAGTTCAATGTTTATCAGAAAATAGTTCAGTGCCGGTGTACGTAAAGTGTGTGTAAGAAAATTTAAGGGCACAAATTTTTCAGTCTGTTTTCCATTATTGTTTTTATTGTGTTAAAATAAATAAAGTATAGTCGGTAGGCTTATTATTTAAATAAATTTGTTTGTTTATTTAAATAATAAACCTACCATTTACTAAATAATAATGTTTTCAATTTTTTTTTTAGAATTAGTTGCTAATTATTTAAGTACATTAAATTTTTCACCTTGTAATTTAGTTTTGAAGCATTTGTTATAATGTTGTATACGATTAACTTATGTATCATTAAGAATTTGATGTAATGTTCTATGTAATTATTGATTTATTTTTTAATTTAATTTAAATGCATATGCCTACTTAAATCACCATTTCAATTCACAAATATAAAATATTATAAAGACGCTTTCAATATCTACAAATCATTGTTTTAACATTAAAATTTATATTTACTAAGTTTTATTTGTGCACATAATTGTTTTTATATAATCAAATAACTTGCAATTTATATTTTTATATGCTCTTTTTCACTTTATAATTCGGTTTTAATAAATAATATATAGTGAAATTAAATAAAATGAATAAATAAATAATATTTTTTAAAATAGAATATTGTGTTTTATTGGAAATTTCCAAAACTAATTCCATCAAACAACAAAATCTGCCATATTAAAAAATCAATTTGTTTACGCATAAATGACCACATATGAAAATGGTTTTAAATGAACCGCTTCAATCGCAAACTGAAATTTAAAATTGGCCCCCACTGATTTACGGCGTTTCTGTTATTTTTCATGTGTTTTTTTGTGTAGAGGCCTATCCAGTTCTTCTATAATCTAAGCATAAAAGAGATGAGACTCTGGGTGTAAAACGTTTGACGAGACTGTGATAAGACAAATTACTCTCTTTAGGATTTAAACCAAACAACCCCACCACCACCAACCAGCCTATCGCAGCTAATTTTCTCTTTTGAATTTTATTTCATCTCTGTCGTCACCTCTTAAAAATAAAGGAGAATAAATAATCGACAGTAAATATTCTTCAATAAATAAAGTCGAATATCTTTCTTTTCAGTTTTCTATGGTCTCCAGTAACGTCTATTTTTTACTCTATTTTTTCCTCAATAATCAAAAATAATCTGTGATTAATTTATTGGTCTCCGATAATAATCATAATTCGACGACGATTGGCTTTTTATTAATTTTTAGCTAATACTGCATGTACATGAGTTTGTGAGAATTATCGTAGACCGTAGACTACACACCCATGCACAGAAGTTCGTCTGGCTAACGTACATACATGTACACATACCCAACGAATATGATTATTTTAACTAATATTAAATAAAAATGCAAAAATGCTAATAATATTTCCACCATTTTATTTTCTTATAATAACACGATTGATTTTGTAAGAATTTTTTTTCGCTTTTTTTCTTATTATTCGAAAATTTTATTTTTAATCAATTCGAAATCAATGGTTTTATTAGTTTTTAATTAGAAAAGTGTAAAAGGTAAATTACGAGAACAATGTCAATAAAATAATAAAAAATAATCCGAATAATTAATAAAAGAAAATTTGCTGTTGTTGATAAGCGCATACGGTAGGGAGGCAGAGAAAAGGAGATTTAATGCGGCTAAATTTAATTTCAAACGAGAGAGAGAGAGAGAGAGAGAGAGAGAATGGATGGAGTATTGTGATAGAGGAAGGGCCAAGAGGGAGAAGTCTTTTTTAATAGACAAACTGACGAGGGTCAATTTAATCATAGAAGAGCAAGCAGCAAAAAACCTTAGAGAGCCGAGTGAAAGGAGACAAAGAGATCAATTCACAAACACGCAAGCGAATCTGCCACAATGGACAGCTTTACAGCGAATAAGGTCAGTGGGGCAGTTGATTAGTGGTCGGTTAGAAGAGTACATGTCAAAATTCCGCGAGAAGCATTTGTGTTTCGTGTTTTCAAACACCATCGAAGTAATTATCTGCAGTTCGTCTGCGAGTTGAGAGGATTTTGAAATCGGTACAAGTTTGCCTTCAGCAATTGTCTTAACAAAAATCAAAGAAAAAATTCAACAAAAAAACGCAGAAACTGAAAATTTCCCAACCGCCATTATTTGGACTTAAAACTTTTGTACACTTTCGAGCTCGTACTCAGGAATCGTTTGACCAAATTCCGTCTGACAGGGCGTTGCGTTAGCGAATATGAAACAGTGTCCAGTCTGGTGTCCAATCAAACCAAGCAATGACGAAACAATAATAGGCACGACAGTCTGAACTAATCACAAAACGAAAAGTTACACATTCAAATAGAAACAAACCAAAGAAAAACGAAAATAATTTCCCATTCGATGTCGATTAATTTTTAAGGAAATTCATTTTTTATGTAATTTTTATGCGGCATGCAAAAATAATTAGAAAAATAGATGGTGTCACCGCCGATTATCGATGCTCATTGGACATAAAAAATTCCGCATTCGTTGGCCAGAAGATCTGCATAATTAGTTGTGGGGACACTAATAAATTGGCAGACTGACCAGTTTAGTTTGGTCAAAAGCGTTGATTTTATGGTGCAATATGCGATCACTCTCGTGGTGGAAATCGACACTCACAAAAATGAGTTATTAGCAAACAAATTTTTGACCGCTTTAATATTTCATCATTTTTGAAAAAATCCCCAATTATGACCCGCACAGAATGCAAAACACGAACCGATCGAATTTGCGAGAGTCGATTTTGTAGTTCACTGCTTTGACAACAGACCACCACCATTAAAAGAGAAATTGTGTTGCGGATCAGAATGAGTTGCATTCATAAACAGCGCATTGGAAAATTGCTTCTTATTGCATAACAAGCCGCTGACGATAGTACCCCACCAGAAATCGAATGCAAAGGAGCCCCATTTCAAATGCTAACAACCGTAAAAACATGAAAAATCCTAATTATTTTTGCAGATAAACCGGAGCTGCCGCTTCTACCCGTCTCAGCGTAAGTGCCTTAACAATTCGGGAGGCTACATAATCAATTCGACATCGTGAATCGCAATGGATTTGATGGCATGCTCGGTCGGTGGCAGCTAACCGGAGGAAGCTCCGATAGAACCAGTACAGTTTCTCTTGCGATTTCCCTTTTGTTTCCGAGTTTTCCGAGTGTTACGCAAAACTTTCACTTGGCATGAAAAATCGAAACACTTTCGCGTTCGAAACTCTGCTGGCCGACCCTCCTCCAAGAAGTTGATGGCGTAAAAAACGATTTCGCTGATCTCTACGATGCATAAAATCGCAATATTTGTTACAGCATCTAACCGACCGAGCAGCTATAAAAATCAATTTCCATTTTCGTTAATGCGGGAGAAGCTAACACCAGCGCTGACCCGTCGGTGTGGAGGCGTAATTCATGTCTTCTTATCGGTTTTGTACTAAAATTGATCTCTTTTTGCAAAAATGGTCTTGACAAGATTTACTGGCGTACCACTTTTTAAAAAAGGCTTTATGGCGTGGACGAAAACAAAAGTGGTCTGGCTTCTTCCTATTCACCTGCAGAGACGCCAGTCAATTAGCCAGGACCAGCACACTAGTATTTTGTGAGGCGATAACTATGACCAAAATTTTCTCTGTTTACATTTTTTGTTTTGGTTTTATTTTTTTTTATTTTTCTATTAAATGCCACCAAAGTCGACGCATGCAAAGACACCATTTAAAGCACAGCCAACTGTTCAGGCCAAGGTTGATTACACTACCGACTTACCTCATAAAGTATGCATAATCAGCTGCTATTGATGCGTAGATGCCTCCACAAATATTACCGAAGAAAAATCCATAAAATCAATAACAAAATTTTGTATTAAGTCATTTTGTGGTAGAAAATCAAATTTTGCATATTAATTGAGAGCGTCAAAAGCCGATTGAATTAGTGTTTTTGTGCTCATTGACAAAAAAATATGTAAATTTTTTAGATACGAAGCAGAAAATTATTTGGACGATTTGCCAAAAAGGAAAACGTATCCAGTGTCGACACTAATAGTTTTAAATGAGATTTTATATAATTTGTTACCGCCTTCTAGTATTTAACGTTAGTAAATTTTAGAATTTTTCACTTTTCAACGCATTTACGACAGTGTAACTGGAAGTGTTGTAGGTGGGCCCCATAACTGGATTTTCTTTATACGGAAAAATTGTCATTTTGTTCATCTAATATTTACCTATTAATTTATAAATAATATCTGTAAAGTGGCCAAATATTGAATTTTTCTGCTTGTTTTTCTGAATCACTAATTTCTGAAAAAAATTTTAAATATAAAAACCATTATTTTAGTGAGCCCATAAAAAAAAACATCTTATAAAGAGTATAATTAACAATTTTTAGTGAATAAAACTACAAAACTAACTCTATTTTCAGAGAGAAAAAAACCCAATTCTAGAGTTCTTATAATTAAACAAACAAAGGAAAATCAAAACTTTATAAATAAAAAAAAAAACAAAAATAAATTATATTTAATTCAATAAAAAAGGGAAATAAAAAAGAAAAATTTCAAAAATTCGCGCCAATAAAATTTGCAGTGAAGTTGGCAGCGCACAAACATTTTTGCTGCCATTACGGAATATCGGAAATTATTTTTCTATTTTTTCTTTTTATTATCGGAATTTTTTTGTGGTCTGATTAAAAAAATATTAGTTTTGTTTTGTATTTTCATTAACTTAGTTTTTTTTAGAGAGTTTTTTTTTTCATTTTTCTTTTCTTCAAATCAATTTTATCGTCATTTTTGTAATATTAACATTCAGACTTTAATTAAATCTTAATTAAGTTGCCAAGTCATTATTTTTACTTTGAAAAGCTTAAATAATGAATAATAAATAAGTGCTAATTTAATCGTGAGAATTTACTTATTAAAAAATGTTTTTTTTCTTTTTGCAAATAGTGGAGGGGGTCCCCTTTTTAAAAAAATAGCTGACAACTTCTTATTTTGCTGTTTAGCTCTTCTAACGGTATCATCTCAAGCTACTAGTTCTATTTTTCCAATCTTTTGAAAAATTATAATCTTCCTCGTTGTAATGGGACTGGTGGTTTTTTTTGTAGAAAAAGACCTCTGCTTTAGGGTAAAAAATAACTAACGAAAGAAAAACCAACCGAGGAAACGAAAGCTCGAAGCTTTAAGTCGAAACTTCTCCTATATGTGGTCCTAAGTTTGTTACTCCTTTCGAAGTTAAATCCACAATACACCATTTTTCCAATAAAAAAGTCCCATAATATGACCTAATAACAACGGAAATACTTAACCAAATATCCAAAAAAAAGACCTTCGTCCTAATAATCTTTATTTATAATAGTATCCTCCACACTTCATTTTTCTTCTTTCCTTTGGAAGTTTTCCATCGTCAAAATGATCCCAAAACCCAACAAACCCATAAGCCTCCTTTTCATTTGATCAAAAATCCAAGAAAAATTAATCCTAAAACGCCTACCCTCTGGTTATTTCCACATCCTAAAATCCTATCTCTCAGAACGATCTTTTCAGGTGGCTGAAAATATTGAGTATTCTGACATTTATCATATCTCGGCCGGTGTCCCTCAGGGAAGTTTACTATGTCCAATACTTTACAATATTTTTACCTATGATATTCCTTGTCACAACATATGCTGACGATACAGCCAACCTTACACATTACAAAGGTCCTTCAACAGCCATCAATATCTTACAGAACCACTCCTTAGATACCTGGTTCAAAATGAAGAGGGGTGGGGGAGGGGGGAGATTTTGTTGGATGAGTAAAAATCTGTTTATATTACTTTTACACTCTGACGAGAACAGATTTTCTATATAATCCTAAACGGCAGTAATATTCCACAAAAATCAAGCGTGCGTTAGCTTCGACTCATTTTCGATGGTAGCTTGGACGAAAACTAAAAGAAGTGAACTTAATGGACGATACAAACAATTAGTACGACTCCTAGACACTGGGTCAAAACCGATAACAAAGAGCAAACTTAATAATGTACAATACGGAACTGAAACCAAAATGGACTCAAACTTTGGGATTATTCCAATTCCCTTCCAATCCAAATCCGACAGTCCCGAATCATTCGAATAATTGTCAATGCTTCCTTTTATGTACGAAACACTGTTATCCATCGTGACCTAAACGTTCCATTTGTCCATGAACTGTGCATCTCCCGTTGTAAAAAAAATTCCATTCGCGTCTATCCTAACCATCCTAATCCTTTAGCAAAAGAACTGTTCACTCCCAACATTCCATCGACGTTTTTATAAAATAATTTATCTCGTTCTTGGGCAGACACCGATGACTGTTTTTCCCCACATGTCTTCAAGTTCTTGTATCGTCCCTTAAAAAATCTGCTTGTTAAAATTATTTATTTTTATGCAAAATTAGAAGTTAAAAGTTATAAACGCACAGCAAGTAAGTGGATTGTTTTGGAAAAATAGTTTTCTTCTTTTTTTTATTGTACTTAAAGGATGATAATTGACAAAATTTAATCAGACAATAACTGGAACGCTTGATGCAATTCCAAAGTACCGGTTTTAATCCGTTTGTCCAAGAGGGTATTAATATATAAGCAGCCTGTTGCATATTGTATATTCTAAACGATTGTCTAGTCGTAGTATTAGCAGTTATCGATAACGTTCGTTGGCTTCGTTTATTTTTTAAGTCAAGCACTCGTGTTCACATTCCAAATTAATCGTTTATCAAAATCAAAATCAAGCCACGCTAACAAAACACTTTATTGTTTCGTAAAATCATAAGGACAACCCCCTAACACCCCGCCACCCCTCCAACTTTAGGATTAACCAAAGGAATTTCGTATGCAAACAAAACCAAATATGTGTATAACCGTATCGATTAGCTCAGGCAAATTTAATTAGCTGCGGACTTAATTGCGAAGTTATATGTACAAGTAGGACAAACGACGCAACCCTGAGGAATACCAACTGAAATTGGGATTATTTTCTGCTAATGCGAAATGACATTGAAAGGGCTGAGAATTTATTATCAAAAAGTCTGATTATGAAAAGATGCTTTCCTGATTTTAACTAAAATTCGACTTTAGGCGACAATTGTAGTTTGTGATAATTAGAAGCTTTGGCTAGAGACTCTGATGATAATTTACGAAAAAAATTAATATATCAAATTGCAAATACACTGCAAAGTTCGGAAGGATCTCATTGGTCAAAGACTTAGTTTTGCAATATCGGAAAAGTAAGAGAATTGCCGGTTACGAAAGTGTTAAGTAAGAATGTTGTTCAATTAAATCGAATCGAGGAATATTCCGATGGAAAACGAGATCATCTGCAATAACCAATGGACATGAGCAATGAAAAAATTTAAAATCGTTCCAATTTCTCTTACCTACTGCGGGTCAGTGATTGCAAGATAATTTACCATAAATAGTCCGTTAAAACTTTAAAAGCCCATAAGGCGAAAATAATAGTCTTTTCAGTAAAATTTACTACAAAAAAAACTGCTCTTCAACAATTAATTAATTACTAATTTTGGTCAGAAGGACACACTCTAACTGGCCGGAACTAAATCAAACGTGATATATCGACGGAATAATTACACTTCACGGTGGATTGTTTTCTCTTCGATAAAAAAATGGAAATTATTTATTTTCATTATTTTTGATATTCGATTTGTTCAAATTAAAATTAAAGCAAATATAGTAAAAAAAAACGAAAGGAAAACGAATCTTAACGAGAATCCAATTAAAACACAAATTAACCAGATAAATATTTATATTAAAATAAAAGTGATTAAAAAATGTTCACTTAAGGGGGAAAAAAACACATAAATTAATTCGTCAATAAATGTGAACACAATTAAGCTCACTCAGCTCAGATGCAGAAAGTGATTAATTGTTCGTTAAGTACTGTTTAAAAAAAAATTCACAAAAAAATAATCGTTAATTATCAGAGTAAGTAGATAAAAAATAAGAAAATTTTAATTTTTCCTTGTTTCCACTTAATTTTTATTACATTTTTTTTTCGTAAAATGCGAACATTTAAATTTTTAATTTATTGTTTTCAGTGAGTAACTATTTGGTTGTTTTTTTTTTTATTGAAAAAGACAAGGCGACAATTTTGTAAAGGTTTCACTGTTAAGAAAAACCGTAAAATTTTTTGAAAAAAAAAACGATTTATTTTAAGTTTTTTACGTGCACGTGCGTCTCGACAAGTTTTTAAGGACATTCAAGTGGTAGAAGCTGGCACTACTTGGTTTGAGTCTTTGTTAAAAATCGAACCGCATTTTGAGTGTTCGAATCTCAGCTTTAACCTTTACTTGGCAGTTTTTAATTTTTTTTCAAATTCTCTTAACACCAAGGAAATTTTGTTTTTTTTATTTCGAAAATAGTCTAAAAATTCAAAATTCCAAATTCTTTTCTAAATGTTTTTGTCGTTTTTTTTTCATCGCTGCTAAACATTCTACAAAAACCGAGACTACGTTAATAGCTTACGGCACCTGACAATAATATTTTTTTTAATGGTCCTCAGTACACAAAGGAATATTTTTCTTTTAACATAACCAAAGCAATCCTCATTCTCACCGGTGATAATCCGTGGTATTTTTAGATTCTATTAGCTCTCATAAAAAGATTTTTTTTGAAATTTATAAACTCCATTCTGCAATAAAGCCTTTTTCAAAGCATACGCTTAAGACTTCAAGCTGATCATAATAGTTTTTAAAAGAAATCAATAAATTTGAAATACAGAAATACACAATTTTTTCCAATTGGTTTTTGTTCTATTTTTGAAAACTTAACAGAGCTTGGGAGGAGGAGGGTGGTCTGTGTTTAGAAAAATTACATTCTCTATTAACCACCACTATTGCTACATAATAAAACCATCGAAAACATCAATAAACGGTGATTGCATGCACAATTGAAACATGCACGTAAATTTACGATAAACAAAAATTTAATGTAAATTAAAAATTATTCAATAATATTCATCAAATTTTATAAGACAACAAATTTACTGAAGTAAATAATCAAAAAAATATAGAAAGAATACAAACGCTGGTTGATTTCCCGAAATATTTTTAAAAAATCTAGCATATTTGAGTTTACTCTGTAAACAATTTATTACAATTACTGCTGCTCTTGCCAGACCCGCCACCCCTGCTTCCGCCCTCATACTTTATGACTATAGCCTATCATAAAATGGTTGTACTTTTGTTGTTTTTTTGTTGTATCTTCCTTCTTTAGCATTTACTTGAATCATTTATCTAGAAATTAAATTCGTGATGCACTTGCATATAAAACGCATACACATACACAAATACTGAATCAGCAACAAAGACTTTTAGTCATTAGAAAAGTAAAACTGCTACGAATTACGATAGTGTTACCAGCATAAAATACTCTTAGTCCCAAGAACTGTGATTAACGCGTTTAAATTCATAAATTGTTATGAAAATCGAAAAAAAAAATTTTACTTTAGAATAAAAAACAGAAAATAAGAAAATTTTTTATTCTTAAAAATATTAATTTTTCTTCATAATAAAAAACTTCTTAAAAAAAGCCTTCCCCGAAAATAAAAATTACAATCAATTTATCGTTCATGGATTTTTATCAATTTTCGCAAAAAAAAAAAATTTATTTTTAGTCATTATCAGTTATTGCGAATTTCAAGCAAATAAAAAAATTGTTAACAAAATTTAATCTTTTTGGAAAAATAAAATAATGCGTTGCAATTCAAATAAAAAAAAAATATTTAAAAACTAAATTTAGGCAAACGAAAAAATGGCGATCTTAAGGTGAGCAGAAAAAATGGTTTTTTTAAAGAGGATATTGGAGATTTCCTTTTTTTTTAAATTTTAAATATTTTATTTTATTGGCATAGCTCAAATTTGACTATAAAGAGAGTTCTGAAAGAATCCAATTTTCCCCTTAACGGTGAATGTACACGCAAACATGTTGCCCAACTGCTATGGGACATGTTCGACCTGCTTTTGCACATTCGCTTTTGTCGTCTACTTTCGTCAGCCATTAAAGTTGAGGAAGATCACGGACAACGCAACGCGACCACGCTGCACTCTGTCTCAATCCCAAAGAGTAGTGCATGCGTTATATAAAAAAAACCAATGGCGATGATGTCATTTTTTCTTTTGTTTCTACTTCTCTCTTCCTCTGTTCCTCTGTTCCACGTATAGAGCATGCAAATCTGAATTAAAGAATCCGAAATTACGCGTACCAAATTGGATGCGGTCTGGGTCGACGATTCACTTTAACGATTTTTATTCAACATAATTGATAATAAAATCAATACAATGCGTATCCCCACAAAAAAAAATTCGAAAGAAGTGGAGGCAAATTACGAGCGTTTTTAAATTCGTCTATTTCCATAAAAGTGAAATTGCTTGCTACAAAAAAAAAGGTGTTTAAAAGGAATTTTTCTCTTTTTCATATTTCGTCAAATAAACCAAATTCGTACGCGCTCAATTTTATCAAAAAATACCAAATTTAGGAAAATTAAAAATTATTTCAAATATTATCATTATCTCTCTCTCTCTCTCTCTCTCCACCCAACCTCCTCCCCCCCCTCTCTCTTTTCCTATTCCTTTTTGTACGCTACGCAAACATTGTTTTTGTTTCTGACAACAAAAAACGGCGAGAAAAAAATCGAAGTCTTCTAGAGAAAAAAAAACTGAAATCTCCTCAAACAACCATTTTTGTTTAATAATGCTTTTATTTTGAGTTTAACATTTTAACATTATTAATTTTGCATCCTAAAATGGTTAGAATTAAAAAACATGAACAAGTGATTTTTATTATTTAAATAGAAAAAAAGTGAGTTTTTTTGTGACCTGATTTGGGACGCACTGAGAGATCTCTATCTGGTAAGCGCCAGTCTTAAGTTCAATTCCAGCTATTAAAATACGTGTAGTTATGGCGCCCTCGATTTGTCATCAAAAAGGCTGACTTTTTTTCAATTTTTTTTTCTCAATTTTATTCTCTTTAGTCCCCGATGAGTGTTTCCGGGGAGCGTAATAGAAGATTGTACGAAGGAAATAATGATGACAGAATAAACGCCAATGAAATTTTTGGTAATGAGTAATGTGCAGGTCCTGAACAAAGGGAACAGACAGTTAAGTCACGATGCATGTATTTACAAGGGCGACATTTGCAATTTGCAGGCGATTGTTGAATTCCAAAGATCAAGTCCATAAGTCCAAATAGGTTCTGTAATTGATTTGAATAGTAAAAGTCTACTTATAGTTGTTAGTTTCGAACAGTTGTCCAGTAGTCTAAGTAGTTGTTGATAGCGTCTGTTAGTTTCAAGTCTTTTTAATCTAGTATGACGGTTTCAGACTAATCTCTTGCGTAGGTGATGTTCCAAGTAACGTTAATTTGTTTTAATTAAGATACAAAGGGATATGCTTCCCTTGATAAAGAGTAAAAGTGATGTGAACAGGCTTTCATTCTGTTCATTTAGGTTCGTTGTGGATGGGCAATTGTAACTTATCAAAAACTATATCAGAAATTCTATTGCCGTAACAAATTTTTAAAAATAATTATTATCTAATCAGAAATAAACATTATTTATTGGTTAAAAAAAAAAATTATTTTTATTCTTTGAAAATCTAATTGCAATCATTAAAAATAAAAATTTGATCCATAAAATAATTGTATTCGTCTCCCTTTTCTTATGTTGTAAGCAATTTATTATAGTGAATAATAATCAAAATACGCCCACACCCGCCCCCGTCCAAAAAAAAATGTAACTGCCTATAAATTAATTAAAAAATTGAACTTTTCTAATTTTAAGAAAAAAAAAATTTCCTATTAACTATAGTATTCGGTCATTTAAATACAACATGCACTTTTGTCCGCTAGTTGCTAAAGTGCAAATTCTTGTCGCTAATCAAATACTGTAAACATTTTCTAAACAAACGAACAAAAAACTACAAAAACTATTAGTGACAAAATTAACAAGAAAAAACAGCGACAAAAAGAAAATTCGATAAAAAAAATATTTTGCAATAAAATTTGTTGCCAAAAATTGGAGCTGTTCCCCATAAATTTTATTATATTATAATTTGTCTACTTTCTTTTATGAAAAAGTTAATCGGACATTTTTCTTTCGTATGTCCTCACCAAAATACGGCTATTAAAAGGTTAACACTCTCTCAAGGTTATTTAAATTTTTTTTAGAGAATTTCGTTGTTTTTTTCGAATCAATCGCTTGCCTAATAATAACAAAACGTGTGAATTAGAAAAAAAGTTCTTGCAACAAAACCAATTTGGCCAAATTTGGAAATTTTTTAGCGCAGAGCTACCCAAATATGTCCAGTCAAAATTCTTTTATTTCTTATTTATTCACTGTCTGCCTCTCTGCGTAAACAACATTTCTTTTAAATTAATTAATAAATTTTAATTTTTTTTTTTAAATTAACTTTATAGTGTTAAAATTAGAGATTATTATTTAAAAAAGAAAGAAAAGGAGAATAGATTATTGTAAGTTGTTTAGTAAAAGTGAAAGAAAAAACAAAATTAATCGACAAAGCAAAAGACAAAAAAAAAATAATAACAACAATAAAAAAGGCCAATCAGAATCCTCCGTAGGCGGTGAAGATTTTCCGATTTCTTGTCTAATTTTTTTGTTATTTTCTCTTCTTATTAATGCTTATTATTGGTCCAATGTCAACTTAAAAGAGCATATACGAGGCCAGACAACAGACATTAACTGGTAGAGACAAAGCAAGTAAGTTTCATGAACTCTTACACAACCGCAAATTGTCGGATTAATTTTTCGATTTCAAGTTCGTCTCCGAATGTGGACGGTTTAAACAGTTTTCCTTGAGCGCATAGGCGTTAGTGAGTATGCATGAGTTTCGATTTTATTATTTACGTGTCTCTTTGTCTCTCAGCTTGTCCAATTAACATTGTTTACTTCAATTTGAATGCAATTAAACCGAAATGCGATTGGTCGTTGCAAGCTCATGTAAACCCAACACAAAAATGAGAGAATAACAGAAACCATAAAGACTGAACGCTTTTGCCATAAAAATATTAGAGCTTTTTTTGTTTATTTTTTGATATTGTGTGTGGTGCAAACCAACATACTCTTGAGAAATTATGGTTTTTTTCTCGATTTTTTATAAAAAGTACATAGCACAGGATAAAGAAGACTACCTTGCGGAACATCAATTTATATATTTTTACTTTCTTGTTTTTAACATAAGTTATTTTCGTGGTTTTTTTTGTTAAAAAATTCTTTTTTTTTGCTCTCGTTTTCAATGATTTTTTTCTGAAGTTTCGAAAACTCTTTTTCGAATTTTTGTTTGTTGTTATTATTGACATTTTTCAATTCTCCTCTGGCTTTTCCTGTTTCTCCCTTTATGGTAATCAATTGATTGTTATATTTTTAAGAAATAAGTCATTAAATGTTGGTAATAATAATTGTACAATTTCGTATTTAAAAGAATCTTTAGAATTTCGAACTTTTCTGAAAGAATTTCAGTATGAATGGCGAATAAGAAAAGTTTATAAAAATGTCATCAGAAACTGTCGTTGAAAAAAAAAACCTCCAAAAAATATAATGTTCATATAGTCCTATTGTTGATTCGAAGGGCGAAATTTTTTAGGGTTATAATCTTGTTTGACCAATAGACCCAGAAAGCTGATCAACAATGAAGATGACTCTCAGATCTCGCCTTGAGAAATAATTTCATAGTTTGTTTTCTATTAAATTAAAATTCTTCGAAAATTTCGAAATTCAAATTTTTGTTCTTTTCAAATTGACATAGCTGACTGATATTACTAAAAGAATCCAATGAGAAAAAAATTCGAGTCTTGAACACTTTTGGTATAATTTTTGTTTTATTATTTCAGATGTGATTTGTTCTGACCTTATTTGAAGGTCTAGTTTTTCACTTCGAAATTTTCACTTACTGTGTAATTTATAATTAGTGTATTTTTGTGGAATAAGCGTTTGGTCGCGCAAACAGTTGTAAATACACACACGCACACAAACATCAATCACATCGCATACAAAACGAAGCGCTCGTAATTGGGGTTTTCTTGTAATAAATAATAAGCTCACTTTTATAAATAATCATATTTTTGGTTTATTCTTTTATTTGCTTTGGAGTTTTTGTTCTTTTTCTTGAAGGTCCAAAACCTTGAAACGTCAAATATTGAATAAAAAAATAATGAAATTTTTTGAAATTTGTTTGTTTAACAGAAGGTCGTGTTTTGATATTGAATTTCTATTCTAATATGAACTTTGAAAATTTTGCAATAATTTCATAAGATTTCTTATTTTTCTATATTTCTGTTCAGAAGACTTCTTGAAGACTTCTTACATTTCTAGATTGTCGAGAAGATTGTTTTTGAGACAGGCGAGATTTTTGAGCAAACAATTATGAAATACGCTAAGTAAGAGGAGAGGAATTTCTTAGGATAGTCGATCTCATTTTATCAGAATAAGTCGTTTGAGGAATAAACATTACAGAACAAAGCACAGTACCAAGTATACCGCCTTGAGGTATATTACTTTTAATGGGAAATTTGTGCGTTTTTGATGCTCGTTGTTAGTTTTTAATTCTGCGCTATAATGGCAGTGCGCAAAACTAGAAAAATTTACTAAATCGCAAGAGAGATTAACAAATTTCCATTGCTATAAATTAAAATGGGCGACTTTAATAATTCAGCTTTAAATGATTGGTTGCATTTTAAAAATTTATTATATAATAGAAAGAAAAATTCGACGCTCTGAAAGAACACACATTTTTTTTAAAAAAAAAGCAAAACTCGAAAAATTTCCAAAAATAACCAAATCTTATTCGTATTGACGAAAATTTTCAACCAAAACAAACTGTGCACCTGTTCTTTCTTGTTCGATCAGCCATTTTTGAAATGCGTTTTTTTGTCTTGAAATAATTTCTATAAGTGATTTTGTTGATTTTTTTTTTTGATTTTGTTATTTGAAAGCGAATCAGAAAATATTTTATGCAATACAAAATTTCAATAAATTCAACAATTTTTGTCTTATTTAAAATAAAAAAACAATTTCAAAAATCGGGGCTAGAAATGGGCTAGAAATTTTTCGAAATCAAAATAAGCTAAAATTGAAATGTTCTTCATTTTATGTCCTTTTTGTGAATTAATATCGAATTTTTTTTAAAATAATATTATCCTTCGCTAATGACTAAAATGGTCGGAAAATCATTAATTTTACCGTTATTTGATGCTGTCAAATAGACAATATAACATCCGTTTTCCTCCTGTTCTAAATTATTAGTGTTGGTTTTTTTTCGGAATATGGAAAATGTATGGTTTTAGGGCGGCGTTTATTTCGAAAGACAAGCGAAAACAACACACATCCCTCCCTCACCCAATTTTTTTAGAGCATGTAAAAAAAAAGTCCACAAAATGTTTACTTTTTTGGGTGTGTTTTGTTCTTTGCCTTTTTTTTTTTGGTTGATTTTCCGAATAAATATTGTCGTCGATAATAACGAAAACATTCGATTTCTCCGGGCACTTACGGTCGCGTCAATAATAATAATAAAGCTTGTTTGTTTGTTTGTCCAATTTTACTTCGATTCATAATCAAAATAAATATTAACAGAACAGAACAATTTTGATTATGTTTTCCTCGTCAGCCAAAGCCATTACTTATTTTTGTAAATCAATTCGATAATAAATGATAATTTTCCAAGTTGAATCTGGTAATTTCCTCAAATTGTTCTATGTGTTGGTGGATTGGTGATAGGAAATCAATTACTTTTAATGGAAAATTTATCGCCCTAAGTAAATTTAGACTACACCTTCCCCCACCACCCGCCGCACGAATGTTACCACCTATAAAGTTGATATTGATCAAATTATATTTCGGCTGCTCAAAGGATATATTCTAGGCAACCTACTTTAAAATTCAATAAAAAAGATGTTGGCACGCCTGCGTAGTATTACATAAAGCCTAATGGACCATGTAAACGGTGGTAATGGAACAGAAATTCTACTTTTTATACTTATTTCAAGCAAAAATTGTGCTGAAAAAGAAGAAGAACCTCAGCTATTTTCTGGTTTGACGAATCTGAACCCGTGACTGTGACCGCACCGTTTAAGATGGATACGCCCGAAAAACCTGGGTTCCAAGAGGAGCTGAAATTGATCGTGATCATGTCAAGGCCTTATTATCGCTGTTCACCATGAGATCATCTCCCATTTAAACGATATCGGATCAAAACAAGTAAAAATTTCCAGGTCAAGTCCAAACTCTCACCATCACCACTATCAGTTTGGGGTTCACGACTGGAACATTTCCATGGAAATTTTCTCGGACTTTCGAATGTTTTCCTAAAAATCCTCCACTGATTAACAACGATTGCCGTAATATCTCAATGGCCGTCAATTTGACAAACGGTCAACAAACCAGCAAACTGATAAGTGTCTTTATAGCAGATTATAAATCAGGGAGAAAAATGACGAAGATTTTTTAAGAAAGAAAAAAAAAACAAACCGAATTCAAGAGCAGACAATTAATCTTTACCAATTAACATAATTAAACATTTTTATCAGTTTCCTTGTGGCGGATTTTACTCATGTTCGTTCGTTTGCACATTATTTACGGGGGTTCATGGTTGACATTTTCAATAATAAATTTATTTTTATTTATTTTTCATAGATCTTGAGACTATTTCCAAGTGAAAGCATTATCGTCACAATGGATTTTCATAGACAAATTCCGATCTAGCGTCAAGGTTGTACAGTTCAGTAAGTTTTGTATGGAACATCCTCGTCTACTTTGGCCCTCTAACAAATCCACAATTTATTTGGCTCTGTAAAAGGTCCTCTGAGATTAATTATTGAGGAAGTGCACATGTGATCTGACCAGTCACCGGCCATCTGGATAGGTGGAAAAATTATTCGGACAAGCGCCTTCTTTCTTCACTAAATAAAAATATCAAATTGTAATATTCTAAAACTATGCTTCCAAAATACTGAATGTACTAAAATGTGCTAAAATTTATACAGGAAACGAAAGAGAACGAATTTATGCCCAACAAATAAGTGCTACTGCCGTAAAAACTCAGATACGTCGCCAAACACACTCCAACCAAATTTTTTTGCGTTTACTGCGCGCCATCCACAAACGGTTTTTTTGTTTGTTTGAAACATTAACGCCATCTTTTGACACTAACTGACAACCTAACCAACAAAACCGAAATTCTCTTAACAATCCAAAAAAACAACACTAAAAATATTCATTTTTTCTCATATTTATTCATTAACAAACCAAAAGAAAAAAAAGAATCCCTCGAAAACTTACGAATTTTTACAAAATCGACAATGTGTGAAACGGCAAAAACAAAACGAAAAATGGCGCTGAAAAAATTAAGAAGTGGAAAATGGAAAATTTTATTGTTGATAAGACGGAAAAGTGAAAGTGTTCGAAGAGTGAAAACTCCTCTCTTCCCTTCTTCAATCTTCTACACCCTAAGAAGAGGAAATTGTTGATTATTTCACTCAACAACAAAAAAAAAGAACACAAACAAAATGAAAAACGTTAGAAAATTATGCAATTTCAAGATTTATTAACATTTGTACTTTTACTAGCAGAAAAAAAAAATTAACTGTGCATAAAAGTTGAAAAGAGTTAAACGAACGCATAATTATTCACTTTCTTAAAGATAATAAAAATTACATATTTAACATGAGCGATGATAAATCATCGATTTTATTTTCATTTCGAAGTTTTAATTGTAATCCATCAATTTTTTGCAAAGAATTTATTTTTATTTTTTGGTCAACAAGATGGACGACAACAGTTTACACAAAAATTTTGAAATTCGCCTGCTGCAAAGAAAACTGCAATGCCCATGATTTGTCTATTATTTGTCGTATGAAAATTGTATGTGAAAAAAGGACAGATGATCGGCAGACGGTGATGGTGGTGGATGTTTCCGTTCCCATCGGCCATGTTGTTTTTTAGCGCGCACTTTTTTTTTGACAGTTCGAAACAGTGTTTGACAAAACTGATGAGCTCACTAAAATTTAGCACGCAATTTTTAAAAGACTGATTTGAAAATCTATTAAAACTAATTTTTATTTGTTTTTTTTAAGTATTTGAAATGGTTTTATCGGCGGAAAAGGTTATGGCTACTGTTTTCTGGGATGCACGTGGTATCGACCATTTTGAAAAAGGAAAAGACGACCGTATTTTATAGCGTTATTAGAACAGTTGAACAAAACGATCACATTTGGTAAATAAAAAGGTCTGTTCGTTATGAATTGCTTCCCCACCTACCGTTTTCTTCATATTTTGATCCTTGCGATATGAAGAAATGGCATGATGGAAAGATATTTGCATAGAATTCTGAAACTGAGGCCGATTTTGCAGAATTTTACAAATCTTACTACACAGATTGTATGTAAAAATGTTGGAATATCCATTGGACGCGAAGTGTAGCAAGCAAAAAGGAGACTATGCTGAAATATAAATCCATTTTTTTCTTTTTGGACAAATTACTCTCAAAAAAGTTTAAAAAAATCAAAATATAAAATATTTTCACTTAAATTCAATTTTTCTCTTATTTATACAATGTAATTTTCTTTTTATGTAAAAAAAATACAGGTAAATATAAATTTTTGGAAAAAATCAAAATAAAATTTCATTTGTAAAAAAAAAGCATAAAATTTCGATGATTTGGTTTTTAAATTTTTGAAGAGAAAAAAATTGTTTTTTTTTTGTGTCTGTTCTCTGTACTAACAAAATAATAAATCATGAAAAACGACCTCTCGTTAAGCGTAATTTCTCAGGAAAGGAAATAAAATACTCCGTAATTATTAATTGAGCGAATTGATTTCCGTAGCGATGCACATGTAAATATTTATACGATTTCCCCATTAATTCCCATCGTATGTACGCACATTAATATGTACTTGATTAACAGAAAAAAAAGAAGAAAACAACTGATCAAAATAGCAGAAAGCTTCTAAGGTCATCCATTTTTATTGCAGCTTGTATTTCTGATGTTTCTCAATTAATCAATATGCATAACCGACTGGTTATCGTGTGGACTAATGATCAATAATTTTTG
The DNA here is from genome assembly GCA_958298945.1 of Atherix ibis. Lineage (NCBI taxonomy): Eukaryota > Metazoa > Arthropoda > Insecta > Diptera > Athericidae > Atherix > Atherix ibis. The sequence continues at coordinate 143,969,440 of OY282605.1, read as the reverse complement.
TATGAACAATCAAAATGCATCACATCCTCCCATTCCGTTTTTCAGAGAAGAAAAGCAACTATTTAGAAAGGAAAATAATCCCCCGATGAATGTGAGTGACCGTCACCTATCTCCCCTATATATGAAAGTATGATTTAATAAAATACATAAAAATAAAAACCAAATGAAAAACGAACAGAAAATGGGAAAAATTTTATTTCATTGAACATCGATCAATGAACGCAGGAACAATGAACAGCGAACAACACTGAACGGTAAAGCCTCAAACGATGGGAACGCGGAAATGGTACACAACGTGTCATTCATTGCGCGTTGAGATTGTGTCGCGAGCGAATCACTTCCTGGCGTTGACCTCGTTACGGCGATGCGGCGCGGTGATAACACGTCAGCGACTGGCACGGTATGCACGTACGTCCATATAACGTACGTTCTTTTTCCTTTCTTTGTTTTTTTTCTTCTTTTTTTTTGTTGTCTTGCCAGAACTCGATTCGCCTTCGCGGTCCATTTCAATTCATTCCAATGTGTTTACTTTTTTCAATCTCTTCTCATATTAATTAAACGACCGCCGGAGAGCGCACACATGGAAAACAAGTTTAAATTCTCTTTTCCCCTTCGTTTCGTTTGTTTATGCGTTTGCAAAATTTCCAGATTATTTTAATTTTTTTTTTTTTTTTTGTAAATAATGTTCAATGAAATTGTTTTGAGTAGTTTTTTTACTTGTTTAATTATCTCAATTTTTACTATTATTCCTTGACTGTGTTGTTGTTGTTGTTGTTGATGGTTTTTTTTGCATATAAAAACAGATGCTAAATTTTGTGCCATTTCTCAATATTACAATATGAGAACACTGACCGTTCCACATTGTTGACGACTACTCAGAACGTGTTCCATTCGATTGTCATCAGTTCAGTGCCGTCCGTGTTCACCAATCTAATCTGCAAGCGGCGTTTACTATCAACAAAAAAAAATAAGGTCATTACTTCTCGGTTCTCTCTCTTTCTTGTCCAGACAAGTAGAGATGAAAAAAAAAGAGAACGGAGGCCATTGGGTAAAAACAACAAGCGATGCTGGTGGTTGACATTAGCAAGAATTGTTATTGAGCGAAATATAGTAAGAGAAAAGCAAAAGAGAAAAAAATTTCACTAAACTCAGAAAAGGCTAATCAGCTGGGCCAGAACTCAGCTAGATCGTGCGGCGCGGAAGGCCGTCCGTTCGTCAGTAAAATAATTCCGTCAACAAAAACAGAAAAGATAAGAACAAAAAAATAACTTTATTATTTTTTAAACCTTCTATTAAAAAAAATGAGAATAAAAAATATATACCAACAAACGGAACGATTAGCCCGCCTAGGCAAGCGCATATTCTCTTTCTAGTCTAAACGCTGGAGGTCTCAGTCTAGCGTGTAATTTTGCAATAAAATCCAGAATAATAGCAAGTATACACGTTCGTTCACTTAGAAAAATAACGAATTTATCGATTACATTCCATGTGGTGGTGGGCCGAGGACCTAGCCAACCCCAACTTACTGAAGGAACGTTTTTACTGTCTTCCCATCAGAACTTTCCTAAACTGCAGACAATGCTCGAGGGGTATTGACTACCTCTCCCTCCCTCCATCCACCATCATATAAATTTTTGTTCAAAAACAATGTTATCAGCGTATGTACATTTTTCATAAGCAAACTTGAACAGCTAAAAAAAAAAAACAAAAAAAAAAACAATCCTCCATGAAATGCTGTAGAGAACGGGCAAAAAAAACTAGTTAGACTTGGTCACGTTGCCATTTGGAATAATGGAGGACAGGAACTCGAAGGAAATTCAGTTTCGTTCTGTGCGACTGAATCGCTGTTTGCGTGCCAATTCCAGTATTTCTGCATATTGTGTTGTTGGTTGGTCTTCCCAAACTCATTGTCTTATTTTTTGCCGTTTCGGTTTTGTGCAATTCACTGATCCGCAATAACATACACCTGCCCCGAAATCTAGAGTATCGAGTCGCAAAATATGCCCCACTTCACCGCTCAGTTCCAGTCTTAAACCAAAACCAAAGACGACAATATTTGGTCGATTTTCCAATAAACAAAAAATAGAAAATTTCAAATTATTAACGTTAACATTTTTTTTAACTTTCAGAAAAGTTTACTTGTGGGCGGATGCCGAAAGAGTTGCACATGCAATTAAATCCTTGCGGGATTCTTTTCCGTTTCCAAAACCTTCACGACATTGTAAAAAAAAACCCCGTCCAATGATTTCTGTGAGAATAATTAATTGCGACACCAAAAAAAAAATGAAACAATAATTCCTGTTCGTGAATAAAATTACTCTTGCTAGTGGGCGGAATAGGGTAAAAAAAATCTGCCCTAACCTCACAAGACGATAAGGTTAGAAAAGCCATTTCAAAGCCCAATTATACATTCTGATCACATTCACTCAGCCCATCTTCCCCTCAAAAACATATATTTTCAAATTGAACATTTTTTATAGGAAATAAAGGATTTTTTTCCGTGCTTTCTTTTAAAATGAAACTGTAGACGTTCAAAGATTTCAAGTTCTAAGTGGATATACCCGAGAAGAACTTCTAGGAGGGCCTCCCCAAGAAAATGGGCACGAATAACTTTTTTTTTAATAATCTAAACTCGAATTGATTTTATTCTAAAATTCTAACAAAATTACGCTCTGATCTCAAGTGCAAGTCCTAAAAGCTTCATCGTTTACTGAAAGCACCTTAGGGAGTGCGCCGCGGACGTGGAAATGAAGAAGATTCAAGCTAATTTTTTAGGTCACTTTTTCTAACACAAAGAATTTTTCCTTAGGTTCTTAGCAGTCCAAATGCTTCTCAAAACCATGAAGACGCTTCAAACAAATTTTTTAGAAGAAGAACTAATATAAAACCAAGAAAATGGGCACGAATAACTTTTTTTAAATAATTAATTGATTTTATTCTAAAATTCTAAAAAAATTACGCTCTGGTCTCAAGCACAAGTTCAAAAAACTTCTTCGTTTATTTAAAGAAAGCACCTTAAATCCACCATTTTTCTCGAATTTGAATTTACCAAGTTTTGCTGGAGATTTTCTATAATACAAAAGTTCAGCTTTTACACAATAAAAAAACTGCTATTATTTTTCATCATTCGTGAAATAAAAAAAATTAAAAAGAAATCGAAGCAAAATGATAGGTTTAAGTTATAAAATGGAGAGAAAAAGAGCCCAAAAAAGAAAAAGAGTTTCTAGATTTTATGAGTTTATGAACCAACCCACCTCCCCCTCGACAGCTTAGAGAGGATTTTTAGAATGAATGGCACGCGAACGTTAAGGAAAATTGTTCGGTTTAACGGAAAAAGCTTTGGTCCAAAAGGTCATTAATCAATCAGACAACTGACCAACTCAACTTAAACAAGTCCACCCTGACTACTTGATCACCAAAAGCACGCAACTTTCAGCACCCCCACGCCCCCTCCTTTTTTTTGGGCTTCATCCATAATCTGAGTTTTGACTATTTTTCTTGCAATTTTCAATTAAAAATAAACATCGTTTTTTGCTTCCATTTTTCCTAATTTTTTTTTAACATTTAGACGCAATTCTCCTCTGAATTGATTTTCTTTTCAAATTTAGACGTCATAGGCAGGGTCAGAATAGACTAAATTTCGAATTAAAAAAGTGGAATTGCTTAGAAACCGGAACCAAACGTTTTTCAGGAGATGCTCACTGAATTGGTGTCGTAAAGTGGAAAATTCATCCCACAGTCAATGAGGTCTGAGAACACCTTACTTCCCAGGCAACCATAAATTGTCATCACTCAAAAATGTCGATTGCGGACTACAATAATGTTGTTGACTGAAAAGTAAGGTGTTCTCACCACCATTCCTTCTCGATAAAAGGTTTCAACGTGAAAATTTTCAACCACATCGGAATTGATCCCAAATTAATTGGGATTTTTTACTTTCTTTCGCGTTTTTTTTGTGGTTTATTACCACAGAAGCAGAAATTGCCCAATAATTAAAGGGGATTTTTTTAGCGATTTGCCTTTAATAACGTTGGATCCATTTTGACAACTACTTTTTAAAAAAACCACGAAAATTTTCGATGCTCAAACTTGAATCCAGCAAAGAAAAATGAAAGTGAACAAAACATGATAAAATATTCGCATTGGCAGCCACCTACGTCCCCGTAAATCCTACCAACTTCCATTGCACATGGCAGACACAACAGGTCAGAATTGTTGAACGCACGCCCCGCCCCTCCTCCCAAAAATCACATTTCCACGTATGCCGCGCCATCTCTCCTCTTCTACGATTTCGGTTCGAATCAGTCCCGACCGTACAGTCAGTTAGTGTGAGCGATTTTGCTTATCCCACGTTTCAGGTGGCATGAGAACGTGTCGGAAAATTCTTTAAAATTTATTGGAAAACGATGATAACGCCGTATTGGAAACCGAAAGTCTTTGTACAAAAAGCTCCCTTTCTGAGCGGTAACATGTGATAACGCAAATGACGTTTGCCCACTGCTTAATGCGCGGTTTTTTAGTTTACCTTCCCGAACGTGGTGGCCGTTACCGCAGTCAAGCGTCATCGTTGTCACCTACACTACCTCTGTCGGCATAGCCTTCAGAAGGTCTTCATTTTCCAACATTTTTCTATGAAAATCGAAAGTTATTTGCGCCGAAAACCTCGCACGTGCGACAGTTATTATTTTGACTGTCGCACGAATGGAAAAAGAAACAACGAATCGACGGCGACCCAAACAACAGTTTTTGCTTAGCAAAAAAGGATTTAGCAGTCCAAATGCTTAGCAAAAACATGAAGACACTTCAAGCCAATTTTTACGGTCACTTCTTCTATCACGAAAATTTTTCCTTAGGTTCTTAGCAGTCCAAATGCTTAGCAAAAACATGAAGACGCTTCCCAATTTTTTAGGTCACTTTTTCTAGCACAAAGAATTTTTCCATGAAGACGCTTCAAGCAAATTTTTTAGGTTACTTTTTCTAGCACAAAGAATTTATCCATGAAGACGCTTCAAGCAAATTTTTTAGGTCATTTTTTCTAGCACAAAGAATTTTTCCATGAAGACGCTTCAAGCAAATTTTTTAGGTCACTTTTTCTAGCACAAAGAATTCTTAGCAGTTTAAATCCTTCTCAAAACAATGAAGACGTTCCAAGCAAATTTTTTAGGTTACCTTTTCTAGCAGAAAAAGTCTGAAGAAAATCCTGAAGGTGAGTTGAGCACATATTTTTAAAGTCGCTTTTCATAGCAAAGCAGAATTTTTAAAATCATTTTGCCTTAGAAACAAATCCTGGAGGAGCTCTTTTGGCGAATTTATTTTTAGGTCATATATTTTAGGCAAGAGAAGGCTTGCCAAAAATCTAAGCGCGCTTGAAACAAAATTTTAGAGGTCATTATTCCTAGCAATTCAAAGCGATTCTTCCCAAAATACTGGAGATGCTTTAGGCCAAAATTTTTAGGTCACAAATAACTTTTTTAGGTATTGTTTATTTAGAAAAAAATATTTCCAAAAATTCTGGATGTTTTCCAAGCAAAGTCTTTAGGGACATTTTTCCTAGAAAACAAAAGACTTCTCAAAACCGACGAAGGCATAATTTTTTTTATTAGGCAAATTGTTTTACTAAAAAATAATAAGAAAAAAACGAACAATTTTTTGAAAAGATTCCTACGAAAATGTTTCATTAAAAGTTTTCAGCAAAAAAAGTTTTAATTAAAAATGAACGAAAGAAATTTTCTCGAAAAACCAAATGGAATTCAAAGAGTCTTTTTTTCCTTCATTTTTATAATTTTGGTAGAAATCTTCTTGTTTTTTTCTCAGTCTAACCTACACTCAACTTTTCCGTGTGTCCCCCCACCCCCACCATTTTTAATTTTGATTTATTGATTATTTTTGTTTTTATTTTTAAAAACTCGCTAATTGATAATTTTTTTTTCTATCGATTGCGTTTGAGAAGCAGTCAATAAAATTTATAAAAAAGCTCCAAAGTGTTGAAAAGAACCTTCCAGGAAATCATCGATTTTCTGTCAATTAGAAGGCAGCTGGTGGAAAGGGGCATAAATGAGTGCTTTTATTATCGATCGATTATGACGAAGGAAATCGACACGAAATCGAAATTGTTCTGTTGGCGGAGGCAGTCGGCGCTGGTGCGACTTTTTCCGTTTGCCTTCTTCACAACGAATTGTCGCCAGACGAAAAGCAGAATAATCGCTAGCAGAAAAAAATCCCCAATTTTGACAGTTCGTTGCGTACGGTAATGACTCTGAACCTTTTTTTATTTTTATCGATTTGCTCCGTCGTCAATTTATGTTCTCTCTCGTTTTCGCGCACGTTTGTTCACACTCGTATTGGTTTTCGTAATTTCCCCAATAATCGCACGTGCATCCACCGCAGTGCACTTGACGTGACGTGCGTACTTAAGCCTCTTCGCACTGAGAAAAGTGGGCGGCAAAACACGAAAAGGAAAACATTCTCAGCCCCGTGCCGATTGGTTCATTTTCCATTCGAATATTTTTTATAGGTCACTAGACACGTTTCGGAGAGCAGTCGTCTTTAAAGTTTCTCTTTTAAGCAATTTTATTTTGAATTTTTTTATTCTTTGTCAAATTTTTAATCATTTTCAAAATTAACCAAATTTATAAAATCAAAAAAATTCCAAATTAGAGTTTATATGGAGAAGAAATTAGCTACATAGAAAGGGTTATAAATAAAAATCCGGAATTAAAATTTTCAAGAATGTTAATTTGTTATTTAATATTCTGCAAAAAGTCTTACACTATAGACGGGTGGACGATGTAAACTGGTTATACAATTATCTAAAAACTTTGGGAATAAATGATGATCTTTTGAAAAGTAAAATGGCGACAAGATCTTAAAAAAAGTACACAAATCGGTTGCGCATTATCTCAAAAAAAAAAAGAGTTTTGATCAAGTTTCACTTTCTGCTAAGAACCAAATATTTAGATAGAAAAAATGGCTCCATTTTGGATAATGACCAACAATAAATTTACACACGCTCAACCCGGAAAATCCATTAATTTTGTAAAAATGACGTTGAAGAGTATTTTCTCAACTACAAAAAGGAAATAAAAAAGAAAAGGAAACTGCCCAATGAGCTGAGAAAGCGAGGGAAGGTGGAACATATTGAAACAGAACAAAAAACTAACATTGCTTTAACGCATGATTTCTTGTTTATTTTCGAATAATTTTAAATGCTCTTCGTTTTGATCCGAATGGTCTCCTCTCCCTTCCCTTCTCTTCCAATCAACACTCGACCTTAAATAAAATCAGCCCGCTCCCCTCCCACGGCAACACCACTCCTCAAACTCACTCTTATCACACTTCAACTATTGTTGTTGATTTTCAATTTTTTATCTTCATTCCCCCCTCACAGTGCGGCGCTGATGTTGTGGAATTTATTTCAAAACAATTGCTTTTAATTAAAAATAGACACCCTCAGAATATACTTGACTTTTTTTTTTCTTAGCTTCTATCAACTCTCTCTTCTTTCTTCAATGTATTCAAAAAAAAAAAAAAATTTTGTGGGAAAAAACTTGTAAGAAAAATTAAGTAGAAATAAATAAATTAAAAACAATAAAAATACGAAAATTTCATGAAAACCAGTGCCGGCTAATTTAGACCAATCTTGGGGGTGTGAATGGGTGAGAATAAGAAGAAGAAGAAGGAGTAACAATAGTAGTAGTAGTAGTTGTTGTTGTTGTTGTGACGGAAGAAGAAAAAGGAAGGCGTGAAAAAAAAACTAAATTATTGGCGCTTGGCCAAAATTTGATCACCAAAATAGTCGTCGTTAATACAAATGTTAGCCGGGCCAGAACTGATCGTAACCCCTCAGAAAATTCGCCGACCCTCCCCCTCCCCCACTTCCATGCACAGTGCTATGTTCTCTCAACTTTTTTCTGTTTTGCTCCTCCCTTGCCAGTGATTTTTATTTACAGATTTTTTTTTAGAGAAATTCTAACCTTTTTCCGTTCTGCATTATTAAAAGTAAATCAAAATCGACGTCTTCTTTAATTAATGATTTTTTTGGTTTAAATAGAATATCTACTACAACAAGAATAAGAAATAGAATTTATGTAAAAACCGAGTAAATTCACCCCCCTCCCTTTTTTTGGTACAATTTTGGACTTTATTGAGCCCGTGGCAATTATAAAATTTGACAGTTGTGCATGGATGGATTTGCGGATGTGCACATTTACATGTATTCGTAAGTATTTTGTAGCATAAATTGTAGATTTTTCGGTTTTTAAATATTTTCATCAAATTTATTTAATTTTTCATACACACAATTACACACGTGGGTACCTCTTATTTATAGAAAAAATAAATATGAAGATTTTATGGCAAAAAGAGAACCGCTTCTCAGGTCCAACAAGTCATTATTGAAGCAATTAAATTCCCGCAGAAAAGAAGCTATTGTAAAATGGAAGCACTTCCTGCCATTGGACGCACACTGAACAATCGGAAATGGAAGCAATTCAAACAAGCATGAACTTATGCAAACACAATATTTTAGGTTTTTAAAACACACTCTATTCATTTATTAACATTTCGAAACTAAATTATTCAGCCTCCATTTTAAATTTTACGTCAACATTAACAAAACTTCTTTTTATAAAAGCAGCAGAACAGAATTCATTCCAAAAGGGCGGAATTCGTAGAAAAAACGAAAAACTGTTCTCGGATGTTAGAACTCATCCTCGAAGTGTCAGACTCCCCTTCCATCCGGCAGATTCCATAAGCAATTACTCTCCTTATATTGATGGAGATTAGAGAAAATAATTACGGAAAATATTCGATTGTACTTATAGAAAATAAAATCATAGAATTTTGGATGAATCTGTGGGTTTCTAAAGTAAATTTGGTTTTTCCAAAGTTTTGAAACGTTATTTAAGCGTCAATCTATCTATTTACAAAATAAAAAAATAAATGAATATATGGTATTCCATGTTACTTGTACATATTTACATATTATTTAAAACGTAGAGCTGAAACATGCTTTGTACATCTTTTGCTTATATAAAAAATTGGTTTTTATTGACTAAGTACATCATTGCAACTATGGCTTAATAATTATATAAATGTGCTTGCTAAAAGTACAATAATCTATATATTTAATTGCTTAAAAGTAAACTTAATTGTAGACTTAAAAAATTAGGGAAAGGAATGTTCCGGAAGAGCGGATTAGGAGTTTTGGGATTTTTGGGAATTTTGTGTTGCTTCCGCTAATTACGATGGCAAATGGGGACTTCGGGAATGGCCGCTTTGAATTTGGGAATGTTCAGCGGTATTGGAAGTGAGTTTGTTTCCTGTACAACTTTCATATAAAGGGTTTTCGAAAAAGAGTGATATGATTTCTTTTAAAAAAAAGCACACACTAAATGTTAAGGAAATTCAAATGTTTTTTTATTTAATGTGAAGTACAATCGATACAATTAAGTTCTGAATAAAACGTCATTCAAACGGCCTCCACGACTTCTTTTGCAGGAACGAATTCGATGAACCCAATTTTCGGGCACTTTTCCCACTAAATCAAGTTGTATGTCATGAATAGCACGTTCAATAATGACTTCTAAAGCTTGAAGAGAGTCTCGTTTATTGCTAAAGACCAATGACTTCAAATAACCCCACAAGAAATAGTCTAATGGTGTTAAATCACAACTTCTTGGATGCCATTCAATGTCACAATTTCTTGAAATAATCGGATCTCCAAAATAATTCGGTTGTTGCACGTGCTGTGTGGCACGTAGTCCCGTCTTGTTGGAACCAGATGTTGTCAAGATCAACTTCTTCCAATTTCGGCCATAAAAAGTTGGTTATCATCGATCTATACCACTCTCGGTGTTACCAGCTTCATTTCGAAAGAAGTACGGACCGATGATTCCACCAGGCCAAAAACCACTGAAAGCGCACGAAAAGTTGCACTTGTAGAACGATTATTTTGATAATAAAATTGAATAATTTGTAAACGTTGTTCTTGCGTATATCTCTCCATGATGAAATTGTAAACATTACTGAATACAATAAAAAAAACGACAGATCATGACATATTACAAATGGCCGAAACGTCACTTAGAAATCATATCACTCTTATTGGAAAACCCTATAAATGAATGTCACTTGACCCAGAATTTCTTTTTCAATAGGACTTCTTTCATTGGGGACATCCTAAACCCAGCCATTCATTTCCCTAGTATCAGATTCCATTTAATTTTTCCAGCAGAACCATTTTCTCCTTGGATAATTAAAGGGAAGCTGCCACATAACCTCTCAACACTTGTAAAAATAACCTAACTTTCCGTATACCCACACAAATTTAATAACTGTGCTTTTGTGTGTACGAAATACCCAATAAATAATTAACATTTCTTTAAGTGAAGGTGATGAGTTATTGCATTTCACTCTGTCACAAAAACCTCCCCCGTAAGATATTAAGAAGACATTTGACAGTTCCTCTACTTGAAAAGATCACATTCCACAAGAGAAAGTGTCTTATTGTATTTAGAACAGCAACCATGAATAAGAATCAAGAGCAGACAGCAATCTTTGTTATTGTTGTTAATCAAAGATTTTTCTACTATTTCTCTTTTTAGAGAGTAAGCAATCGCTCTCTTTAGAAACGTATTTCCGTAAGCGTCCTTTCTGCATGCGCCCGTAATTTATTATTATTAAAATGCGGGAAAAAACAATACAAAAAATTGATGCTATTTTTAAAAATTATTCGCCTGTTTTCGTTGTTGTTGTTACTCTCTTGAAAATTAACGAAACACACGCGCAACCACACACAAAAAATCAACGAAGTCAATTTTCTTTTTCTCTTTTTTTGAAAATTTAGAGAAAGCAAAACAAATTTGCAGAAATTATACAAAAAATAACGAATTTTATGAATTCTTGGAGTATCAACCGTATTATCACAGGTGGGGGGGAGGCGGAGGGATTTTTTTTTGTTTTTTTTAATGAAATTTTTAATAAAAATGTTGACAAAGAAAAAGTCAAAAGAAAAACACATTTTTATATTGTTTTTTTTTTGGATGATGAACAGAACAGGCAGTAATTTTCTTTTCTGCATAATTAAAGAATTTTGTAAAAAAGGATCGTTTTTTCTGCTGAAACGCCATTTAATTGTTGGTTTGGTTCGATTATGAGATCCATAGCGAAGGGGAAGAAGCAGAAGGATGAGGATCGATCAGAAATAGAAAAATTTTGACAGAAAAATCAGTTAAAATGGTTCGGTTATTCAATAAAAAATGGCGTATTGCATTCACAAATGTCAACATTCCTTAATTTGGGAGTGCTGCTTTAAGAATTAATTTTCTCTCGCTCATTTCAGTAACAACATTTTCTCTCGTTCTATTTTGACAGTTTTTCTTCTTTTTTATTTTAAAGGGAACATTCACCTTTCGATGAGGAAATAAATACAAAAAAATAAATTAATAAAAAAAAGCACAACATTTTAAAATCGAAAAAAATAAGAAAAATTAAGAAAAGAAGAGAAAGAAGCTAAAGGTGGAGGATCGATTAGGAAGAGAAAAAATCTGACAGAAGAATCCGTCCAACAAAAAAAAGGAATTTTTCCCAAAAAAAAAAAAAACCAAATTTTAACTAAAAAATTTCGAAATTCGCCACAAGCTCTCTTTGAATTTTTTTTTTTCTTAATGGTTAACTCACCTTTAGCAGAGCCAAATTATTATCTCTGGCCGCATTGAAAACTAGCATTTTATAATCCATTGTTGAGTTTTTGGACATTAAACACGTTATGGGAAATTTGTTATTTGTTCGTATTTGGGTGAATTTTTGGTGAGGGAAGCTTTTCTTTTTTTTCGTCTATTTCCTTTTCTTTTTATAACAATCAGACAAAAACAAAAGTTACAAAATAAAAAAAAAATATAAGAAAATTGATTGAAAAGAAAACTGCACACACGAACGAAAAAAAAAAACTAACTTAAATCACTTCCGATTATTCTGAATTCTGAATAATTATTCGCTTTTGAATTTCGTTTTTTTCTTTTTGCTTTTCTACACGAAATTCACTAAAAATCATAATTTGTTTTTCCCCAGTTCTTCGGGAATTTTTCGATCGCTTTTTGTTTTTATTCTAATTATTTTATTTTTAGACGCGGTTTTATTGAAAAATTCAATCGATCTACGAATTTTATTTGATTGAAAAAATTTTCTGTAAAAAATTCACTTATTTGCCTTTTTCGATTTGTTCAAAAAATTGATATATTTTTGATAATTACGTGAAAATCATTCGATTTCTATTTTCGTGCAGTTATCAACATTAAACCGAGAATCGGACAGAACAACGGCTGATTTCGGGCGAATTTGACATTTGATTGAAGGAAGAAGGGTTCTCACGCATCCAAACAACAATTGCGACACTGCAACGTACGTGTTCACTTTGCCCGCACGCACGCACGAACGCAAGCACGCACATAAATTTTCACAGTGGAATCGATAATTTTTAGAGGCGATGAAGAGAGAATTACTTTGTGTTCGCTCTCTTTTCAAACAAACAAAAATCGCTGGTTTATTTATGTCAGTTCGATTTTGTTCTTTCTTCTTCAGCTTCTTCACTTTTCACTTTGACAGAACAAACAATTTTCGTGATATTCTGTCGATTTTTATTATTTGCCTTTTTTCACTTGTTTTGTTATTAAAAATTTTGGTTTTTTGCATTAATTTAGCGAAATGTCTTGCGGTAACACGACAACGATTTCCAACAACGGAAACAAAGGGTTTTGTCGGCGGACTTCTCTGGCTGGCGCTCTGGTCGGCACGCTTTTTCTCTTTTTCACAAATTCGTCACTTTTTTATTCTTTTTGGTTGTTGTTGGGTTTTTGGCTGATAGAATCAATTAGAAATTATTGAAGAAAAATAAAGACCGAAAACTCTTACATAAACTGCACACACACACAAAAAAAATTAGTTATTTTTACTCTTTTCGATTTGATTGGATTTTCAGTTGTTGTAGGATTTTTGTGGCGTTTTTTTTCTTCTTTTCTCTTCTTTCTATTTAAATAAAAACTCGTTTTTTATATCTTTTTCTTTTTTTCTTTATTGATTATTGAAATAATGGCAATATCGCGGCACTAATCAGCGCCTGGTCAAGCGACTGTCGACTGTTTTTTCTTTGATTTCCTTTGCCACACTCAACAAAACCAGCGTTTTATGTTTGCACCTTCACCAATTCCCAACGACTGCTAGTTTGTTCAGTGCAGAATTTCTTAACTCCAAAAAAACAGTTCGCGTTGTGCAGTGTTTGCGGTCGCTGCTGCTTGCTGCCCCATTCGCGTTTCGATTCTCGGTCGTTCCGTTTCCTGGTATCTTCTCAACGGCCAATCAACACGCTACGAACATATGTTCGCCATTGAATAAGGACATAAAATATATTCATTTTGTTACGGCGGCCATTTGTAATTTGTCTCTCATAAAAATTCTTTTCGGTAAGAAAACTTCTTAAATTCTAAATTTATAAAGCAAATAATTTAGAAAAAATTCTGGAAATAGATTGAATTATTTTTAAAACTAGTTTTCACAATAAAAAATAACAAAAATCAACTTTCAAAACATCAAAAAAAAAAAAAAAGAATAACAAAATTTCTTTTTTGGAGTTTTTTTTCTCCAAATATTTATCGTTAATTGAAACAGAGTTTTTTGAATTTTAAATACCTTTCCTGACAAATACCCTTTTTCCTGAAAACTTTATTGATTAGAATAGAAGCTGGACTACGCACCATTTTGTCTATTTTGCAAGAGTGCTATTAATTTGTTTTGTTTTCTGTTCGATTAAGAGATAAATCGACGCAACTTCTTTTGTAAAAAGAATACTTAAAAAAAAACTAACAAAAATTCTTGAGCGGAAAATTTTTCAATTCATTTTCCGCCAAAAAACTTAATACCGAAATCGGGGCAACAATGTTGAAAATTGGCAACATGGTTTCGAATTTGTTCGTTTAAATTTTTCATTTTTGAGAATTGCACACACGCGCCTACAAGATAGGTTTTTTGCGACTTCGTCTCTACCGACAGATGGCACTCGTTTCTAAATTCTAAATTTTCTTGCCATCATCGATTCCAGTTGAATTCTATAGAAATTCACGCATTTTCTGGTGTTAACATAATTTATGAAAATCCATTGTTAAATTTCAGTGGAAATTTTCATGTTTTTGAGTGTAAATACTTCTCCTAATCAGGCAATTACTCGTAGAAATAAACATAATTGATATGATTTTGGTATTCGCCGCTTCAAAATTATGTGCATGTCGCTACACTGATTGGGTTCGGATGTGTGGCGTTGCCATATTTATGAAATAGTCGAAACAAAATTCGAATATAGCCGTTGTATTTGCGTCTTTGTCTATCGAATGTACGTAATCGCGGCATCAAACACTACTCTGGCACACCACGAAGGATATTTGCTTTTTTCCCGAATACTAATCGCCCAAGGAAAAGGACAAACGGATATCCTTTGTGGGCACATGGTCGTTAAAACCGAATCAGCCGATACTGTGGAGCGAAAGGAACAAACCAAACCGATGGGGAAATGCTAGAATGCCAACCATTCTTGGAGCCGACAATCGCCCCGTCTCTGTCGCACCAACGGTATAGAGCGTACAGAAAAACGCAGCACCGTCTCTAGCAGTCATTGAAGGAATTGCGTCGTGTTAACATGTTTTCGGGCGTCTGTTTCTCATAACAGCAAAAGTAAATAGCGAAACTTTTCCTATTCAGTTTTTTTGGTTTATTAATTTTGGATTAATTAGAAATTGTAGAGAAAAGTTCAATTTTCATTTTCGAACGTGTCCTAATTAAGTGGATTCTTGTTTTCCGTACTGTGTGTGTGCGCATTTAGATAGTTTTTTTTTCTTTCTGTAATTGTTGGTGCTATTGTTTTTGTGTTTGGCCAAAACCGAACGGGGACGACGGATTCTGAGAAGCAATATCGGCCGTCCGTCATACAGTTTACAAATGGGAATATTGGTGGTTAAATGTGCTGCTAAGTAAATCGAAATGAAGAATGTGTCAACGACACCTCAACAACAGTCGTCGTAATTCTTTCTTTGTCTGGTCTGGTCTGGTTTACGGATTACAACAGAAGAAGAGATTCAGCGGATTGTAGGTTGGTCGCAGTCGCCGTCGCCGTCGTCGTCGCCGCCATCGCCGTTGTTGTCGTTGTGTTGTCGTTTTCGTTTTCGTTCTCGTTGTTTTTGTTGGTATAAAATCATGACGCGGTTCTTTTTTTTTCATATAAAATAAAGCGACACAAATAATATTAAAAGAAAGAATTAATTTTTAAAAGAAAAATAATAATAATTTCTCATTCCCTATCCCTTCCCCTAACCCCTTCCAAAACATATACACTCCTCTCTCGCTCAATACACTCTGTTTTTATAGAAAAGGTACGAAGGCCGATATCATAAACAACACACTCTGACACTCTTAAAGCAGGGATAAATAGTTTACCACATATAATAATAATAATAATAATTACTGATAATTACTCTCGTTTGGTCGAACGTTCAAGTTTTGTGCCCTGTTTAGAGAGGAGAGAGAGAGTTAAAATTAAAGTTAAAAGTTAGGAGAAGAGAGAGAGCGCGTTGAGTTTTTCAAGGTTTTTTTTTTTTTTTTTAAATTGTTGGCAACGCAAACGAAGAAGTTTCTTTCCAAAAGAGAATTTTGGGTGGTTTTTTCTTTCAGTACGCCCTCCCCCCAAAAAAAAATTTGTACATTTTGTCGTGTTGCGATAACGAAGTTAAATCACATTCCAGTGACTTGAAGTGTCATTGCCTAGTGCCGATAGTAGTGTCAGTGTTTGTTGAGAGTGCCAGTGCCCCAATGCTATTAGTGAAGGTCTAGAAGAAGAAAAAACTAAACTAACGGATTACCAGTGATTGTCCTGCACTCTTAAACCAAAACTCCCTTCCACCAATCCACCCTCCACCATTATTATTCACTCTTCTCTGATCTAATACGCTCCTCTCCTTCAAACCGCTGACCGGAAAGGGGCTCTTCTGCCTAAACAAATCACGCAACATTTGAACTTTAAAAGTTGCTTATATGTGATTTTCGAAAACTTCAATATTTTTTTTTTTTTTTTTAGTTCAATAGTAATATTAATAACGTTTTTCATCATTTGTTTTTTTTTTCTTCTGAAATTAGAAAAATAAGGAAAATTTTGTGCTGTCGGCCAAACTAAGTGATGATCAGCAGCCAGCCACTAGGCCCTAGCCTAGCCTAACTCTAGTGTGCGTGTGTGTGTGAGGTCGATCGGTTAAAAGTGGCCAAAACACATTCCAAGATCATTTCGCGTTAATAGTTGTGTGTGTTGGTTGTTAATGTGTATTATTTTGTGGCAGCTGTAAAGTTAGTGATTTACATAGTAATACACACACACACGCGACAAACCAGCGATGGTTGCCACAAATCGTGTCTTAATTTTTTTGGATGGAAATATTTACTTAAAGAAAATGTCTAATTTTGTGTTAAATAATATAGTGGCGGCCTAAAAAAATACTACAAGTGAAAAAGTGCAAGAAATAATTGGAATTTTTTTGGTTGTGGTTTTTTTTTAAGATCGAATTTAAATTGACGTGTAAAAAAATTTTGTGCTCATTTCGAGGAAAAGAGAGCTGTTGCAGTTTTTAATATTACGACTAAAAATAAGAACACAAAAAAAAACAAAAATTGTCAATAATAAATATCGCAAAGGAGAGATAAAGAAAGAAGAAGAAAAGAAATTCCCAAATTTCTTAGCGGAGGATTTTTTTTGTGTGTGTGAATGTTTGTGTTTGTTTTTTTTTTTTAGTTTTTTTTTGTTCTTGTATATTGCCTAAATCAATTAATTAATTAATAATCGTTCTTCTTATTTGGTTTATTTCATATTTATTGAATAATTTGCTAATAGTCGATTTATATAAAAAAAAAGAAAAATAATATTTCGCGCTAGGACGGGATAAGAAATTGCAAGACGGAAAAAAAAGATTTTGTGTGTTGGTGAGAAGAAAAAAAAGTGAGGTTAGAATTTGACAGCGGACTGCTGGTACAACTCGAATAGGGGAAAAATAAGAAGAAGAAGAGCAGTGTAAGGCGCGAACAAACGTCGGAATGTATCCGGCACCGGCACGTCATCCGTCGGCAGCGGTAAGTTTATCTTATATTCCCGTTTTACAGTGGGGGTTTTTTTTTTTTAAATTTTTGCCATTTACTCAATTTTGTATTTATTTGCATTTGTTTTCAATGAAAATACTTACATTATAAATGTGGAGTAGGCAGAGAGAGGGGGGGTTGGTTTGTTTGAAATTAATTTTTATGTTGAAAAGTGTGCGATCGTCAAATTTTGCGCGCGCTAATACAATTCAAAATAAAATTTGTCAGTTAGAGCAGTAGAGTGAAGAGTGCGGAGCGAGAGAATTCTCTCCAAAACGAATGTGGAGAACTGGCCTGCCTGCCAGTGTCATAGGCGATGATGTTTTGTTGTAAATAAAAGGGCGCCTTTTTAATATGTTAATTGACGTTTAGTATTTCGGGAAACGGAGGTTATGGTAATGATTCTTCTTTATTGGTTGGGAAGATTTGGTTTTTGGTCCGAGGGTATAAGGGGTTAGAGGGGACTTGTTCAATTTCACTGAAAAGTGTGAAATTTGCTTAATTATACGTTTTCAAACCAAAAAAAAACAAAACATTTATTATTTTCTTTCTTCTTTCCATTATAATTATAACGGCATCGATCAAATAGTTGGTGGGTTTTCTCTATTGTTTCTTTTTTTTTTGTTAAAAAATGTAGAAAGGCCGTGTGAGAGAGAATTAATGAGAAGAAAGAAGAAGAAAAACAATGGAATATTGTTAGTGATGGGTTGGGATGCGAGAAGCCGGACGAACACAACGCGCTGCTATTTGATTTCGTTTTGGTTTGGTGCGGTGCGGTGCAACGCCGTCCGAATTCGCAATCCGTCAATCTGCACTCAGTGAAACAACAAATCGCGTCTCTTCTTCAAATGGCAGTGCATAAAAAGAAGGCGGCCACCACCGATCAGAAAATAATGACCGAAGAAGAAGAGGAAAAAAAGCAGCAAATTCGCTCGTCTAACTGTACTTTCGATGATGGCGGTCATTTTTGGGATCACTGTTGCTGATTAACGTCGACGTTCATCCCATCTCGCTATAGCCTTTTCAATTTGGTTTTTTTCCGATTCCTCTTACTTTGTACACACCATCCTCCTATCCGTTTTGTTCTTTCATTTTTAATTCATCCCCATTCACCCGCCTCTCTCTGGCCTGCATGGTTTTCGGTTTTTTCTTTTCTCTTTACTGTTAATAGTATCGTCTTTGCAGAATTTTGATGGGTACAACAACAACAACATTTAAACAGATTTTTTTGATTTGATTTGATTTGGTTTTTTCCCATCGAATAATTTTTGTTTTATGTTACTCTGAAAGTTTCATGTTTTTTAACAATTTTTTTTTTCAATAGTAGAAATTAATTTTATTTATATTAAAACCAATAGGAGGAAATATGAAATTAAAGAGAGGAAAAAAACTCGATAAACAATATTTTCAAATGACATGGAATGGGATAAAGTTTTTTTTTTTTGATCCGTTAAATATATTTTTGCAAATAATTTTGTTGTAATGTTTTGGTTTCGTATAGTTTTTTTTAAGGGTTTTTTGTTTACATCTTTTTTTGCCTTCTTCCACATTAGTGCGATTTTTTTTAAAGCTCACAATTTTATGTTTACATTAATTCGAATTGTTGGCGTCTCATATCTCTTAAACTAATGCAACACAAGCGCAAACACACACACACACGCACACACGAAATGCGAATCTTACCGCTAATACGTGCGAACAAAATTCCAAGTCAATGCATACAAAGTCAGTCAATAAATCTTCTGTGAGAAGTGCACATAATTTTTTTTTTGTAACGAGCCATGCATCAGAGGTTAAATTTATTGACGAATGTGTGTGTGCGTGTGTAAATGGTTTGAGAGATTGCTGTGAAATTTGTGCGTACATTTAATGCCTCATCAAGTTGAGGAGTGTGTGTGCATACCAACTCTACATGTTCCATCGGTTTATTGTGATTGCTTTTGATGCGATACATACCGAGCCGAACCGGACCGGCCCGATCCGATTCGACTCGACACGACACGAACCCTCTAACGCCTTTTTTCTGTTGTACCCGTTCTTCGTGTCGTCATCGTGAACACACATTCACGCTCGGTAATTTGTTAAATTGATATTCGGCTGTCTCGTTTGTACGTATTGATTCCCATCTATAGTTCGCTCTCTATTCTGCCTTGTAGAGTTCACACTAGCTCGTTGATTTTGTTGGAATGTTTTCAGAAAATTCACTCTCCCTCTCTCCTTCAGAAAATGTCTATTTTTCTCACTCGGTTGTTAGTTAAGCTTCGGATATTTGTGTTGGGCGCGTTTTAATGCGTTTCGATGCGACTAATTTGAAGTTCTAAATTGTTGCTTGGCATTTTTTTCCGTTCCAACGTGCCGTTTGTAGTTGCCGTTGCCGCGTATCGAAACGTCAAATGGTCGATGCTCGTCTGGCGACTTTTCTGTATCTCAGGCGTTCCTATCGAAATGTATCGTCGCCGATATGTTAGCCTACAGAAGAAAAAAAATTGTATTTGCGGTTTCGTATTTCCGTCGCTCTGGCCCATCTACTTATGGTTGCTACTGTCGATTTAGTCCAGTGATACTTTTTTTGACGATTATGCAAACCTCGTCCCCTTCCCCATAGTCTGCTGTGTGTGTGCGTACCGTCTTCACCCTTTCTTGATTATCGGCAGAGGTGGTTCTAAACATTTTTATCGCTTCAGGTTAGGTTACCAATCCTAATTGTTCCCTTTACAAAAAAGGGTTTTTCTTTTCAATATTTTCCATTTTGTCAATTTATTTTTTGCGGAATTCAACCTTTTTCGTTACATCCTTCTACGAAATGATTTTGACCTTTTTTTTCTCCATACTTTGTATTGAAATGGGCCTCTCTCAACTCTCCGGTATGCTTAGTTTAGCCATTCGACCGACAGATCGACCAACCAACCAACATTTGGTTATCTTTGCGGCATCCAACAGAAAAAAACCAGCATAGCACGAATTGTGGTTGTGTGTGTGTGTGCAAATGAATTATGAGACCCTAAAATGGTGGTGAGTATTTCGGCAGATTTCTAGGAATTGAAACGATTTCTATGTAACTGATCAAGGTGAACTGCTCTAAAATATGCTGTAAAGGTTTCTCTTCTCTAGCAATTTATCTGGAAAAGAAACTGATTTTAAAAAAAATGGAAAATAATACCACAAAAAAAATTAAATTCATTCGAAAGCCTTTGAAACAATTACTGTCCAGCGACGAACAATTAATTATCAATAATTTGGCTTGATTTCTGGAATATAAAATTCAATTACAACCTATGTGAAGACGAAGATCCTTTAAAAACTATCGAAAACGGCCATAGCTGAAAATAATATCTTAAAATGGACAAATTTAATACGAAAATACAAGGAAGAACGTTGCTATATTTTTCCGTCAACGAATTTTTTTTTTTACAAAAGATTCTATTTTAAAAGAAAAATTGCAAGAGGAATAAAACAAATTCTTTCAAATACCGACGGACAAAATGTTTTGATTGAAACCTAAAAGCAACTTTTTAGTTTAAAGATTTTCCAAACTGGATGAGAAATACGCACTTTTTGACGATTGGAAATTTTTGAAATGACAAGAAATAATTTCATGGAAGTTAAATGATTTTCTTATGCTAAATGGAAAATTTTCCTGCTGCCGATTAAGAGAATATGAAATTTTAATAAATCAAGAAAACAACAACAAAAAATTAAGTAGACATTTTTTTTTGTGAAAACTTTATGCTCAAAAATTAGCTAGTAAAATAGCCAAAAATTAGCCCAATATTCTTAGTAATAGTATAGAATTTTCATTTTTATCCAGTTTTTAGCTGCGATTTAAATCAAATTTTTTTTATATATCAAATTTTTGCATACATTTTTTTTATAGTTTTTAAATTTTTTTAGGCAATTCAGTTTCCCCTTGCAACGAGTATTTTTGTATTTTTTCTCTTACCTCAAATAAAACTAAGAACAAAAATGAGAGTCCATTTTAAAATTGATCAAAATTAACCGAAATATAACAATTTGTTTATCTTAAAAAAGAAGTAATTATTGTATTTATGCAAAGGCGGCGGTTGCTTTTAATATCATTTGTTTGAAGAAGAAGAAAAAATACCGACCACCCACCACGCGTTGACTTGTTTTGGTTTCGTTTGTGTTCTAATTCGCTAATTCCTAATCCAATTCATTTGCAAACGTTTATATTTTTTGGTTATTGAAAAGGTCGCTTGTGAAAAAGAGTTTCAAAATGCATTTTTCCCAAGAATACTGTTAGTTATTTTATAATTTTATGCTCAATTTAAAAAAACAAAATTATCATTTCTTTTGCTGATTTCTTAGAAAATAAATTAATTAAAATTACTACAAGTAATACGTAGTCAAAATTTAAAAAAAAAATATTTTCCTAAAACCTCCCCCTTCCCCCCCACTGAATGATTTGAATAGAATTTATTGACTTCATTTAATTAATCTATACTTCATATTAAAATATAAAAAAAAATTAGAGAGATACTAAAAGATAATTTTTTTTTTTAAATAAATTGAGACGAAGAGGAGACAAAGAGAAATTGTTTCTATACTTTAAGAGATAAGAAGAAAGAGAAAAACCTTAGATTTATTATATTAAAAGTTAAATAAAGACAAGAAAACTAAGGTAAAAATAAAATAAAATATTTTAAAAAAGTATGTGCAAAAAATAAATCAACTGCTTGCTTATAAGACGATATGGATGTGATGATGACGACGATGGTGATTATGTGATCGTTAAAATGTTATTCGGTTGCTGCTGCTTCTTGATTATTACCACTGTTTTTGACAGTCTCTCAAATGGGAGACGGCAGAAACGATGGTCAAAATATTTTTAAAAAAAAATTAATCGCTGGGAAAATTGAGCGCTGTGCTTAATCCTCCACGTTTTACAGTAACATTCCGCAAACACACTCTTACTGAGATCAATTATAAACCGAAGAACACACTCAATCATCCATGCATGGGTGGTGTATATACACATAAATTTGAGTAGGCAAATCGAGTAATTTCCTATTTTTCTCTTCGCAATTTGATTTTTTTTTCTCATTTCCCCTTCCATCTCTCTCATTTATTATATCTTAAATTGCAAATTTTTTTTTTTTAATACTAAATTTTCTTTGTAACTTTGATTTTTCTATAATTTACGCGTGGGCACATATTTTCTTCATAAATTCAAAATAACATTTGAAAAAGAAAAAAAAACTAAAGAAAACATTTATACATGAAAGAAAAAGGAAAAGAAAAACCAAAAGACAAACTATTTGGAAAGAGAGCAGAAAAAAAAGAAAAAAATTATTTAAATTAACAAACGCAGAGAAAATGAAAAACAGAAAACATTTGGCAACAACCGACCGACGAACTGAACTGTCTTTAATTGTTTATTGTGCTGGTGGTGCTGCTGCTGCTGCAAAAGCGGGCAAGGAACATCACATCCACAGTTATTCGTGCGAATAGAAATGAATACACAATAGTTCGCACACTCCGTCATACATACGTACGTAAGTACATAAGGCGAATGTGGTTACTGAAGATGAGAACAGAAAAAAAAACGAAATAAAAGGAATTTTTTTTGTTTTGCTCTTTTTTCTAGGGTTTTTTGTTGTTGTTGTTCTCCTTTACAAACTAATTTTTGTATGCTATCCTCCAGTTAAGCCCCCTTGCCGTGCCGTGCATCTCTTTTGTTTAATTAGAAAACTGTAGAGGAAAGTCAAAAATTGACCTCAGAAAACGTTGTTATTTGTTTGTTGGTTGGGAGTTTGCTTAAATATTAAAAAAATCATATTCGAAATGTAAACGAACAAAATGGAAGAAAGCAACTTTGAAGAGTAAAGAGCACGTGATGACGACGATAATAGCGGTGTGGCAGTGAATAAAAAAAAAAGGGAAGAGAACAAAAATCAGGTAATTTTCTTTTATTTTCTTGTTGTTGGTGTTGAAAGAATGACAGGACGGAACTTTGTTTGAAATTATTATTAACAGTTGCGAGGAAGGGGAAGTCAAACTGTACTCATGTGAAAGAGAGAGAGGAACAAAATTAATGCAATTTACAGAAGACTGTCTAGCGGTATTTGGTTGTTTTTAAATTTGCCGAAATTACTTATAAACAGAAGAAAAAAAAATTCCTTCGAATAATGGGTATTTATTTCTTTCTCTCAACAAAAAAAAACAATAATGTCGAGAAAAGATTTTTTGTTACGGTTGGCGAAAACTAGAGTCTAACGTGTTAAATGTTTAATTAAAAATGGTTGGATTAGTTAAAGAGGGAAAAAAGTTATTGAATAAGTTTTATTTTTATTTGGGTCCAAAATACGTGAAATCTTTAAACAAGTGATTAAAAAAAATTTTACAATTTCATATCAAAAGTGATGTTTAAATATTCTCAAAAGGAAAAACATTATCCTCTCACCTTTATTTTGCTGTAATATTCCTTCTCTTTCCCTACCGCTACAATAATAGGATAACACAGCGAATGCAGAAAATCATATTCGTTTTTTTTGTTTTGTCTCGAGAGCAAACATTGTCCCAACTGCGACAACTCAACTATCGGTTACGTTACTGCCACCACTGACCATAAAACTGCTCCAAACCGACGGCAATGACGACAATTATGACGCTGATGATGTTGTAGACAACAAATCTAACAATCAAAAAAAAAAAACTTTAAGCCAACACGAATGAATGACAGTGTCAACGGTAAATGCAAAGTCAAATATCGCGACAACGCAAAACATAACACGACAAAGTAATAACTCTACAGCCACAACTACACGATGGTTACGGCCACAACTACACGATCGCCAATAATCACTTACCACAGCTACAACTGTAATATTGTCCGAATCGCTGTCGTTATTACCGCTCTGCCTCCGCGCTAATTTCAATAATAAATAATATCGCAAAAAACCTATGGCCACGGCCAAGCATTGTTAGAAATTGAATGGTCGGTTTTGTATACATAGTTGGTATCTTAGAAGCAGTAAGACAGAGGAGGAGAAAATGAACACATTGAATTTTGTTGGAAGAGGAGGAGCACGGGGATGTGATCATAGCACATTTTTCTGTCTAATCGTCTTAAAGAGAAATCAACTGGAAAAAAACAGGACGACAACAACACAATACAAAGCAAAATAAAATTTAATGAAGATCGAAGCAAAACCTAAAATAAGTACTAAAGAAATCGAATAAGCTAAAAACAAAAAAATATGTACATATAAAGTCACTTGCACACATGTTTACATAATAAGAAAAGGCACGGGAGAACGAACAAATTCGACTCGGATGACTCCACGTGGAGTCGAAAATTCGATTCGCTTCTCCGCACTTTGTCCACGTTTAATGCTGTGAGACAATACAAAAACAGAGAGCGCTTCTATTTGTATTTACGGGGGTATCCATCCCGTCCATCTACTAGGCTTACATACCTACCAAACCCACCTACCTGGCTTTCTATCAAGTAGCGTGCTCACTTCCCTCGTCATTTCTTAATTCACACACATACACATCATGGTTTCATAAAACAGTTGAGCAGTTCGATATCGTTTAGTTTTTTTTTTTCTCTATTCCTCTTTTCTCACTCCCGTTTTCCTTTTATCATTTTTCGTTTTCTTTCTTTTTCTTTTGATGTATTTAGTGAACGATTTTTCTTTCTCCCCCTGCCTGTGGATTGTTTTGTCCTTGTTGCCGTCATTGTTTTCTTCTTTTTTCGTTTTGGGCATTCTTTCCATTTTCTGATTTTTTTCATGCACTAACTCGTGCTTAGCCATCAACCCAACATACATCCGTACAAATATTCTGTTGAAATTTTTTTGTTTTTTTTCCGTTTTCCTTAACGTTCGTCCATCCATGTACCCAATATGCACGTAAGTATGGATATACGTATGTTTGTAGGAAAGTGAAGAAATAAATATGTACAGCCACATAGAGCAATATACACAGAGATAACTCGGATGAATAGAATAATTATTTTTTTCTTGTCTTTTGCCCGTTTTTTTCTTCTTCTGGTGTTGTTGTTTTGTTTGTAGCATGTTGTGTTATGTTATATTATGCTGTGCTGTGTGCTGTTCCTTCTCTGGCTATGTTGTATTACCAAGCAACCGATGTGCGATCAGGTTCCAATTCCAAGTTGTGTTCTCTGAAAATCATCCTCTTGTGCTCGTTTCATTTTTTTATTTTTATTGTTGGGCTTTTTCTTTCGTTAAACTTGTACTCAACGATTTTCGTTTGGTTTTATTTTTTTTCCTTCGTTTTTCCTCTTGCAGACTAAGTGAGTAGTTCTCAGTTTTTTCCTTTTTTTTTTTCTTATGCTTTAAGAATTTTTTTTTTCATTCGTTTTTGGGATGGCTTCTTAATGGTTTCTAATTTTTTTCCCAGCTATCTGTGCGTTCGGTTCTGTTGTTGCTCTCTTGTAGCTTTTGATTGTGTTGTTTTTAATTTGCTGCTGCTTTTGTATAGTCTACCTTACACTCTTCTGTAGAACCGCTCGACAACTGGTGTTGCTTATCGTATCTTCTCCGCCGCCCTGTTCTTGTTGTTGTTGTTGCTGCTGGGTGTGTTGTTCGACAATTGTTGTTAGTGCTTCTGCTGATGTTGCTTTTGCTGCTGATGCCGCCGCCGCCGATAGTGGTGTGTCGCGCTGTTATTTCGCTAGCACCTTCAATGATGATTAGTGGCTCCACGGTCACTTTGAGTGCTTTTTTTTTATTTTCTTTTCTCCCCAAGTTATGCTGCTCATGAGTTTTTGTTACTGTTGCACATGATTTTATTGATAGAAATAGGATTGTGGATCTGGATTTGGATCTCTTGATTTTTATCTGATTCTGAATCTGGCTATGGATACGGACGGCCCTGTCCGGTTCGACGGAGCAGATTTCGGTGATATTTAAATGTTTTGTGGTTGAAAAATAATGTTTTTCTTGTGGAAGGGGGGGGAAGCAGAAGACGATTAATTTTTTTTTCTTTTTTTTTGGTGGTATGATTCTATGGCGGTTGAGATGATGTTACTTACGCTGTTGTAGCTGTTTATTTAGTGGGAAGAGTTCTTATTTGAACTCGTCATCATCTTTTTTTTCTATACTCTTTTAACAGTTTTCATTTATTGTCTCTTGTTCGTCATTATTACTATCAGCATCAATGGCGGTGGCATCGTCGTCCTCATCATCTTCCTCGTCTACGATTTCAAGAAATCAACTTTTTTTTTATTGTCTCCGAAAGGGATAAATAGATTGATGAGAATATGGAAGGGGGAATAAGTAATGTTGTTCGGTCAGGGGGGAGGGGGTATTATAAATTGAGTAGAACTTAACTGTCTCTTGGGTGATCTTTCTCACATTTGCTTTGGTCACTGACGCCTCTTTCAAAGAATGCGCCATTAAACCGACTTTGTGCCCGTAACTACTCGATGACCACAAATAAAGTTCCTTGTTCTTTGGTTCCCAAGTTTTTTCAATTTTTCCTAAAAATAATCGTAGTTTTTTTTTATAGTTAAACTTAAGATTTGACTTCCTTTTAAAGCACAGGCTTAAGGACCGATTTTCCAAAAACAAAAAAAACTATCATTAACCCTAAAAGTCATGATTTTCGATGATCGAATCTGTGGGTTTCGGATTCGGCTCTTTTCTGTTCAAATACTCTAAGTTGGCCTTTGTCGCCATAAACAATAAGAACTTAAGGCCAGCTGGTCTGCTCCCTTAGAGTGCAGATGCATTGGAAATTGGTTATAAATGTTCTAAAGTGGGAATTTACCAACAATTCCCGTGTTTTCCAAAGAGTCAAAAGTTCAATGGTTCTGGGGTGCTGTACGCTACTCAGGGCTGGGAAAACGACCATGTAATGCGTGTAACTGGTAAAGGCAAAGCAGGGTGTCAAGGGTCATGTTTCCGTTTAACAGCAGCAGCAACAATCGACAGTCTGAGCTAAAGCCAAAGTGAGGTGTTGTCAAATTTTCTAGCTAACGTCTCGTTAGTCCCAATCATCATTAGTTCAATGCTATTATTTCGTCGGCACAAATTCACAGATGGTCATTGTGTGGTACCAATGGACAGCTATCCAAATAAAATAATAACCATCCGATCTCTATGCGCGAGCAGGACACTAATTGTTGGTTGTTTATGTCAGAAAGGAATTCTTTTCTTTCGTATGAAAAAAAAATGACGCGTCGGTCATCGACAGAAAAAACGGGAGAAGAAATAGCGATTTTCGAAAATTTCAACTCAAAAGAATATTTAGAGTCATCGTTAAAGTCAAAATATTTCGAATAATAAAATTCAATTTAAGAAAACTGATTAGATGATTAGTCAAACTAAACTCCACAATGTCAATCAATATTTTTTGTATTTCGCCATTTTCTATTTTGAAGAGTAGTTATTATAAAAAAAAACAATTCTTTTAAATATACTGAATGGGCTTTTGTTCACAATAATCAAAGTAATTTTCATGTTTTCTCTTAAAGAGTGCGGGGGTTAAGTTGTGGACCTAAAAAATGAGAGAAAATTTAACGAACTCTGCCGCGTTTTAAGCGAAGACAACTCACGTGCTCATAGATGAGAAGTTAGCCACATTTGGTTAGGTAGTCTTTTTTTCGGCGGCAGTTTTCGAATGAAAATTCATGCTGATTTCCGAATGGGAATCTGGGATTCAATTGTTTTTAGGCGAACTAAAAATTCCCCATTTTCGTGAAAAATGAAGGACAACTTTCAGAAAATAAGGAAAATATGGTTTTTTGGGAAGCCCACCATATTTAGACTGGTGCATTTGATGACATTTCAAAGGAAAATTTTAGAGCAGGAACACTTCTTGTTGGTCTATCCGGCGGCTTTACGATTCCTTGTAGTGTTCTTGCCACAGCTCCCCATCGAATGCTGATCAAACGAATAAATTCGAAATGGTCGATTGGTCTCTGATCCAGAGATTATTGGAATTGTGTATTATTTTACTTTGATTTTTTATGTTAATTTTCATTTAAGAAAAATAAACAAATTATTTTCAAGAAATGCTGCTCAAGTGAAGTGCCCCCCCGCCTGCTTAACCGATGCTAAGCCAAGTCGACCGAGAAGCTATCTACGAAAAGTGTTATTATTGTGATTGTGGAAAGATTATTTTCCTTTTTCAAAAATCCCAAAGTATACAATATGGAATATTGTGCCAAAGAGAACCATTTTTGTTGGATTGGATGATGCTCACATATGCGGCTAGAAAATGGGGCTGACATTGTTTGTTCGTCCGTGTTTGTTTGTTTGTTTATTTGTTCTAGAAGCATACGATTTTCATTAACAACAAATTGCCTGGTGGTCCCAGTTTCTTAAAGTGTACAAAATGTTGTTCACCCCCTCTTCCCTCCCGTGAAATGCTCTTCTTTATTTTCGTAGCCGTCGTTTTCGGGTATTTGTCATCGCGTCTTGGGAAGCACACTCTTTGTGGTTGCGTCAGCAAAGTTCAGGATGCCATGAGACTTTGGAGAAATGGTCGATGCGCAAATTTTTTGGATACTTAATTTGTTGCGGCGCCCCTTTTACTTGTAGAGGTGTGAGATTGTAATTCGACTAAAGTGATCAATCGATACTGACAACTGCTAGAATATTTGTTGTGAAAAAAGCGTCTACGAAAAATTTAGGGAAGGGGGGAGGGACCGGGTTGATTGAGGTCCATGTATTTACGTAAAGTGGAGGCGTGAAATCAAAAGAAAACTGGCGGCCGCTTTGGCTTGGGGCTAGAGTGTGTTCGTAGGAAATGTGCTAAGTAAGCGCATATTGAAAATGGCTGAGAATTATCATTGCGGGAATATTGACAGTGCCAGAGACGTTGGGGGGAGAGCAGAATGGAAGCGCCATACTAGAATTTGTTCTGTTCGACGAGCATCCGAAAATGAGAACAATGTTCAAACATGAACGAAAATAAGACTTCAGGTGCTGTTGATTTCTTGGGGAACGGAGACAGTGAGATGGGATAGACAAGAAAGAAGCGCCTCAAATGCGTTAAGTAGTGGCAGTTTCGTGGTTATTGTAACAGTTAAAAGTGCTAAAAATAAACCATTGAAATAATATTTAAATATTTACGAGGTGTTGATGTTAAAAACATTGAACGAAAGAAAAAAAAAACACCGATTCTCAATCGTCGTTTCTATTTGTTGTTGTTGTTGTTGCGGCAACTAAAAATTTGTTTTCTCTTTTTTTTGACAACCGCCGTAACGCAGCTGCCACTTAATCTATTCACAATAAATGATTAGCATTAACGAAAAAAAAGAACACAACAACATGAAAAGTGAACAAATTATTTTGAATTTAAATAATTTGCAATTTTTATTTCGCTTCTATGCAAAATTAAATCTGTCAACAAAAAAAAAACCATTTAAACCGTTTAAGGATATTATAACTGAACATATTGAATTTTGTGCTCATTTTTTTAATAACGCAAAACAATAAAATGAGTTGTTTTTGCCATTTTCTATTGGTGGCGGTTACTCTTGGATTATTCACGAAGTTTAGTTAACAATGGGAGCCATTTTATCCCGACGCCATTGCAATTGTGAATATGGGCTAGTACAGTTGCTATTAATTTTTAATATATTTTCTTTTCTTTTTTGCTTTTACATAAAGGTAATTGTGAAGTCAAATTAATATGAAAATATATGCCCCAAAATGGGTGTCCGAAAAAATGCGCCCCCAAAAATGTTATATGGAAAATTAATTTTATACTGAAAATATTATTTCGAATACAATATGCCTAAAAAAAAATATATTTCGGAATGGTTGGAAGGGGGGGGGGGGGGGTTGTTTTCATTCGAAATAAAAACTTTAAAGTAAGAACCAAGTTTTTTTTAAATGTGCGTCCAAAAAATTTTATTAAAAATAGGAAAATTAAAAAAAAACTAAAAAATAGCCCCAATTTGAGATTTGGATAAAAAAATGTATCCAAGAGAGAAATGTCGAAAAGATCAAACTGTTTTCAAAATGAATATTCACCAAAAAAAAAACATTAAAAATATATTCTCAAAATGGGTGTCCAAAAAAATATACTAAAATTATTTAAAAATGCGATATGCTTAAAAAAAATTGTTCAAAATGTTTCAAAAGGGAGGGAGGGGAGAGGAGGGTGTTTTTATTCAAAATATAAAAAACTTCTATAAAAACAGCCCCAATTTGAGATTTGGATTAAAAAAAGTGTATCCAAGATAAAAAACCTCAAAGAGATCAAACTGTTTCCAAGATGAAAATTCAACTAAAAAAAATTCTCAAAAATAACAGTTCGATTTAAAAAAAATTGTTCCCCAAAAATAAATATTTTGACCAAATCAAAAGTTATAAAAAAAAAAAAATTTCGAAAATTGACAATTTCGAAAAATCTAACCGCGTTTCTGCCTAAAACGATTTCTATTAATTTTGCGACTTCTAATCTGATAGCACTTTGGATTATGATATTACCAATTGGATGTGCACAGGGTAATAATAGTAATTTGACGAGTAAATCGTTTATAGAAATAAATATCGCAAAAATTAAAAAAAAGCAATTGCCAAAAATAATATCACATTGCGGTTAGTAATAATTTTGGATAAACAGAAGAAGAAAAAAAAAATTTGTATTTATTTGCATAAGAATAGAAAGATGACAAGCGGTAGAGAGACAGAGACAAGAAAACGTCATTTGTGACAATGGCAAACAAATTACTGAAAAGAAAGAAATCGTTTTTGACTTAGATTATAGAAGAACGGGATAGGCCTCTGCACAAAAATTCTGTATAAATTTTGTTGGCAATGCATTCGAAGAACATGGAAAATATCAGAAACGGCGTAAATCAGTGGGGTCAATTTTTTAAACTATTTTGATATGTGATGTCATATTTATGCGTAAGCAAATAGATTTTATTTTAATATTGCGGGTTTTGTTGTTTGATGGAATTAGTTTTTGGAAATTTGTAATAAAGCACAGTATTTCTCTTTTAAAAAATATTATTATAAATTAAATTAAAAAAATAAACCAATAATAACATAGAATATTACATCAAAAACAACATTAAAGCACAATGCTTTAAAACTAAATTACAAGATGGAAAAATTAATGTACTTAAATAATTAACAACTAATATGCTAAAGAAAATTGAAAACATTATTATTTAGTGAATGCATTACAAAATGGTCTAATAAGGAAAGCGAAAGCACAAATGCAAACATTTATCTAAATAATAAGCCTACCGACTATATTTTATTTATTTTAACACAATAAAAACAGCAATGGAAAACAGACTGAAAAATTCGTTCCCCGGCACTGAACTATTGAATGATGAACTTTTCACTTTTTAACCATTTTTTCGACTAAATAAATCATTTTAAGCCAATTAAACACATTGAAAACTAAATTTTTGTTAATTTCTCTAGTAAAAATGAAGATGTTAACTTACCTCATTCAGTTGAATGACCAGCAATTCTTTATAAAACACTTCATATTCTGATATAAAAACTTCCTATTAAATGTTATCAACAATAATAGTATTTCTGTGTGAATACTTACTTTTTCGTAAATACTTCAAAAAGCATAAAAACTACACTTTCACTTCCACTTTCTCATGAATGCTAATATAACAACTTTAAAAACAACAAAAGTATGCAAGCATTTCGATATGCTACCACTTTCATGGAGAATGGCGTGTTTTAAATCTCTCCGAAAGTCTACAAAATTGAGACGCTTAATATTTAATTGATATTTACAAAATAATTAAATTTTTTCATAAAATGAATATAAATTATGGTTTTGGAATATAATAAATTTCTATTACGAAATCTAGGTGTCATGTCTACGTGTATATAAAAAAATCTACACAAAAGTATGCAAGCGTTACCGATTTTTTCGCCGCTTTTGCAATAATTAAGCCAGAAAATTGTGTATCTGACGTACGGGCATATCCTCCTCAGGTATTCTTTAATCGAAGGTTTTTGAAATGCAAATAATTTAATTTATTTTGCACAAGAATGAGTGGTTCGATGTTAATTGGTGCGCATTTATATATTGTTTGTAAAATTAAATCAAGTGTAAAAAACTGTGTTAAAAAGAAAGAACAGAAAAAGAAAAACGAACGAATTTGATGAGAAAAATTTCTGAAAACGGAAAGTAGTAAGAGAGGGTGAGAGAAAGAAATGTCTCAGTTTCCAAATTGTTTTTTGTTTCTTCTCATCTTCTTCTTTTTATTGTTAATCACTTCTAATTTTTTTGTTAGCTGGGGTTTTTTCTTTTTTTAAATGGCGCTTTTATTAGTATTACATGTGATATTCGGAAAACAAAGTGCTCACTTTGACATGTTCATTAGCAAAGGTTCCTTAAAAGTAATTTTTGGATTTTTTTTTCCTAATTATGGAGGCGATGTTGAAATGATACCGAAAATTTCACGCAATCCGTTAAACATCCTTTTTCCGGTTGCTGAACATTTTATACGCTCAACTCAGAAGAAGAGAATTCTTTTGATCGTCGAAGGCGAAACGAATGTGGTTGTTCGGTATTGTGCGAAGAGAGAACGGTTGCCGGAAAACAACTCGAACAAGTTTTGTCGTAATTTTATTATTTTCCATTGTGCATATTGCTTAGTTGTTTTCTGTCTGTGCGCACTGTGCCCCCCCCCCCCCCCTCCCCACACCTTTCCTGTCATCGTTTCCGGTTCTAAGGTAGCCAGTTTAGCTGACAATTCTTTTCCGTCTTTCCTGTACTCTTCTCCTTATACACTTGTTCCGTCATTCTTGGTTCTTGTATGTGTGCGTGTGTGTATGCACCCATAAAATGTCAGTCATCGATTAACAATAGACTTTTATCGATAATAATGCCTATTGTCGTCATAGTCTATCTACCGTATTGGCCTATCTTGCAGTCAGTTAGCTTACAATCATTTCGCCAATTGTTATTATAGTCGTCTCTGCTGTAATCGTTATCGTTATCGTTGTCGTTGGTATTAACATAAAACCACCATTGTCTTGTCGTCTTTGGTTTTGTTTTTGCTAATGATCAAAATGACAAAAAAAAACAACAATACTTCTAGTTGCCATCATACGTTTGTACGTCTTGCTGCATTTTAATAGAACGTCTTAATGCAAACGGAGTTGGGAATCGAAGTCACTGTCACCATTACTGCACGTCTTATCTAAACCGATAGATAATTGTCGTACCTTTGCCACTGTAGACACCTTAGCTGCCATGTTCACGTTTCCACCGCATCGGATACCGCACATCCCGTCCATCCGCTGTGGTGGTAGCTAAGCACTGTCACTGTCCAAATCGGCATCGGAATCGGTGTGCACTTATCTTACGAATTGTACACCTGATAACATTTCTGATATCTGATAACATTACCGTTACTCATCCACTTCTTCACTTGACTAATTTTTATACTCCCTCTCTCTCAGTCTTCTCATTTTCTATACTCTCCTCAGTCTTTCCATTTGACATTTCTTGTCCAACGAGTCTCATTTATAAATTATAAATTATTAATTTTACATTAGATAAAAAAACAGTTTTAAAATCAATTTTTTTCAAAAATAATTTATTGTTTATAAAGTTTTATGCAAAAAAAAATTCACAATTTGTTTGTCATTTATTAAACGAAAGGAACATTTTTTTTTTCTTCATAAAAATCAACATAACCAAACAAGTAGTAATTTTGAGAAAAAAACGTTCCATTACCAACGTTCTCAAATAGAAAAAAATCAATGACAGCATGAAGCATATAAATTTTTTTAAAAATATTTAAATTTTTAATTAAAAGTCTTCTCCAGCGTTTGTTTGTTTATGTTTCTATACTACATATTTTTCTAATTAAATTTAATCATTAAGTTAATCCTGTTGAATTGTTAATAGAGACAAAATTTATAAAGAATGTGAACGGATCATTAAGAAAACTCTTCCAATGTTCATCGAAATGAGATTCTTTACAAAATATAATCTTTTATTTAAAAAAAAAAAAAAAAGAAGAAAAAAATGTATAAATAAACATCACTTGATAAGAGGAGAGGGGTAGCACGTGCTCCCCTATATAAAAGCTTAAAATAATAAAGAGCAGCAGTAGATCGTCGTTCTGTTTGGTAATTCGTTCTCGCTTACCCCTTAGCGCAGTTTCATTGATGATATGTGGTCGTGGTCAATTAGAAAAAAGGCCCGAATTAATAGGTTCGACTGACGACGACAATCGAAAGTGCAAATGATAATTTGTGAAGAACGAAATGGAATGGAATGGAGAATCATTGCCATGTCGCGATCGGTATCGTGCCGAACCCGTGCTCGTCGCCCTATTCACGCTCTCGTACTTATTCAAACAGTTCAGTTTTCTATTTTCCGCTTTTTCTTCTTCTTTTTGTTTAAGTATTGTTTCGTTCCATCGTTAATTTTTAAAAGCAAATTGAACCCAACAATATTCGAAAGAGCAGGAAATGGTGAGGGGAGGGGATCTGTACCTCTCTTCAATTCAAGGTGTAATTATGCGAGTCGTAAAATACTTTGGCACGTCAGATTCTCTTTAACAGATACAACCTGTTCGGTTTCTTTAGAAAATATTCAAAAGAAAAATTTTTAATAGAAGGGGGGAAGAGGACGGTCGGGGCGATTAATGTGAATACGATAAACGCAGATAAATTACGAAGAAGAAAAAATAAACAACAGAGAAATAAAAATAATTGCAATTGTCCTGTTTTTATTATTGTTTGTTGATAATTTTTTTGTTGTTGCTGGAGACATGGAAAAAATTATTTATAAAAAACAAAATAATTACCGCAAAAACAAAGCAAATAAAAAGAAAAAAAATTGTTACTCCTCAGTATTTTTTTTCCCTCTCAGTTCTTACTAGAAAGATGAGAGAATATCTAAAAGCCGACGGCAAATTTCGTGGTGCTTGGATTTAAAAGCCGACGGGGCCGACAAAACAGGGCAGAAATTTTTTTGGTTTCAATTTTCTTTTTCACATTTTTAAAAAGATATGAAATGTGTGAGGCCGATAATAATAATAATAATTGTTATTGTTGTTATAATTTAATTGTAGTCCAATTAATATTCGATGTCTCGTTTGTTGTCACACCTGAACCAGATTTTCAGCGTAGCACGTTCAACATTTTAACGTTTACACCGGGCAATGTCCAATGTACACGTATCTATGTACTTGGCTACTGGTTTCCTCCCGACGGCTAACGACCTGTCATTGTCCGACTACTTGCTATTTAGCTACTGTCGACTGGCGGCTACTGACTATCAGCCACATTGGAAATTGCGTGTAAACGTCGCGTCGACAGAAATACAAATTAATCGAAATATTAATAAAGTCCGTAGGCTATTTGCATACACATACACTTTTATCACTAGTGAAGTATACTTGCTAGCCGCCTAATTATGTGGGAGCGACGCGTTCATATCTGCTCAAAGCCAAAGACGTTTGGAAACTGTGTGTAGTATGCGTGTACGTGTGTGGGCTGTGGTGGTGCTGCTTTAATAATCCGACTATCGGCTACTCTAATAATTTGGCTATTCCTCATTCCCTTTTGCTTTCTCGCCGGTTTTGGTACGACGTATTTCGCCACCTCCTTTCACCTACTCCTTCGGTGTTGTGTCATTATTACAGTAATTAATCGCTAATTAAATATTCATGACAAAACACATTTCGGATGTCATCAGAACAATTTGTTTATAATATACACCGTAGGTATTTTGTGTGCGCGCTCTTGTGTGCTGTGCTTGTGTCGATCGCGATGGTTGTACTCTTATATGCATATGTGGCTGAATTTGTTTATTTTTTAATTTGTTAACTTGCGATATTGTCGCGTCGGCAACCAACCAATATTGTTTTGCTTTGTGAACGCCCGTACTTGTAACGCGGAGACCGCTGATGGTTGATCCTGTTTCTCTATTATTCCTTAAGTTTTCTATAATTTTCATTGTTTTTCTTTTTTCTATCTTTTTACCTATTTTCTCCTATGTCGTTTTACCTTTTTGCACCTCTCTCTTAAGCGCTCTCTTGTTTTTCTCCTTTCTGTTGTTCCTCTTTCCTGTTTTGCATTTTTTTTGAAATTTTCCTCATCTTATCTTTTGTTTTTCATAATTTTTTTAGCGACAAACCCTTTTCTCTTACTTACTTTTCACTTTTTTTTTTTATTGTCCATCCTTTTTTTACTTTTTGTTAATGTTTCTGGTTTCTGTTTTCTGTATTTGCAGTTTTCCCTTTTCTTTCTCATCTTTTCTCTTTTTCCCCATTGTTGCTGATCATAATTTGTTGAGCGATTAATTTATTTTCTCGCGTTGTTTTTCAGTCTCTTAATTGTGAATGTTTTTTTCTAGTAATGTCTCTATTATTCCTTAAGTTTTCCATTATTTTTACCGTTTTTCTCTTTTCTTTTTTTCCCATCGTTTTACCTATTTTCTCCTATCCCTTTTCCACCTTTTTACCCCTCTATCTTTACTCTTTTCTCTTTTTTTTTATTGTTAAAATTTCTTAGTTAACGCTCTCTTGGTTTTTTTTCTTTCAGTTCGTTGCTCTTTCCTGCTTTAAATTGTTTGTTCATAATTTTCCCTCACTTTTCTCTTACATTTTCCTTTTTTTATTTAATTGTCTTTAATTTTTCTTCTGCCCATATTTTTATTACTGTTTGTTAATTTTTCTGGTTTCTATTTTCTGTATTTGCAGTTTTCCATTTTTTTCTCTTTTCTTTCGCATCTTTTCCCTTTTTCCCATTGTTGCTGATCATAATTTATTGAGCGAAAAATTCATTTTCTCGCGTTGTTTTTAAGTCTCTTAATTGTGAATGTTTTTTTTCTAGTAGTTTGTTGGTTTTTTTCTATGTTTTTACATAAATTCTCTTAGCACGTACTTTTTTTATTTGTCTTTTGGGGCTCAAAAAAGGAAAAACTCCGCAATACAAAGTTTTCCATTAAAATCCAGAGGTAATTCTGCTTTTCTCACATTTTTTAACAGCTAGAAATAAAACAATTTTCCTCTTTTTGATTTCCCTTTTTTTTATTCATCCCGAAATATTTGTCTTAATTTTGACATTCAAAAAATTATTTTTCTCCTAATCTGTGATCAATTAAGTACAATATTAGTAGACGATTTTAGTATTTTTATGAAGTGTGGAAGGAAGGAGGTGGTCGTATTTATTTTCATTTGATTTACGTAACTTTCTGCGGACCCTTGTAAAAACTGGCATTTTTCCTTTTTTTCCGGAGCTATTTCAAATCTTTTTCATGGTCCAACAGATCCTTTTTGTACTCTTATAGTCGTATCCTTTTTCAGTATCTTAAAAATCATAAGCACTCCTAAATTTGTTGAAGAGAATCTGATTTCCAAATTCCGGTTTTTTTAAAAAATTATTCATAATTTTCCTCCAACGTTAATATAAAAATATTCAAAGTAAATTTACTGCTTAACGGTTAATAGACCAGACCTGATAGTGAGTTTAATATAATTAAGTGGGTGACTATTTACTATTTACCCTGGAAACTGAGTAACAATTAATGTTGGGAGAACAAAATGAGGAAAGGAGGAAGCTCCTCTGAATCAAATTAAATGAATTTGCGGTTTCGTTGTTACCTTCAGCCGCCGCATTTCTTGCCGTCTTCCGGTTCGTTTTTCATAGTTTTCCCTTCGCACACGTTATGTCTCCGCACTCTAACCCCTATTTTATAAGTAGCAGCCGTTCAAATATTATTTATGCTCATTTGTGTTTTTTTTTTGGGGTGGTTACATTTAGTTTTAGTTGACGACCAAGAACAATACCGGATATTTTGGCTTTTGTGTCGACGGCATCTTCAGATTCACGAAACGAAATATGTTAAATGCTTTGAGACTGGCTAGAAAGATTGAAGTTGTTCAAGGTGATGACACGATGGTATGCAATCCTATATTGTTGATAAACTTCTCAATTCTGATCCGACACCATAAATGCGATGTGGTATCATCAAGTTGTCTGTAAGAACATCACCAACATGGAAACCAACCACCTCGAGCTCCATCGTCTCACATCCCTTCAGGCTCAGGCAGTAAAATATCTCATCGTACAATCATTAACTTCTGGGGAGGAAGGATTGTGAATGAAAGTTTCCCAGAAAACTATTCAACTTCATTGCCTAAGTAAACTAGAACTCTCACACCCTCCGTTCCTCATCCTCAGCCCCACTTTGCTGATAAGACGATATGGTTGCGGTATGGCATAGTGAATACTTCAAGTGTGGTTGCTTTCTCGAAGGAGGGGCGTTGGCAATAGTAGGGATTATTGGTTAGAATTCTCTGTTCTCCGGTAGCAAAAAGGCGAATCAAGCTGTCTACTTAATAGGATGATGATTGGAATGTCTCTGACAGTCGGCAGATGTGGTTTCGTATGACCGATTGATGTGAAGTGCTAAAAATACTGAAGGCGAAAACTTTTCTGGAAACTTTCCGACATTAACTGACTCGATTATCCCTTTTTTCATCTTCATTTTCATCGTTTGCGGCCTTGTTACCCTGCATGTTTAGTTCACTTGCTTCTTGGGGGGTTATTTCTGACTGCTTCAGGCTTCTAAACAGGACTAAAAGATAAAAGAAACCCGAGTTATTCCAGTTTATACATTTTTGCACGAGGATAATAACGTTTTAATGAAGCGGAGCGGCTACTGGAAGGAGTACGCAAATACAAATACACACACACACACACACACATACACACACACACACACGCATACGCACACACACACACACACACACACATGCACACACACAGAAATTCCAACTAAAAACAAGAAATTTTCGAATAACAAAAACAATTTTCGAAGGCACTGAACACAAGTTGGGTCGAGTGGGCTGGGCGGAAAGGAGGCAACAATAACTCCAGTGCCAGCAGCAGTAACAGAAATAATAACAAGAGAAATGGACAACAACAAGAATGTGACGACCGACCACTGGAACCACTTCGGTAACCACTAACTTAAAGCTTTTCATGATAGCATCTAGAATCCTTTTGCATCCTTTCTTCGAGTCCACCTCCGGCGAACAAAGACAATGGCCTTGTCCCGCTCCATTGACGGAATAATCACTTCAAAGTTGAAGAAAGTCGGATGGGAGAGGTCTCTTTAGGGGAGGCGGCGGGAGGATTGTGACAGTGACTGTGACGACGGTTACCGATGCGATTACGAAGACAACAACGAAATTTGCTGTTTCGGTTTTTCGGGAGAAGATTTTTCGTTTGGAAAAAGGGCTACGATGGACGGGAGGGCAAAGGATTACGGCGGAAGGAACAACAAAAGCGAAAATTGTAATTATTTTGATGATAGGGTTAATGAAGAAATGAGTGGCAATCACTTTTCGAAAGGGTAGCGCACAAAAGCCCTGTAACTGGACTCGCTCCGGGAAGAGTTGGTTGATTGGAGGGGAGGGGGAGGGGAGAAAACGGTCTGTTGTGAAAACCGGAAATTTGCGCGGGAAGGGGCGAAATTGTGAAGTGATTAAATGACTGAGTAATGTCGAGAATGAGAGTGACGACTGGGTAGCTGAGAGCGAGGGTGGAAAATTTAGAGTCAAACAATAATAGTCGAATGATGGGCAGCAACAAGAACAAGACCAAGGGTCGACTGAACCCTCCCTGCTGTTGATGCATGTGAACGAAGTGTAGAAGCGGCCAAGGGGGAGTGTTAGGGGTGGCAAAACTGTTTTAGGGGCGAAAGTTTCATAAAATTTCAATTGTGTATACACTGCGATCTTTTGAGATTCAATGAAGAGTTTTCGACAAAATTATGCTCGTTCGGGTGGGTGTCGGTAACTAAATCTCTCCGCATTCGTGTTTATCCTCTTCTGCGCCTTTATAGCCATCCATACCCATCTTGGACGTGTTTATTTTTCGTGTAGAAGTAATTGGAAATAATCGGAAAAAAGGGAATCTTTATTATTTTCCAATGTTTTCTTTTTGTTCTTCTTCGTTGGTTTTTTTTCTCCTTTCCCCCCCAACGTTAGGGATTTTTTGCTTCTGTAACTGTGTGTGAGTGTATCTAAAAACAATGGAAAATTCACGGTGGCTAAAAGCTGTGGACACACGCTGCGACATCTGCCCTGGTTTTAGCTATCTGCCCACCGAATTTAAGGGATTGCTTAGTCCTTCAAACGCAACTACCTAATCTCCTTTTCAATTTTTTAGCACAAAATAAAAATCAATAATGGCCGGCTTTTATTTTTTGCCTGCGGCGTATTCAATTTTTTACTTACAAAAAAATTATTTAGCGTATAAATGGAGTTATTAGCATGTTTGATTGCTTTTATGAACCAGTGGAGTCAGGCGGGGCAGGAGGGAATAGCAATGAAGATGGAATTGGGAGATTATTTAACAGATTTTGTTTGTGGGGATTTGTTTTTTCTTTTTCTTTTCGTAAATATGAATTAAGTCTTTCGGCGGAAGGGGGTCATTATGGCTGAATAAAGGCGAGAAAGAGAGGGGTTTTTAATGGATTGGTTTAAAAACAAACGATTGATAATTATAAGAAGTGATAAAGTCTTTCTCAGATTTGCGGAATTGTTTTTCTTTGTTTTATTTAGGAACGCATATTTTTTTTTATTTTTTCCTTATCACTTCCCCGCCCCACTCAACCCTCCTTTTGAAAATATAAATTTTCATTTTTATTTATTTGAAAAATTATAAAGTCAAATTAATGTTAAATAAAATATTTCGCGTTTGCACTGTTAATAGTGTTCCATATTTTCAGTTTTTTTTATTTATTTTTCATCGATTCGCTATGGTTTTTATTTGAATCGATGTGTCGTTATTAAGAAAGATTATTCCTACTATAAATATGTACAATGGAAATTAGTCTAGTTTTGGGATTTGTTCTCAATCATCCAAAACTAGAGAATGAGTTATTATAAAAAGAGGGGAGGGGGGGGGTCTGTCTGTGCAGGAAAATATTCCTATTTCACTCGCTTTTAAAATTTCGGTGTTATTGTTACTCTTCCTCACGTATGAATGTAAATTTGTCAGCAATTCTCTTAACTCAAAACTAACAAATCAAAATTTAAAATTCATTTTTTATTATTAGTCTAATTTTCAAAATACGATATTTATTATTGTCAAAAAAAATTCTTACACATAATTATTCAACGCCTACTTATCTAGGTTCAGTTCAGAAAATATCCTTTCAAATAAGCATCAAATATACGCAAAAAAAGTACATGAGAAAAAAATTAAAGCGAAAAATACGAAAAATCACAAAAAAATATACCAAATCGCAAAAAATTATACCAAATCGCAAAAAAATTAGACTAAATCACAAAGAATTATACCAAATCATAAAAAATTAAACCACATCGTAAATAAATTAGACCAAATTGCAAAAAAATTAGAGCAAATCATACAAAATTATACCAAATCACAAAAAATTATACCAAATCACAAAAACATAGACCAAATCAAAAAAAAAATTAGACCAATTCAAAAAAATTTAGATCAAATCAAAAAAAATTAGAACAAATTGGAAAAAATTATACCAAATCGCTAAAAATTAGACCAAATCACAAAAATTAGACAAAAAAAAACACAAAAATTATACCAAATAATAAAAATTAAATTAAATCACAAAAAATTATACCAAATCACAAAAAATTAGACCACATCGTAAATAAATTAGACCAAATCACAAAAAAAGTTAGACCAAATCAAAAAAATTGAACCAAATCCCAAAAAAAATTAGAACAAATCGCAAAAAATTAGACCAAATCAAAAAAATTATACCAAATCAAAAAAAATAGACCAAATCACAAAAAAATTAGATCAAGTCGCAAAAAAAATTACATCAAACCGCATAAAATTAGCCACCAAAAGTTGAATGAAAAAAGCAACAAAAATAAAATTAATCGAATAAGAAAATTCCTTTTGAAACTCCTACAACACCATCACCTGTCCCCCTTCCACTTTGGCCATCGTCCTTCATCGAAGTAACTATTTTTTAATTTCTTGAAATAACACCTTAAATTGTCACCAAGTTCTTTTATTTGAAATTTTCCATGAAACGGAATTGAAATTATTACCATTACTGTTGACTCGATGGGAGGTTGGGTGGGGATTTGTGCCGATGATGTTAATCTCAGCAATACCCAAATTACAGAAAAGTCTGCGGTAAAAGGGGTGTCAGTGGTATTCAATAAATACTCGAACACCTATGCGCGCACATACCGAATCCCCTGCCATAAAGGAAGCCGTTCACAAAAAACTCTGGTTTTAATCTCTCGTATTTTCATCCCCAAAAAGTAAAGAAAACTTTTCGTAAGAGACGGGAATTGAGCAAAGTTGTTACGCTTGATGGGGCTTGTTAAGGCAATGGTATTTTGGTCAGAAAACCAAAAAGGACTAACAACAACGACGACGACAGCAACAGCAGCCGCAGCCGCACTAAAAGTAGCAACAACAACAACAACAAGAATACAAAACTGAAAGAGTGTAACGAGAATAAATGAGCGAAGAAAACCGTAAATTCGAAACAAATTCCTCCGGTTGCAAAAATTAAATAATTACCAAAATAATTTCCTCTTATTTCGTCGTCTTAAAATGTTATCGCAAACTGAAAGGGAAATCCATTCCGTCGCCCACTTCACCATTTCTTTATCGTTGTTCTTTTATAATATTTTGTCGCCACCATCGTTGTGTTCCCCCCTCCTCCCGTTCTTCATCATCGATATTTGTGTAGGTCTTAATAGAAAGCTAACTCAGAATCCAAACCCAAAAAACCTGTCACCCCATAAGCCATAACCTATAACCCATGAAACCGAATCTTAGAGACGTGACAGGAGGACCGGATGACATTCCTTGTTTCCGAAATGGTTTCGTTTCCCTTATTACACTGACTGTAGCGGTTGATGATAGCTGCCCGGCAACGTAGGATAGAATTGCCTGGAATGGGATGGGATGGAGTATGTTCTTGTTCGACTCTTGTTTTCCATCTTAAGTACACACAAAGTATCCTCGGATCCTGTTTCTGTGTTAACGAGCTCCTAACATTTTGTCTATGATCATCAGATGTGGAGCAGATGTCCCGTATAGAGGGAGTTGAGGGGGGAGTGCGGGTATAAACTCTTAAGACAGTGACTATGGCTGCGGCTGTGGCTGCGGCTGTGGCTGTTCGGCTATGCGGTTCCCTATACTCCGAGTGCTGAGCATAATTTTCGTAATTTCCTTTCACAGCTTTTTTTCGAAGATATGTAGTAGCCCTTGTTGTCGTCACCGCCGCAACCGCATCGAACCACAGTCGCCACACCACCGCCATCGTCAGCATCCGTTCGTCCAACGTCCTTACGAATCCAGAGCAAGGCATTCAAATAGTCCTGAATCGCTCCCAAATCACATCATCAATAAGCCCACTCAACCCTCTGTCTCTATTTTGGCAAAAGACTCTCGGTCGCTTGAGCTCTAATCGCACAGTCACTCTTCGGGTACAGACAAGGCGGTACCGGGCGAAGTGGATGCTCGTAAATCCAAAGACGAAGTCACAGAAGTTGTGTACCAACAATATCAGCAGCGATGGCGCAACAACAAAACGGCTGCTGGAAGAACAGGGAAAATTGAAAAAAGGGCGAATAAATAATGGAGTGATTTGGCCCTTGCTACTTTGGATAACATTTTTGGATATGATTGCAGTTAAAATGGCACCAATGCCGATACCGATACCGCCATGATGTGATGTGTTGTTCGTTATCCTCGTTGTCGTCACTATCGTCAGTGGGCAGATGCCGATGAATACAGATGGTCGACCGTATGAGTTTTGGTTTGGTCTCTCACCTAGCGTCCGACGAAGGAAAGCCAGCCAAGTCAGGCACTGACACGGATGCGGACATTGATACCGACTTCGATCTCAAATTCCAAATTGCTTATTTGCTCAGCCTCAGCGTCAGCGTCAGCCACTTGGAAAAACCATCGTCGTTACTGTCTGCTTTCTCACAACAGGTTTTCGCAGTTAAGTTGCCCGTTCCGTTCGTCTCCTAGTCAATTACTCCTTCCGCCAGTGTCGTCATTTAGCATTGAGAGATGAGCTCAGATGAAGAAGCCGAGTTGAACTCAGTCGACTGAAGTGGAGTCGTCGATTCCCCGAGTAGAGTTGAGTTCAGTACAAGTTCAGTTCAGTTCAGTTCAGTTCAGTTGAGTTGAATTTCGTAAAGGAAGTCGAGGAAAATAGGATGACATGTCCTTTTTTCCATTATTTTTCCTTTTTCACGGCAGTACTTGACGGTGAATAGACAAAGAATAACCCGAGAAATGCTGAAAAGAAAAAGAAGGAAAACGAACTTCGTTAAGTGCTAGAGCTAGAGTGGGCTGAGAACGTACGCTCATAGTCACTGTCGGATCGAGCGAGATGGTGAGTCCGAGTGAGAGAAACTCCGTAAAGTGAAAGAGCGACGGTTCCGGTTTCTTGTTTGATGATGTCTTGTTCGCTGCGCCGCCAGCCGCTCGTCCTCGTCGCAGCCATCATTATCGTGCTCATCCTCGTCGGGATTCTGATCCTAATTCACTTTTCCAGTTGGCCGGAGAGTACACTAAATCGTTGGCGATGGCAATTCTCTTGGCACATGGTTGGTCACACGTTTTGGGAAACGGCACATTTCATATCGTTTGCTTTCGTCGTTTCGTTTCCATTTCGTTTCGGTTTCTTTTGCCTTCTCTGGCAATATTTTTGTTCTCTTCCATCAATCATCATAGTAAAGAGTTTGTTTCATCCGCCGAACACAACTACACACAGAAAACGACTTTCCGTATTGCTGACGGCTGCTCACCCCCCTTCCAACACGATAATGCAAACACGATAAACAAATATTTAAGTAGCAAACAGTGGAAT
Source organism: Atherix ibis (assembly GCA_958298945.1). NCBI lineage: Eukaryota > Metazoa > Arthropoda > Insecta > Diptera > Athericidae > Atherix > Atherix ibis. The sequence goes on along the minus strand of OY282605.1, from coordinate 143,924,479 downwards.
ATTTTAATAAGGCAACACATGCACACGGAGTAATATTATATCGGCAGCGGCGGCGGTGGTTATTCAGTCTCGAATGGAATGCTATGGTTTGGTCTGGTCTGTTCTCTTCACTTTGCTCTTCTGTTCTTCCTTCCCTGGATGGGTTTTGGTGTTGATCTAACATGGCATGGCATATTATTATGTGGCATGGAATATTTTCCCAAAGGTGTTAATGAGAATTTGATGTTTCCTCGCATATGTTTATCAATTTTATATTCATACGTGAATACCTGCGCGCCCCCCGATGGATGTGGTGCTCATCAATGTGATGAATTTATTTCTCTATTCACCGATTTTATTGTTATTATTCTTGTCTTTCCATGTCCATTTAAAAAGCGAACATATTTCGAAATCGACACAAAATATTTGCTGTCTAATTTAGTTTTGTGTGCTGGAATAAAAAAAAACCGGTAAACTTCAGGTGTCAAAAAGGTTTTATTTATCCCTTTTCCTTTGTTTTTATTTTTTTTAATTATCTACACGGCATCTGAAATTATTCTTCGCTTATGCACATTTAGTAAGTACACACACACTGGTCCTTGGGGTGGAGTAAGTGATTTTTTTTTTAATTAAAAACAAATTATTCTGAGTATAATCGCGCAATGTCGATGCGATTGGGAGACTTTTTTTTTAAAAAAAAAATTTATTGTGAAGTCTAAAGAATTATTATATAAAATTGTAAAATAATCTTCGAGTCGAGCGGGGAATGGAAGGTATGTGACTAGTATGGACGTGTAACGGCGGAATTCGAATATGACTGAGCACATTCTGCCACCAAATGACCTTTAGTGTCATGGCGCTTAGAATAATCATTTCAGTGATATTATTGGAAATGATAATAAATAATAATAATGTTAACGCCCAGAGATGACACCTTAAGTCTCATGAAACCGAGTGAAGCAAATTACTTTTCTTAATAATCTTAATAGAACTTTCCGCTCAGGGGGATGGTTTCCCTTAACCTAGCCTTTTTCCCCCATTATACATAAGCACTGATAAGCAATCACGTCTCATTACCCAAACGATTCTAGTTCTTACAATATCAATAAAAATAATACGTTCCACTCCCATCGATTATTATCAGTTTCGTTATTTCCAAGGGAATAATGGGGGTCATGCAACATCATTAATTGTCAAATTAAATATGAGGATAAAAATTCTCTCCACCCCGAAAACGCTGTACTTTATCGTGCAAAATTTATTATCTAAAAATATTCACTGAAAAAAAAACACGACCGTCTTTTAGGAGATATCATCGTTTTTTCTTTTTGTTGTAAAAAAAAAAAACCATCCATCCACTTGAAATTTGTGTCTTGTAGAGAGTTGCTCATATATCAATTTATACCCAAACTCTTGTACCTGTGCACACCTACCAACATTGACATATGTACGTGAGCGAGAGTAAGTACGTTTTTACGGCATCTGAAATTACTCTTCGCTCTGCTTCTGTCCCGCGCTCAATATTTTTTTTTTTTTTTGTAACAATAAACGTGAGACGAATTTCAAATATTATATTTCTCATTTGTGCTTTTCGTTTTATTTCTATTTTGCGAAAGACCACCCCCCTTTCGCCTGCCGGTGTGTGCCTATTGAACATTTCTTTTTGTGTATTTTCTTACTAACAAACGTCACTTTATTTTCACTCATTCACTCTCAACCGCCACCACATACCTTGTCGCTCTTATTCTGTTGTGTTTAGTACTTAATATTCACATACAGCAAACATAAATTGATGATGGTATCTCTTATACGGAAAATAAACTGCAAATAAAAGGAGAGAAAAAAACAACTCAAAAACAAGCTTGAAGAAAAAAATATAACCAAAAATAAATAAATTCAACCAAAGATAATTCTTAAGAAAATCCCTTAAAAGACTTGATTGAAGAAGGTGGCTTGAAAATTTAGCGTGAGAGAGAGAGAGAGATAGATAGAGTGATAGGGAAAAGTGTCAGAGCAGAGAGAAGAGAAAAACTTTGTAAACAAAATGAAATGAGAACAAAAAACAGTTGTGGATCCGTTCATATGTCATAGAAACGATATGGTTTCATATTGAAGAGGGCTGGGATTTCTTCAACCCCAAGCAAGTCTGTTAAACATGCCAGGATATAATATGTCGTGAATAAATACGAATGAATACGAGCAGAAGAATTTGAAAAACAGGATTGCCATTTTCATACTCTAACGACTGCTTCTCCGTCTTCGCCTTCGTCTTCGTTTCCATTTAACTAACCACCATCAAGAATAGTCTTGTTGAAGGATTGGGGATGGTCTTTGGGGTTAAGTGAATTGGTTATTTACATCCTTACATGTACACACACACACACACACATGAACACAAACACAATTTTGTACATATACGCTCGGTACACGAAGAAAAACCATATTAAGTCGGTTTCGGTTTTACCCATTTTTCCCCATTTTGCCCGTTTTACCGCCCATTTGGTTTACTCGCACGTCAGTTTAACTGTCGGTATCCGTTTTTGACTCGGTGTTTATTTGGCTTTGTTTTTTTCTTCTTTGGTTTCTGTTTATCATCATCGTCGTCGTCTGTACTGTGTATTGTGCTGTGTAACGTTAGCGTTAGCGGTGACTCAACTCCGTTTGGATGTGGTGGATTTTAGATGTGGGGCTGTGTTTTCAGTGTGGTTGTTGCTGTGGTTTTGGTTACGGCTATGGCTATGGCTGTGGTTGCTATCATTGCTAGCTAGCTAGTTGACGATGGGACGTCTCTCGGTCTCGTCCGTCTGTGTCTTACCATTACCCATTCCACAAAACACATTTCTGATTCGAGAATCGACCGACCGACCGACCCCATTTATTAGGACTCCATTCGTATCGTATGTAATCCTTGGTGTGTAGTAACATCCTGTTCACGTTCACATATCGCATATCCTTTCGTTATTCTCTTTTCGTGTTTTCTGTTGCTGTTTTTTTGGCTTGACAAGCACTCTTGGAGCCGAGAACAGCTTTCTTGTTGTTCCGAAACGAGACGACGGTAATGTCAATGGAAAATGTTTATTCGAATTAGATCCATGAAATTATTACTCCATGTGAGACTGTCAGAAGAGGAGGATCGACTGAGTGTGAGAGCGAGTCCACGTGAGAGTGATGGGGACGAGCAAGTGATATTGAGTGCGCGCTGCTAACGGGAATAGCACAAGAGAGTGAGCAGAGCAGAATGTTCAAATGACAGAATTCTGATACCGAAGTTTAGTAGATAAATTCACGGTTGGATGGATGGATGAATGGTTTCAAGGATGGGGGAATGCGGAAAATGGAACAAGATTGAAAATGATCGAAAAGGATTAGGAGAAGAGGTGAAATAGGCGATGTTACGATGAGAATGAGAATGACGACGCTGACGCTGATGATGATGATGATGATGATGATGATGATGATGATGATGATGGGGTGATGGGGTGGCAACATGGAGGACATAAAGAAAATCTGGCAAAAGAACTGTGAAGCAGCTTTTACCAGTCGGGTGGTTTCACATTTTGCGGGTTTCAATGATTTGTGAATATGCAATTCAAATCGAAAAGTGAATAGAATTTTTGCCTCTTGGCCTGGTATTTAGGAAAGAGGGAGGCGAGATAACCATTCGAGTGGGAAGATAAGTTCAGTTCGGTTCAGTTTAATTCGATTCAGTTAAGAATGGAAGAATGCTCGAATTCGAAATAGACTTGGTTGTTCTGTGGTGGAACGATGGACTCTGATGTGATTGTGATATGAATGGAATAAGCAAGAAGAAAACTCGTAATAACTTTAAATAGAATTGTTATGATGTGTTATGTTGTCCGGGGATAGGATAAGGATGGTAGCCTGCGGGGGAAGTTGATGGAGGGGGGGGGGGCAATTGAGTGCAATCCTTAGGATAATGCTAGTGGTTGATAGTGTCATATCCAAGAGTAAGCTTTCTGGAATTTTGAATTAAATTCGTCATTCTATGTCGTGTGTTGTGTCTGTATTGAAATGTGTAGACGGGATGTGGGGCTGGTACGGCTTTTAGATGTTTTTTTTTGTGTGCAAAATGAGATAAAATTCAAATGACGGACACGGTTGCATATAATTTTTTTATCCAAGCTGAATTCTTTTATGAACACACTTGACAGCAAAAAAAGGAGTGCAAAAAAAACTTTTGAAAACAGTCATAATGTGTTCACAGCATCGATTTTTGTGTTTTCTATCCAAAAGGAAGAACCAAAAACAAAAGAGTTCAGATTGTAGAAATGAGAAAAAGTAGTTTTTTTTAATTTCTTCCCATTTAAACATGAAAATTTCAAGTAAAAGATGAAGTCCTTTTTTTTGTTGTTGTTGCTGTTTTTCTCTTGAATTTTTAATGATTGCGCGTTGAAGAGAAGAGGGATGATTTTATGGCGTTTATCCGCTATTGATAATTGGAGACGATGATGCGTTCATAATTTCTTCATCAGATTTTAACGTGACCTCAATTTTTTTGTACAGAATTCGATAGAGTGTGAAAGAGAGTATTCCTTATCGTCGCTGTTCTATTATTAAGGGTGGTTTTTGTTTCCATTCACTTGAGCAACGAGAGCATTTCAATGATGGTACATTGCAAATTCCCTATGGGATATTCTTTGAAAAAAGGCGTTCGCAAGGATCTCATCCTATAGCAGCAATGCTGGTGGATTTCTTAGTTAACTCAAGAACTTCCCTTAGCTATGCACCAATTTGACACTTTGGCTGGGTTATGGAAAAAACAGCAGGATTCCAAAAAGATAAAAAATATCCTTTAGAACTGTTCGAAGACTACTTAATCCTTTTGCTGAGCTTATCGAAATTTCGAGTAAAGAATTAGTGGTCAAATTAAGTAGAAGTAATAACTCACTAAAGAGGTGACACGTTCGGAGATGTACACCTGCTAATATATTTGCGTGGGTGTACTTCTCCGAAAAGGTAGGTGTATTCGGGTAAAGAGAGGGCAAGTGAAATTTGCTTACATCTAAAAGACGGAGGAGAGGTGAGATAGCCATAAAGACCATAACTGCACGATTACAATTTTTAAATAGGAGGGTGGCAAAAATGAAGAATTCCGAAGCCAAAAAAATAAAATCATATAAAATAAGATGTAAAACGCACTTACTTTCTTGATTACCGGTTACCGCCACCAAAGATTGCGAAAAGGTGAACCATACCCAACACAGTCATCTCTGAATGACTGAATCAAAATAGCTGGTGAGGATTCTTCAAATAACATAAGGAGTTATAACAACAACTAAGAATCATTTTGTTGAGGGTGACAAATGGAAAATATACACAAAAAGATTAAGCACACACCCTCTTTAGGATATAAAATAAGACAATCACTTCTGACTATATTTTGCTTATCGTTTCTTTTTGTTTCTTATATTCTGCCCTTAGTGTAAACACGAGTGGGAAGTTTCTACAATGACAACACTTCCATTTTATTATTTACATTGTTACCGTTTTCTTTTTCTTTTAAGGGGTTGCTCAGCCCTCCCTTCGCTATTGCTTTCGTTTTAATATTGACTCTAATCGTCACTACCGTTGCGTGTTCTCATTTCTGCATAGCGTCAAAGTCCACATCGACTTCAAAGTCGCCACACTGTTGGCTTATCGTTTCTTTCCATCTTGTCTCGTAGCCATGTTCTATCTTGTTTTCGCTGGTAGTCACAGTTTGCCTAATTTTTCTTAATAGATACACATACACAAACGTATATAGATATATATATAGCCTGACTCAAAAGTAAATCGGAAATTATTTTTTTTTACGTTGCGAACTGGATTTTTATTGATGAGAACAAGAGAATCAGTAGAAATTAGAGAGAGAAATAAAAAAGCAAACAAATTCATTATTGCCGTTGATGAAACGAGAGCCCAAACCGCAAAACTTGTTTTCGTTTCCTTTCTTAATCGTTGAGATTGTTTTTCGTTTCTTATCAATTCATTAGTTTAGGTTAGTTTTTGTTATCTTTTCTAATTTTTTTATTTTGCTCTATTGTTGTAAATAAAAATAATAAAGGTCTAACTGTAACTGTTGTTAATTTTTTTAATTTTTTTAAAAATTAATTTTGCATTGAATTTTTTCATATTACCTTTTTTGAATTATTTTTTCCCTTTCGTCTGTCGGGTCAGTAGAAAAGTTTTGTATGGTTTCAAAAAAAATGAAATGTTTTTGAACGAAATTAAAAATCAATGTTTTATACAATTGATTTTTAACGAAATTATGTTAAAAATCAATGTTTTATACAACAAAATACTGTCAATTTCTATTTAATAATAAAAAAGAAAAGGAACGGAGGAAGAGGGCATAGAACATTATAAACAAGTAAGCCATTAATGGCCGTCATTCGAATTCAAATTCAAATTTAGACATTTTTCACCAAATTCACCATAGTTAGCCACACCGAAAAAATACAATTCTAGGGATGCGTTCATTTTTTTTTAAACATTAATATTGCATTGAATTTTTTTCTATTAGCTTTTTTTTTGAATAATTATGTCTTTTCATCTGTCAGGTCAGTAAACAATTTTTGTAGGTTATGGTTTCAAAAAAAAAAAAATTCAAAAAAAAATGTTTTTTGATTGAAATTAAAAATTGTTTTTTTTATTAAAATGTTGCGCACATTTAATAATAGAAGAATATAAATCATTTAAAATTGGTCAATTTCTATTTAATACTAAAAAAAGAAAAGGTGGCCGCCATTCGAATTCAAATTCAAATTCGAATTTAGACAGTTTTCACCAAATTCACCATAGAGTAAACGACACCGGAAAAAATGCAATTCGAATGCGTGCATTTTTTTTATTAACTTTTTGAATTATTTTTCCCCTTTCGTCTGTCGGGTCAGTAGAAAATTTTTTAAGGTTATGGTTTCAAAAAAAAATGAAATGTTTTTGATCGAAATTAAAAAACTGTCAATTTTTATTTCAATAATAAAAAAGAAATGGGTGAGAGGAAAGGAGGCACAACAAATTATAACCAAGTAAAGTAAGTCGTTAATGGCCGCCATTCGAATTCAAATTCAAATTTAGAAATTTCTCACCAAATTCAACATAGAGTTAACCACACCAAAAAATACAATTCGGATACGTTCATTTTTTTTTTTTTTGGGAAATTGCGAAAATAAATTAATTAATGTTTTCGAATAAGAAAATACCCGAAATTATTATTGATGAAGCGATTAGTTTCGATGGAAATTGTGAGCAGATAATGTGGGTGAGTTAGGGAATAAGTGTGTGTAACTGTCGAATCGTAATTGTATCCTATTTTTTTTTAATAGCATGTATTTCTACTCATGTTCATTTAGTATTGTGCTCACTTACCAACAACTTCCTCCCCCCTCGCATTGGTGTTTTGTATTTATGCAGATTCGAGAATGCAAGCCAAAATTAAACCGGCCCACCAATTCGAGGGGGCATTCAGAAGTGTCGTGTATGTTATGTGCACGTATGCGATTGTGGATTTACAGTTTGATTTTGTGTAATCGTTCAAGCGTATTAATTGCTTAGTCCACCCCCAGTATTGTTGTCAATTCCCCTCCTGGGTCGCTTTGACCCAATTAAATAATTCTGGACTTCTTCGGAATCGAATTTGCCTATTGTTTGGGGGGGGGGGGGGGGTAATCTTGTGTACCGTAGCCTGCTCCTGCCCGCTTTCAGTTCCCTTTCTCTACAGAATTGTGTCGATTTACTCAGATTGCTGACAAAAATTCCCAATAACACCAAAAAAAAAAAACGAAGGCCAACAATCAGGGTGCAAAAGTAGTTGAGAAATCGTCCTTTTTCATCTTCAATTTTATTGGTAATATTTTTGTTGTCTTCTAACCCCATTGGAAGCCAGTCGGAGTTAGCCCTCAAGTGTGTTTTTGCTACTGCCACCGCCAATGTAGTTAATCCTTGTTGATTTTCTACCCTTGCTTAGTGTCAGTGGGATCTGTAGAAATGGTAGGCAAGTAAAGTGATTCACATTATTCGTGTTTACTATTTTGTCGGTGAATTTCCAAACGCACAGAATTTGGGGTTGTTGACTAGCTGGTCTACCAGCTGCGTCGGCAAACGAGGAAGACCCAGTTTCCGATAGACAAATTTCAGTGCTCGTCTCCGGCGGTGCTTCGTAATTAACAGGTCGAAAGTGGTGTGAATTTTCATTTGAGACCGTCGACAAAAAGAGGAGGAAGCGGTTCCTCTCTAACTGAAAATTCGGATAAAATCAAGAACAATATTTACTCATGTGGGGGGTGTGTTTCGACGACTTTTTCCCGTTTCTATATTTTCTATTACAAAAAAAAAACGACTACAGGCGAAATATTATTGCTACTAACTAAGTTCAGCTCTTTTTGTTATTTTCGGTCATTTTAATTTTTACTTTTTCTTTGAATATAGAAATTTTTTGTTAAATTAGAATCATCCCTTTCTGTTTGAGTAGAGAAAATGGAATGACAGGAATGTGGAGGGTGGACAAAGCAAAGAAGGACTAATGAAATGTTTTGGTAATTTTCCTCTTTTTAATTTAACATAATAAACGACAAGGCACAAAATGGTTGAATCCTCCATCGTTCGTGCTCGTCGCTTTGCGGTTGACTGAGTGTGGGGACTGTAAGAGAAAAGAGGAGGGTATGGTGATGGCAATTAGGGGTGGGTGGTATGTGATGACTGTAGATGATAATAAATGAGAAAAACAAGTTCAATGAGGCATTTTTTGATTAACTAATTAAATCAAATTTATTCTTATTTTTTTTTATGGATAATTATTTTTGAATTTATATGAATTCTTTTTTCTAATTTTTGTTGTTGTTGATATTTTATTCATTTTTTTTCTTCTTCTATATTCTTTCTGGAAATTTGGTTACTTTTTTTTTAACGTGCAGAGTTTAATTTATTAGGGATTATCTCAGCAAATATGCGACCCTATTTTATGTTGTTTTTTCTTCTTCTTGAAGTCGTAAAATTAACATGCGTTCGATTATGTCCTAACTCCTTGCATTAATACTTGAAATCGGTTTTGTTTGTTGTCTTCAAATTTCCCTATACACCACAGTTCTATTGATGAAATTCCTAATTTGGTGGGTTAATTATAGCAAAAAATTATCAAATAGATTTCAATGGGGCTCGTTACATAGTGAAAAGTCTGTAAGTAAGATCAAAGTATAATTGATCCTTAATGGGTTGAGAGTGACAATATTTTGGAGACTTTTTTTTTTATGGAATCCTGCTTCTGAAAATTGCCTATTTCGGAATTGTCAATCAAAAACTCACGTTTACGAGTAACTGACATAGCAGAATTTTGTAAAATTTTTATCCGTAGCACTTGATTGTGACACATTTCCGGTAAAGAAGTTTTTTTTTAAATTTTTTACTTTTTTTTATCTTTATCCTTCTCCTTTTTAATCAGGAAAAAGAACAAAGCGGACTGTGCAGAATCGGCTTATCTGTAAATGGAGAGAATACGGGTTTTTTTCTGTTATTGCTGAGATTTCCAAAATAAAACGAAAATGTCTCTTCATTCTTTTGAAGTGCATTTACACTCGGAGAGTGCGGTTTTTTTGTTATTGCTGAAGACTTCTCTCCGGACTTATTTCACTAGTTTAGCTAACAAAAAAAAATTAAAATTTTCCTTTTCTTGTCGTGTAATTTTCTGATATTTTGACAAGCAAAACGCACACCTAATTTCATAAAGTTTGAGAGCCGACATGATAGCGTACGTGATGTCAGTAAGCGAACGTACGTCGATGAGTTCTGACTCAGTTCAGTCATACAGCGTGAACGAACGAGTGTGGTTGTTGTTTGTAAGGACCCTTAGACATGTGTCAGGGGCCACTTTATAGCGCCACGACCGTGAGGCCATTTGGCAACTTCATAGTACGTATGGGAGGTTATCTGAGAGAGACTGGTCTGTGGTTGGGAGTATAGAATATTGAGAATTTTGTTATATTTTGTGGAGCAGTTTAGTATGTTGTAGAAGTTTAAATAGGGGACTAGGAAATGGAATTGTTGAGTCAAAGAACTCCATAATGGGAGGAATCCTGCTCGCGAAGTAATTCTTGGTTATGTGGCATTCATTTGGGTGAAATGGGTTGCCACAGGATTGGCATAAGGGACGATTGGTGTTGCCAAAAAGGAGGTTATGAGTGAGAGCAGTATGTCCAATCCGGATTCTGAGGAGTTTCCGCACCCAGAATTTCGGTATGGATGTTGAATAGACTTGTTTATTGGTGGTTATCCAATGAGTAGACGAAAATGCGTCGCTATTGGTCCAGTCATCGTGTCTGCGGATGGCTAATGGTGTTAGTTGCGATTCTGTTAGTAGGCGAGGCAGTTTGGGAATGATTGTGATCACTGGTCGACGGAGTCTTTCTCCAGCCAACTTGTCAGCACTTTCATTGCCCACAATTACCACATGCCCACAATTACCACATGCCCCCGATTCCCATTACAAGTCGACACTCCTATTGCAATGATATCGGCAAGGCTGTCGCTAAAAATAATAACGATCCGTTAGCTGGGAATATTGGTCGCAATTTCAATCGCCATTATCATGGCCCACAGTTCCCCCCGTAATATGGAGCTGCTCTATAAAGGAAGATTCCACAACATAGTGTGCGGGAACTGCAGCCGAAAAAGATGTAGTATCGGTGTCAGCGGGGGCGTCCGTGAACACCAGTCGACGATCTTTTAATCCGAAGGACGGATCAGTACTAGTTCTTAAACCTGTCAAGAGAAGCAGTCACTTTCAACTTTACTCCCAATCACGGTTTCTAATCTGGGTGTGGAAGGAAAGTTTGGAAAACGAGGGGGAGGATGGAGGAATTGCTTTCAATCTGGGATATTAATAAGGATAGCGATGATGAATAATGTTCCTTTTTGAACTAGGGGGGTAATTTGGAAGACATAGGTTATTGTAAATTAAATTTAGGTGAGCTTTTTGAAGATAAAAATGGATAGGTTTTCAACCAGTTTCTATCAGTATGGACTCCACCGGAGATATCTGATGTGGTGATCCACTGGCGGCTAGTCTAATGCAATGGTTTACCGATGCCTCGACTAGCTTTTTCCCTGCTATTGGCACACTGACACATATAGTGAGGAAATAGAGTAAGGTTCCGTTCAAAAGGAGGGCGTTGGTTATTCTAATTGCCTCACTTTGTCCTACCTTACTTTTGCTGCTGACTAAAATTTTAGATTTCATTTTCTCAGGAGTTTCATGGAATCTTTTGGGTTGGAAAGGAAGACGCCCAGTGACGAATAATCCCATAATTTTTTTTCTGTAAACATGAAGACAAGATGGGTTTGATGTACAGATTATCGCTTCAAGTGTTAATGTTGCGGATGGCGTTATTAGTTTGATGTTGAAGATCAGCACCAGATGCAAGTACAAAAATATTGTCAGCATATACCATATATATAATGGTTGAAGGATGATAGAAAATGGGAAAGGGAGTGAATGTGTATGTTGAATAGGATCGCAGAAAGAGCGTATCCTTGTGGGATGCCGTTTTCCATTTCGCGTTTTGATGTAAAAGGACCGTTGGCGCGTATTGTGAAGGTATTCTACCAGTTAGGTAGGAACGTAGAAGTGCCAATGTTGCAGAATCTACTCCCCACTCTGCCAGCTTTCTGAGTCGAAAGACAACCACTCATCAAGCCATTTTCGGACGTCTTCGTAAGAATCGAAGTGCTGCTCAGCATGGCGGCATCCATTTTCCGATCTTTTCAATCTTCCTCATGGCACGCAGACGCATGGAAATGGCTGGTTGAGTAACATCCAATTGCTCCGCGAGCATTTTTTGCGATTGGGTATCGTCTTCGTCCGAAAGAGCCTGCAATTGATGGTCCTCAACCTTCCTGGGCCGATTTTCACACGTCTTTGAATCGACGAAACCAATCTCGGCACGTTGTTTCCGATAAAGCACTGTCACCATAGGCCTCCATAAGCATTCGATGCGATTCGGCAACCGATTTCTTCAAAGCAGAGCTTTCCCGCATATGCTCTTTTTCTGGCACAAAACCAGACGTGATTACCAAAGGAAAAATGTATGTTGTTGTACGAAATTCCTGGCAATGTGCACTAATTATTGTTGACAGATGTCAAACTTATAAAAAAAAGTATGGCGTCCCTATGGTAGCTTAATACGCTCACTCACGACATCTATGACCAAACAGCGGCTTTAAGCTGGTACATTCTGGATCTTAACTATTGATAGACGCCGAATATAACAATAAAAATACTCAGAAGAAAATTAGTATAAAAACAATAGTGGAAATTGTTACTGACTAAGAAAATCCGTTGTGATTCTGTTAATTGAAGATAATTTTCAGTTTTGTAACAAGTTTATAAGTGATTCGGGTTTTTGGTCGCAACACCATAATTATGAAGTGAGTAAAGTTAAGTTTTGAGAAATTCTTTTTAGAATTATAATATTTTAAAATAAATTTTTCACGAAAATACACTTTTTTTAAGGTAATTTTAAGTAAAATTTGTTCGGAAATGTTAATTTTTAGAGTCACAAGAATGGGAGCTTATAGAAAAACTTATTAAACAGTTGAATCGGTTTTAATTTTGTTCAAAATAACTATTACCATCGAAAAATCAACAAAAATTAAGCAAAATTTCTTATCGAAATATTCAAATTTCTTCCTTGCTTGCATGCCATTCGATAGTTTATAGTTTCGTATGCCACTGTAACTAACACCTTCATTTGCTCGTCGAACCACACATAATCTTTTGCTGTCTCGTTCATTCCACACCGGCTAAAAAAACTTAATCAACAGAATAAGAACTATCAATACACATACTTTCAAACTATCTAAGCAATTGTATGCAAAACAAAACAATCTACATTTATGCCTTGTGTAACTACATAAGTTCTCATATGCTAAATGCTTTCTTTCCCATTCATTAGTAGTTTTTTTTTCTCTCCCATTTTTTACTCCTTTCAGTTTGAAGTGTATTTTTTATTCTCTTCACAAAATTGTTCTTTTTTTCTCTTGCCTAGTACAAATTTCCTTTTTTCCATTTTCTTCTATTCTCTTTTCTATTGCAAAATTATTCACTCCAACTCCATCTCGCCATTTCAATTCAAATGTGTTTTCTTTTTTTTGTTACGTTTTTAATGCAATCATTCTCGTGAATACTGCCTACTTTTGATAAAAAGGGTTCTAAGATGATGAGAGAAGCAGAGAAGAAAAAGAACCAACTAAACCGTTCATAGATTGGGTTTTTTCCCAGATCAAAATCCACCTCCGCCCATTCCAATGAGATGGAAAAGTAACGATTTCTCTTGAAATTCTTTTTTCCCGGTTGGGAAAGTTGAACAAAAAAAAATATAGTTTTTTGTGAAAGGGAGAACAGGATGGAAAGGATAAAGGTTGATATAATTTTTTTCCATTAAATTTTTTTTTTCTCTTTTCTCTTTTAACTTTGCTTACTTTTTCTTTCTTTATTTTTTTTTTTTGGGTCTCGTTTTCGGTTTTTATTTTCGGAATTCCAAACGATTATATTATTCATCGTCTCTTTCGTTCGCATTTATTTACACATTGCAAGGTGAGTGAATTTTATTAATTTCTGTCGTTTCATTTAACTGCACCTCATCCTTACCAATGCAGTGATTCTGTACGTTTTGGAGGAAAAAATCCCATTTTCGATAGGCGGAGGGATTGGGGTTTATGGTGTTTACTTCCGTTTTTTTTTGTTGCATTTCAGTAAAATGTATTTTTTACGGATTCTGATTTTATCAGAAATATTTTTGGTTATTTACTATCTGTTTTTTGTTGTTTTTTTTAACACTCGAACGAAGTATGAATACAACAGCAGCTTATGTGCGGAAAACAAAGGCAAATCATATGGATAAGACCACTGGGGGGGCAGAGACGCAGGATAGGAAAGATTGTATGTCATGGATAAACAACCCCTTTTTGCTACCACCAGCAGAGGGACATTCCCATTCGAAAAAAGAAAATTCTGAAAGTAGATGAGGGGATGATGCTATAACAGGTAACGAATGTGGATAGGCATGCATTTTGTCCATATTTAAGTCTGGTTATTATTAAATTTCATAATGGGGACCAAAAAAATATGAATACCAAAAAAGTAAAATCAGTGTTAAATTTTTTTCTTCCTTTTAAAATGAAAGTTTTCTAGGATAATTGTCAAAATTTGTTTAAAAAAAAAAAATTCTTTTTTTTAACCAAATAATAATGCAGAAATTGTGAATGGAATTTGAGGGAAAAAAACCAAATGGAATTGGGGGAGAGGAGTTCCTAGTTGATTTTGGTTTTTTTCTCTCCAGTGTAGATTGTCTAGCATATCAGGGAAATATGACCTAGAAGGATAAAACAAATTTATACTCTCCACTTTCATATAGTTTGGTAAGAAAAAAAAATAAGAAAAAACGCAATGCTCGTTCGTGTTGTTTTGTTTTTAATGCTGCTGGTGCTGCGGTGCTGTTCAGTTTCAGTTTGTTGTTCAGCTTGTTAGAGGGAACACTACACTAGTTTTTACAGCCACCTACAACAATACGTATGTTCACCCCCAATGAATATCATTACAGTCGACATGCCGTTTGCCGAGTGATAGTCGCACTTATACCCGCTACAATATGCAAAGACGTCATAACCCCAAAAAGGCCAAACGCAACTTGAAATGAACTACACCGACCCAAAGTACGGAACTTGCCTGTAGTTGTAGTTGTTGTTATCACTTGTACTCGTCGTTTCCATCTCGATTCAACTTAACCGAACTAAACTCCAGCCTCTTGGTGGATGCATTCATCGTGTGGGATGCCACTCGGTTTCGAAAAACTAAACAGAATCAAATCCTTGCGAACTGACAGCGCAATAAAGAACGGAACAGAAGCTGAAACGATGACATTACAAGCGGAACGGTATGGAAAAGAAGAGGCGTAGGAGTGGAGAATTTTTTCATGAGACGTCATAAACATGGATCAGAACCCAAAAAAAAGGGGGGGGGGGGGGGGGAGAAAAAAGCTAAATGGAAACGAATAATAAATAGAATTCGTAGCTTTAGGGAAAAAAGGATGGAAGTGAGTGTAGACAAATTACAATGTACAACGTCGACGGACCACTGCATGCATAAACTACCCCCCTTTTCGGAGTATATTGTGTATCTGCGGCAGCAACCAGCTCCATCTTCATCCACAACTGTTTATTGATGTACATTCCAACGAACGTGAAGAATTATTGTGCACTTTTTCTCGTTTTGGACTCTTTTGAAAACAGCACAAAAAAGGCGGCAAAAAGTGCCCATAAAAACAAAAGTAAACACATGGAAAAATGTTGAAGAACCAAAACCATTGGCGAAAATGGTAAAGGGGGTGAGGGGGGAATTTCATTTATGCATTCGTTTTGTAGTTGAAGTGTTTTGTTAAGCGATGAGGAAGAAGAAAGGCGAGATGGTTTGCTATAATGGGTGTGCAAAGATGAATTACGATCAGCAATATTTATTAGTGGAGAAAGGGAGGTGCTGGCACTGGCACTATTGCTGCTGCTGCTGCTGCTGTCGGTTGTGCTTCTTTCTGATTCCGAAAATGAAGTTGAAAAGAGCAAAAAAGAACATTTTCAAAGCTTATTCCTTTTGCAGATTTTTTCACTTTATTTTTTGCATACTTTTTCTTGTTGCTGCCATCGAAAACATGAATGCGCGGTAAAAAGAAAAAAAACCCTCAATTTGAACACAGCGTACACGTTGGCGGATTGTGTTTGAAGAGAGCAGCACAGGACCGACAAACTCCCACATACTACTCGTCGTTAAAGGAGGGACCGACCCAATCGTTCGACTGATCCTCCGAATGCATGACGTAATAGCAAAATTTTTCTTCGCTTCGGCCCCATTTCGTTGCTTTCCTAGTTAGTTTGTTATTGTTCTTCTGTTAGTTTATTCAGTTAAATAGTCATCTATTCGAGCACCAGCTGACCCCCATAAACCCCATTCGAACGATTGCACTCAGCACAGAGTAAAGAGATTCGCTTGTTTTCGGTGTTGCTGCAGTCTCCTTTGTCATTGTGGACACACTCGAACTCTGTAGTAAATGGAAAAGAGTACAAGGAAGCTATTCGTTTTTTTGGGGACTCACTCCCAGCCCCATCATCAGCCAAGTTTGTTGGGGATTATTTCGCTATATTAAGAAGGGCGATACTAAAAAATCCCACCGACAGCAAAAGCGTAAAGAATTATCAAAATTTTAAAGAGGATAATTTCAGGTGTTTGACTTTATTGAATGTGGAATGTTGTTTGGGTTGTAGTTCCAGGAGGAGGGAGGGGAGGGGGTGGTATATTTGGGTGTCTACATTAACTTGCACAGATGAAAATTAAAAAAAAAAATTTAGAATAAAAATTCACTGCACTACTTTTATCAGCGTTTAAAATGGATTTTTCTCGCTTCCATTTTTTTATAAATATGTTATTTTTTTGTGAATTTTAGTTTTGAGCAACTCCTCTTTTATAGAGGAGGGGAAAGGGGGAGTGTTGTAGTTTTGTAAAAGTACAATTAAAGAGGTGTTTTAGTGTTTTTTTACGATCTAATTGTTATATCCACTATCCACTGTGTACTTTGTTGGTGAAAGTTTTCCGTTAAAAAAGAAAAAGCTTCGTTCCTTCTTATTCGTTCAATTCCGGTTTTATCCTTTGTCCTTTTTTCTTCCTAAAAAGTAAATTGTTTTTTACCACAAAAAATGCTCCTTTTCACAGTAATTTTTTTGTCTTGTTTATATTTTATACCCCAATGCCTTTTTCCTTTGTATATAAAAAAAAGAAATATTGCACTTTTAATTAAAAAGAAAGGGTTTACGAGAGGGAGTGGTGGGTTCGGAGGTGAAATCCTTAGAATTTTACTTAATGCCTTTTTTTAAAATAATAATTTTGTTTTATTTCTATTTGTCATGCATTTTATAAATGGTGGAAAAAATAATAAACAATTTTAAGTTTGTGCATTTTTAGGAAAAAGAAAACCCAAAAAAATTACTTCCGTTTTGTATCCTTTTTGATTTCGTCTCATTCGGGGTGCATTTTTGTGTTTTAATTTATTGTGAGCGTGTGGTTTCTTTTTTTCCACACGCTCTAATTTAATAATAAATAAAACAAATTAACTTTCGATGGAGTCATTAAGTCTCAGGATTTTTTTTCAAGCAAAATCCTGAGACTTAATGACTCCATCGAAAGTTAATTTGTTTTATTTATTATTCATTCGGACCTGAAGAGATATGACATGCCCACCCATCCGACTTTGTTAAATCTTCTAAAATCAGTGAAATTTTTTTTCTGTTTGTTGAAAGGAATTTTGATTTATTTATTTGACCGGCGGCAGTTACAATCACCGCCCTTGAGAGCAAAAAAAAAAAATTGAAATTTCCACCAACCCCATCTCAATTGTGAAGGGCCATAAAAGCTACGAACAAACGCCAGGTCAGTTGGTGGTCAGTCGCTGAACATGCAGCAATTCCCGTCGAGGTAATAAAATATGCAAAATCGTGTGTGTTAGGGTAGGAACGCATACGGCAGCGGCAGCAGCAGGATAATCACATCGTGGGAGGTTTTTTCAAAGCGGGTAATTTGATACGATTTGCCACCAAAGGCACGTCATGACGGGGCCAACCGGGAAACTTCAATTCCTTGATCAACAATACAATATTGAAAGGTGGTCACGATTCTGATCCAAATATTAATCAATAAGGATGCGAAGGTTTGGGGGATGGTTGGTGGTAATTGGTAGGAAAAAAATAGATGTGGTGGTAAATTTATGAAAACGGTAGTAGGAGGAAAGTAAAGTGGCAGAGACTATAGCAACCGGTCGTCGTTATGTGTCAGATGACGACCATTGTCCGTTGGGGTTTGTCAAAGTCAAGAGTAACTGCGGAAGGACTTGTTTCCGATGATGATGACTGTGCTGTACACTGAAAAAGGACAGCCATCGTTTCTGCCGTCTCGGCAGGAAAGAAATGATTTTCAACGAATTTTAATAGGGGAGAAAGAGAGCCAAAGAAATGTAGAGAAAGCGAGAAGCGCCACGTTGGAACATGGCCGTGGGGAAAAGTTCATGCAAAAAGGAGATGCACACAATTATTTGGAGAGTATTTCAGAGTTAGTCTCGCAATGCTTCCCCAAGAATATCTAATGTTGCCTATCAGCGTGTTCTTCGTGTACATCCGTATTGGTGTACAGCTAAACGGATGGGTGTGTGTGTGTGTAGGGAGATGTTTTTAAGGGATGATTCTAGGAGAATATGTAATGTTTTCGAATGTGGTTTAGGTCAGAGAATGAGGAGAGCGGATTACAAGTGAAAATGTTGCGTTGATTTGTGAGGTTTGGTTGAATACGGATCATATTGCTTAGGTATAACTGCTAAGGGGAGAAAGAGACGAAGAGAGAGTGAATGAAATAAATACAGAGTGTAGAGTAGAAATGGTTGCGAATAGCAATTGTAGAAAGTAACATACAAGAGATATTCTATCATGTTGCGGCTGTTTTGAAGTTTTTTGGTTTAGTCGTTTGCTAGTTTTTTGGTGAGGCGAACTAAGGGAGAGGGGATGGGCAAAATCATCTTATTTGAATGGGAATTGCTGTTGGTAAAAACGATAGTAAACTAGAAATGATATGTTGGCATAGCGGTTGTCGGAAGTGGTAATAGGTCGGGGTGGCAGGGGAGCAGAAAACGGGCAAGGGGTAGGGGGACATCACATTATCATCGTTTTCATCATCATACAGGAAAAGGAACAGGAAAAAGCAAAGTACAAGCTGCGACAGGGACTGGGACTGAAGGATTGCTGCTGCATCTACTTTAGCTTTTGCTGCTACTGCTTTTGGGGTTGCAGCTTCTTGTTCTCTATTTTCTGTTTTTGCGGGAGGCAACTGAAGTGGTGGTTTTCGCATGTTCATTTCTGTTTTGTGAACGGTTACAATTCGTTACGAATCAAGCGAATTTCCAGTTGTTTTCTGACGTTTCTCTTGCATTGTTAGTGCAAAAAACCACCGCAGTCATCGGTTGTGTCGCCTTCTCGCTCTTCCCGCCATTGTCGTCGCGGTGGTTAGGACTCGTTTTCGTTATTGCGCTCCTGTTGCTGCTGCTGCTGATACTGCCGTCGCTGCTGCTGCTGCTACTGCCGACGCCGGCGCTGTCGTTGTAATCAGTTGCCGCGACGACAATCAGTCAGTCAAGTAGTCATTGTGTAGTCCTGTTGTCGTCCGTTACACTGTTTTTTTTTGGGGATTTTTTCGCATTTACCGGTTTTAAGAAGAGTCGCCAAAACTTTATTGGTAAAATGATACCGAACGCATAATTATCCAAAATAATAATAACAACTCGTCTCATCCGGTATTATTTCCAAAAAAAATTTTGTGTTTACTATTGTGTGTGTGTGTGTGTGTGTGTGTGTGTATGTGCACATTCAAAGGGAAATAGTCCTTCAACAAGGACTGTAACAACAACAACAAAAAAACAATTTAAGTGTGCCCCAAAGAGAGAGGAGTATCAATCAGTCAGTATCTGCCTAATCGAAGTTAATCTAGTTTAGTGTAAAGTATTATGAATTATTTCGAGTATATCTTATTTTGGGGGAGTTGTTATCGCATTCTATAGTAAAAGCACTCACCTACATAAGTGATAATTGACTCTCTACATTGGTGGCTTATAATAAGAAAAAAAATGGAGAAAAATTCAAATGATAAAAATAAATAGTGTCACAATAGAAAACAAGAGATTAAAATTATTCTCTTGGCGGAATGTTTTTTTTGTGCTAATTTTTCGTTTTTTTTTTATTTCATTTTGTTTTGTCGTTCCGATTTTGTTTTTGTGTTCCTCAGGAAAAATTATCAAAAATTTTCAAATCATAATAAAAATGGAAGAAAAAATACAATCACAAAAATAAATTGACAATCGCAGTCGATAGTAAAATGCAAACAAAGACGAAAAGAAACGAAAAACGGAACGACATGAAATGATACGCTTTGAAAATAATTGAAAATAGAACGGGAACGTAATTTGAGTGCAGAATGAAGAGAGAGTCCAAGAAAAAGTTGGAAACGATACGATTTTATTTCCTCCTCTCTCGTTCGTCGTGTGCAATTCTTTGCAACAAAACTCCCCGGCGGGTGTTGGTAGGACGGGTATAGGGGGGGAATTTGAAATTTGCCAACCTTATCTTTTTACCTTAGTAGCTTGATTTGTCTTGTTCTGCGGTTTATTATCAAGTGTAATAAGGGTTATTTGGTTGCTGCTGTTTTCATTGTCACTTTTGGTCTGGATTGTTTCCACCAGTTTTTGGTGTTCTTCTCGTTTTGTTTTGTTGTTTTTCAAATTTTACCCTTTTTTAGATGTTGTGTTTTTCTTCTCCGGTATCCGCTACTACAATTTTCCTTGAGGATCAAAAAGTACATATGTCGGATTAGGTTCCATGAGAGTGTTAAGAGTATCAATTGTGTCCCGGGTGTGTATATTTATGCACACTTTTCGTTTCGATTTCCAATTCGAA
The DNA here is from genome assembly GCA_958298945.1 of Atherix ibis. Classification (NCBI taxonomy): domain Eukaryota; kingdom Metazoa; phylum Arthropoda; class Insecta; order Diptera; family Athericidae; genus Atherix; species Atherix ibis. Next base: position 143,903,977 of record OY282605.1, on the reverse strand, counting down.
GTTACAGAAATTGAATACAAGAACTTTTTACTCGACATTATTTTTCCCTTTTATTTTGTTATTATTTTTTGTTTACTGAGTTTCGGTTACTTCTTTTTTCCGTTTCGGTATCCCACACTCACTCGGCTGTTTTGCTAGTTTGTTGGTCTGGCGGCTATGGTTATTCACCATGTGCACCCGATGATGTTCTTTATTTATTGTCTTCTTAAGAAATAAAACTTTTAAGTACTTTCAACTTAAAAGCAACCAACCAAGAAAAAGCACACATTCCCGACCCTCGCAACAGCTTCCATCCTTTTGCCTTCATAATATTTCCGCACTGAAACAGGAACAGACGATATACTTTAATCCCAAAGTACGGAAATTATTACGATAACGAACGTGGAAGTATTTTTTGCGTAATTTTCTTTTTTTGGTGATTAAATAAGAATGATTTTTAAATCCATGGAAAAGTTGACTAGACTAAGAGTAAACTTGTGACAAAGGAATGAACACCTCAAAAATGTATGTTCGCTTTTTTTCTTCTTTTAAGGTCCCTCCTGAAATCTAGTGTCACGGACATGAGTTCATATAGGTCGATAACTGAAATATTTCTAAGTAAATAAGTTTATAAACTTTCAAAATCACACATAAATAAAAAAAACCGCCCACAAAAACAACTCAATAAAAAGTTGCGAAAAATGTTTCACACTAAAAACAGTCTGTTTTTCTTCTGACACATTTTGCCAGTCGTTTTAGTCCTTACGCAGCAGCAACATTCAATAATGTGTTAGGTTAGGTTAGGTTCGTTTTTATGTGCTTTGTATAACTTTGTGTATACTTAATCTGAAATGATTTACCTCACCCCCCCTCCCCCTCCCTTCACCCATTCCTCTGTTCTCATTTGAATAATTACCCAAACGTGCTGTTTGGTTCAATGTTTTCTTTTTTTTTAAATTTTATAACGTAACGTATGAATAGAAAATTCGTCCTTATTTGAATCATAACCACACCTCCCCCCCCTCCCCTTATGCCGCCATTTCCCATCATCATTAAATTAAATGGATTTTGTATAATGTTTACAGTGATTTTTCGCTGTTCATTTTTTGAAGGATACCATTCTTTTTTTCCCCGTTCAATAAGATAGAACCGCGCCATCTCTGAGAAACCATAAAAGATGAATTTTTTTTAATGAAAATTTCTAAAATGGTTGTTGATTATTATTACCTTTTACTAATGTTGATGTTTATATAAACAAAAAAAGGAATTTCAATTATTCCCAAGCGAAGAGGAATATTTTCTTAAATTTTTTTATTTTTCTGAAAGTGATTTTTTCTTTTTTTTTTGTCATTTTTCTATTACCAAGAGACTAAACAGTTAATTTGAAATTCAATTTTCAGTTTAGTAAAATATAATGAAAATTATGATAAAAATCGCCTTTACTTACTTAATAACATTTTCATATAACATCTAAAAATTTTAAAACTCACAAAAAACACGATTTCGATACGTTGTTGTTATCGTTGCTGTTGTTAAAGTGCATATTTTGATAAAATCGCTTAGAAAAAAAATGAAAAGCAAATTTTAGAAAATTTCCCAATAAATACGTTTACACATATTTAAATAAGAATAAGTGTAAGGATAATAAGAGCGATCTTTTAAAGCAAGTGTCGACATGTTGTGGTGTGCACTTAAAAATACCAAAACAACATAAACATTTTGCTCTAGCATAACCGAACAATAGAAAGAAGTGGAGGAATATTCGTTCTCCGCAAAAATTTACTTACCACCAAAAATATACTAAAATCATAATTGTTTTTGGATTAAAACAGGATAACATAAAATCAGGATTAATGAACGTGAAAAAGGTATCTTTTTTATATCCTAATATTATTGATGGTTTATGATTTTTTCTGTTATGACATAGAATTTAAACGTCTAGGTTTTGTAGAATATTTTGAAAAATTGTAAAAAAGGTTAAATAAAATGAAAACTCAAAAAATTATGATATAAAATAATGATTAGGCGCGCAGAACAAAAAAAAATTAACGGATAATAACTTTATTTGACCATAGATGGCGGTCGTGTTGAATTTTTGTTGTGACACTTTGCATGATGGCAGCAAAAATGTTGACACAATTTAGCTGAGCAATTTCTGATTTGAATCTCGTTAATGTTGCCGCCTTTTGAATATTTAAGTGCAAGTGAGATAGGTGTTCTCTCAGTCGTTTTAACCGTTATCTTTATTACACTCGATATTTTTTTTCTCTTTTTTTTTCAAATCAAAATTAAAGATTTTGTCGGCTTTGCTTTTAGTTATTTTCATTAAAATTCCAACTGCAAATTATGATAGTGTGAAAAGCGATTGATATGACAGAAGGGAGTAGATGTGTTTTAATAATCAGTTTTTTCAAAGCCTGAAGCTACAATTTTGCTCGTATTATCTGTTGTACACATGCACACAGACACACATACACATAGGTCTTGTCTCTCCTCGGTTGTTCCTTGTTTCATTTATTATGAAATCATTGTTTTTTGTTGCTTTTTCCTTTTTATTTCGTTGCTTTGATTTCAGTTGCAGTATTTTTATTTTGCATCGGCAACACTAAAATTGCGAGCTTATGTTTTTTTTTGTACTGCCACATCGAATTTATGGTACTCGACAATTTGCATATCCTTTTTAGAATAAACCCCATAGTGCATCCATGAAAAATGTTTTTTTTTTTCAAATTAAAAAAAAACAATAATTCTCCATTGCTAGAGTCAATAGTTTTTTTTTTATTCTTCTTTTATTATTTACTTTGCCCGTCACATATTTGTGTATCCTTTGACTGTGATAAATCCTCAAAGCCATCCTACCGCCCATCCACTCACCAATGAACCATTCACATACACACACACACACACACACACACACACACACACACACACACACACAAATACACAGTTTCACTAATATGCGTTTACAAGAGTTTTGCATTTTTTTCCCTTTCCTGCTTTTGGCAGAATTCATAGTTCTCGACACTATACACAATAAGCAAGACCTTCGTAAATTTGCCCCCAATTGTGATTCTTCCATTATAACTAACAGGATACCTGGCACATCTACACACACCCCCAAACTAACCAAGGGCTGCCATCAGTAGTAACACCTGCACCAAGTTAGCACTATCGGCTTGATAACGAGTACCGAGTTAGTTTTAAGTTTGCCGTACGGTGACTCCATCATCGTCAGAGAATGAACCCCATACAACCCTTACTCTGCACGCACGCACGTTGCTCTCTTTTTCCGATTACCTCAGAAGCTTATCCAGTAGTCGCGTCTCTGTTGCACTTTTTGAATGCAGCAAAAAAATTCTGCTTCAAAAATTTTATTTGATTTTTGTTCTTCCTTTTTCGTTTCTCTTCGGTCATTTCGATTTTGCATTTTAAATTGGTGTGTGTGTGCACTCGTCAGTTTTTCACTTTTTCTCTCTTTTGCTTACGATTCTCATTTTTTCCTTCCATTTGGCATTTTTGATCCTTTCATTCTCCTCCTCCTTCATCTCCTCATTTGCCCTTGTTCTACTAGTCTCGTTATTTATTCATTTTTTAAATTTTTTTTTTTCATTTCTTCACTGAACTTTTGACTGAGTTGGCTGTTTTGTGCATAAACCTTTGTCCCTTTCCACCTTATAAGAGTCTCCATAACTTTACCGTTTTTTTCCCATACGTGATTCTCATCACTTTTTAATAGACGTTGTTTGAAAAAAGCATTTTTTTCTCATGCCAATTTTTTCTCTTTCGATATATTTTTTGGATTGTTGGAATTATTTTTGGGCTATATAAAAAAAAAAATCCCCAACCAACACACCCACGAACATGAATATTTTTGTTTTGAGTATTTTTTCCGCGCTTTTGCTTTTTAACGATAAAATGTCGCTACACCATCTGTGCTCGGTTTTACCAAATAATTTTGTTATCCTTTTTTTCCTGTATTTATTTTCTTAAATTTAGTTTTATTTTCTCGATAAAATTACCTTTTTTTCTTGTTTTTTAAATAAAAGAACGTTAATTTTTGCATTGAAAAAGGGACTTTTTTCTAATTATATAAAAAACTACTGCAAATTAGTATGAAAAATTTTACATTTAAAGACTGAACGTTATTTCTATCTCCAAATTGTAGTTGCAACTCTAAATCGTGGCCATTTAAGAAGACAGTGGTTGGCTTAGGCTTTCTATTATTTGCTAGACGATTAACTTGTATTACTTAATTAACTGAAATAGAGAAACTTTTTGAAGACTTCACTGAAAAGTCTTTAAATTTTCTATTTTTTCTTGTGAAGTCAAAAAAAAAGGTGATTATCAGAAAAATGTGTGAAAACCGATTTAATGTCAAGGTGCAAATGGAGGAAAAAAATTAAGGATATTAATGGAGGGTACCTCTCAAGACGCATAAAGGAAACATATTAAAAGTCGGTGAAATTTTTAGTTAGAAAAAAAAGGAAATTTACATTTTCTCGTTCGTATATGATTTCGACACATCAATTTCCTATATTATATCCGATTTGGTTACACGTTCCTACTACACAACTAAGACAGCTTTGTGTGTATGTGTATATATCGAGAAGAAGAAAAAAAAACCATATTTTTTTCTATGCGCATAAGAGTTTATATAAATTACAATTTAAATTTGTATACATAATATTTGCATATATTTTCGTATAAATTTTACTGTTTTACTACTAATACCACCACTGACTTCTCTGGCATTTTCTAACAGAAAGGGGGGAGTGGCAGGATGACGGGGGTTAAAAATATATTACTTTATGCACGACTATGCCTTATGCTTATTATGAAAGTTAAAAAGGAAATTTCTTTTGTCTTCTACCAATTTTATTTATATTTTTCTACCTTTTTTTTCTCCCCATATTTCTGATAACGAATAAAATCGAGAGTTGGTAGTCATATGATGCCCACATTCAGAGTATCCAAGGTCCATATTGGCGTTTTGCACAGATTCTTTTCGAAACTTTATCGAGACGTATACTTTACATAAATAAACGGTAGAGAAATTGTGGGATGAAAAAATCATGGCATAAACATGAGAGCAAAAAAAAAAATAAACAAAAACCGAGATGGTAGAAAACAAAATGGAATATTTTGTATTATAGCGACAATAATAACAATAAATGGTAGGACAACAAAATTATTCGATTTGACTTTCCCCCATCCTGCTTCTCTTAACACTAAACCACCCCTGCTCACCTAAATCGCCCAACCAACCAACCATCATCATCAAAACATGACAAGATTTGATGAACAAAATTATTTACTCAAAAAAAAAAAGAAGAAGAAAAAACTAACAACAAAGAACAAAAACAAAATAAATAAAAAAAGCATGCAGAAAACCTCAAACTGAAAAGACGCTTAAAGTAAGAGAAGAAAAAAAAAGTAAGTCAAATAAGTACGATAAAGAAAAATGAAATCCCTTCAAATAGTGAAAAGGGACAAAAAAAACACTAAAGACTAAATGATAAGTAATAAACGTAAACGAGATAAAAAATATCGAAGAGAAAAAATAAAAACTCCGAATGGAAAATGACAAAAATGTGAACGTTGTACAAAAACATTGCTGGGCAAACAAATCAAAATACAAAAGGAGAAAAAAGAAAACTGGGTGAGCGAAAACGGAAAAATGAGAAGATGAGCAATAATACTATCGCCAGCCAGTCAACATTATCAAAAACAAAAATACCATAAAAAAAATCGAATAGAAAAAGGAAGCTGGAAATAAATAGAAAAAAAACCAACAAGAGCCGAACAGAGAATATAAGTGTTGTATTAAAATGATAAGGGAGGTTGGTTGGTTGATTATGATAATGTTCATGGGAGTGAACGGACGAAAATAGGACGAGGGAGATAGTATAAAAGAAGTAGAATTACGGTAAACAAAGGCAAAGAAAAAAAAAACGAAAAAATTCGGATTGAACAAAAGTACATGTTATTGTCGATGATGGAAGAAGAGGGAGCAGCAAGCAGGTAGGTGGAGGAGGTACAAATGATTGAATAGAATCGAAATAGAAAAAAAAAACAACGAAAACGAAAGGAAATGTAAGAAAATCGGTTGAGATAGAAAAGGAAAAGAAATAATCCTGGTAACTGAATGGACTACTTTAAGTGGTTATATTGGGTTGTATAGGAGTGTGTGTGTATGTGCATTTGGTAAATGTCCACTACTGAGGAGTTGGAAGGAAAGAGAGAGAGAGAGAGAAAAGCAAAGTGGCAATAATAGAAATGATGTTGGCTGCCGATGGTTAAGCGATGGTTATTCGCCGTAAGCTTTTCGAATCATCGGCGCTCGGAGGGAGATGACTTGAAAAGAATGGAATTTTTACTGTTCTTCGATTGCAGGGGTGGGGGGAGGGGTTGGATTGATGGTAAAAATAGGATGGTTAATGGTACATGGAAACTGTTAAAGATATCGAATCCGGGTGGGTTTGTGTTAGATTATGTATCGTGGATGACGATGGCGAGCGAAGGTCTCTTTGAATGAATGTGGATCGTTTGCGATGTCAGCTTTTATAGGATATCCAAGTGGGGAGCATAAAATAGCAGCTGTGTTATAGAAACAGCAAAACGGCAATACTAGTAACACCAATGAAAACTGTAAAAAGACATAACGTGACAGAAGCATCAGAAGAATCTCAAAGAACTCGGAACAATTCTACACAGCCGCAGCACAGCGTACAATAGACGACATTTCTTGAGTGGTTGGTTGGTTGAGTTAGTGAATATAGAAGATGACTGAATGGATGGAATGGCATTACAGGCAAGATTTGGGGATATACACCAACTCTGTGGACACTGTATATACTCGGAAAGTCCTTAGAGCAGAGGCGAGTGGCGGTGTTACGCTGAAAAATGTTCACATCTGTACAAGTTGGTTGCGGGGTAATAAAAGTGCAAGAGGGGTTAAGGTGTACAGTCATGGATGGTTCCCAGTGTGGTTTTATGATTCTCTGTGTGTACGAACAGGTATGATTATAGCCGAAATCAGAGAGGCGGACGAACAGTTAACTGTGTGAACATTTTAAGGGTGGTTTCATTTCGTTTCCTTTTCATTTCGATTGTTTCTTTTTTTCCTCTCTCATTTCTACATTTTCCACTTATTATTATTTTTTTTACCCACATTTATTCATCTTCTCTATTATTTAGTATGCTTGTCGCAGAAGTATCAAAACACAACGAAACTACCATCGCCAGCATACCAACCCCGTGTAGGACAACAGCTTCAGTTAATAGAAGGGAGTGTATAGAAAATTTTTGTGTATACACAGGATGAATAAACGAAATGCGTCGAGTTGATATGGAAAAATAAAAACCCGCAAAAAGAGAAGAAGAAGAAAAAAACAAGACTGGATTTTTTCCCGGTTGTTTGTTTGCAATATCAATAGAGGGAAAATAAAGATACAGGCAGGAATGGTGGGAGAGAGCAGAAATTTTCGCATTGGTGGTGATGGTTGCATACTAAGGGTTTTTAGTTAACCACAGTGGGTGGGAAGGTAGGCAGATATTAGAGCTATGATAATAAAAGTATTTGTTCGGTTGAGGGTACTGGGGAATGATGGAGTGGGTGGCGAACATTGAATAAAAGGATGATTCTATGATAAACAAACCTAACAAGAAGAAAAAAAATGGGGGAAAAAAACAATCTGAAAGAATAAACTCGTAGAAAAGAAGCTCAGCAAAAACATATCATACAACCAACCCAGCCGACAGGAGGAGGGAGTTATTGTACATCATACAGACAGACCCCATATTTGGGGTTGGAATGGGCTTCAAATGAGAAGTGGGAAAAAAACGATAAAAGTTATGTTGAGTTTAGCTTTGGGTTAAAATATGAAATGAAAAGAAATACGAGCACTGGAAACGAGAGTGTGTATTCAGTGATAAAAGAATGGATACAATGTGTTTCTGAACTGTTTTCTGGCTTTGGGCGATAGTGGGCTGGATGGAAACTTTGTGGATTGGGGGTGTGTGTAATTTAGTGCGATGTATGTTAGGACAACTAGGAGGGTGTAAAGGTTATTTTATGACGAACCAAGGTGGTGGAAAGAGATTAGATCACTGATGGACGGATAGATAGGATAGGATAGCAGGACGATTGTATAATGGATGACAGAATTGAGTTGTGGGGAGAAATAGCAGAGAAAATACAGTTTTTATGGACTCCGTTTTTGGTTGTTCGAAGAGATGAGAGGTATAGGCACTCTTCCATTAGAGCTTGGATGGGTGGATGGATGATGATTTGCCAGAAGGCGAAAATGGGAGTGTGAGTGGTGGGCGGCATTGAGTTTTCGGATGATTATGTGAATTAGAAAAGAAAGAATTGGACTGGGAGAGAAAAGCAAAACGTACAGAAGAATATACATAATAAATAAAAACGAAATGGTTAATGTTGAAGGATGTTTGTCAAGGTTCATTTTTATTGTATTCTCAACAGTTTATACATTTTAAGGATTTCCTCTTTTTTATATTTTCTTTTCTTCTTTTTAAATAAGAGAAGAAAAAAAACTCCATTCTTCAGTGCATATATTTATTTTTTTACGCTTTCACTCTCCCTCCTCCCCCTCTCCCCCCTCCTCAATATGGACAATAGAGATTTTGTGTGTACGTTCGTAAATTTTTATAATCCTATAAAAAAAGGAATAATTTTGTATTTGTATTTATTTATAATATTTTTATTTCTCTCTTTTCGGTTTCTATTTATTGTTTTTTTTTTTTTTTTTTTTTTTTGAATTCAATAGTTTTCCTTTTCGGTTCCGTTCAAGTTGATTGTTGTGATTTCATTTTTGTTTTCACACTATTGGCAATACTGATACATCAGCCGGTCAATAACAACAGCATACCAATATTATAATAATAATAATTACAGTAATAATCAGCAACACACACACACTGGCATAGAGTTTTTACAATTCTCATCGTGTCATTGTCATCATCCAATCTCTCTTTCTCTCCTCTTCTGTACTCAGTCAGTATACTTTTATCCTTTTCTCTTTGATAACTTGTTTCTTTGGTTTTTCTTTATGGTTGTTGCCATTTTTATTTTTGTATTTTTTTGACACAAGACACTACCTTCGAGAAATCGGATTCCTTGAGTTTTTCACATTTGAATGGACAAAATGGACGATGGATGGGAGAATAAATGAACGAACAAACAAATAAAGGGGGCGGCGTGGCTATAGAACGATGATAGAATCATAAACTTTGGGATAGTAGTGTCATCCCCATTTTCGATTGATAATACAATAAAAGCGTTCGTTTTGGCAGGGAATCTTAAAAGATCAAATCGAATCGTCGTGTTATTGTGGATAAAAGCCTAACAAATACGAAACGGTCCGTGAATGTTACTTGCATTAGTATTGAGATTATTGGTTTGTTGGAGGGAACGGTTTTAGGGAGTGGAAATGGGGTTGTTGGAAGATGATTGTCACAAAAAAGAAAGATTGAAGTTGGCTAAATATTATGAGCGAGTGGATATTGGTAGTTTGTGGACGATGGATGATGATGTGCCTAACGCGCGAGAAAGGTCGACGAAAGGGTGAGGGGCGGGGGGGTTTGTTGAATTGATGATGTTTGAAGTCATCAACTGATTTCGGGTTAACGATTAACTGCTCAATAACGATGATGATGACTCTACGCCGGAAGATAGCAATAAAGTTGATTTTGATGCTTGCTTTTGTAGTAGTCTGGTGACAATGACGATTTTATAAAGACAACATGGAAACTGTGCCCATTAAATTAATGGATGGCATCGATAGAGTTGCTTTTTACGAGTGGAAAGATTATTCTGTTCGCAGGATAAAAGTATATTCGAACTGATTCAATGTAAAAAGGACAATAACAACTTCTTATCATACAGCTTGGGTAGAAATTTGGTTTGGGTAAAAAATTTTAAGGTTATATCGAGGAATGTAGAGTCTACGTAGATGATGTTGATAATAATAATAATCAGAAGTAAATGTGACAAAATAACGAAACAATAATAACCAACTATAAGAAAAAAGGACAAGAAAGAAAATCAAGCGAAAACAGTTGAAAATAAATCTCACTTAAGTTGTGGTTTGTGCAATTTGTCGTCAAGAGAAAATATCATTCTGACAGGATAGGGGATTGAGGTCAAGTTGGTAGATTTTTCGGACGGGGTTAGCCTTGTTAGAGAAGATTTTCCTGCTAACGCTCCCGCGCCAAATGTATGCTTACTGGTTGGTTTAACGATGAACCCAATCGATTCAGAATTTTCAATATAATATCGGAAATGATTTTGAAAAGGGATTACCAAACTGATATCGATGGCAATGCCAAAGAAGGGATGAATATTGCACGAAGGAAACAGCTCAGATTACGGTTGAAGAGGACACAGGACAGGATGAATGAAGACATGATGGGAATTTTATTTCTCGCAACGGAATTTTCTTATTCTTTTGTTTGTTTTTTCTTCTCAGTCATCCCTGTTTTTGGTTTTGTCCTACCTCCTTTCTATTTGTGATTTCTCATCCAATCTCCATCTTAATTTTTTGTCCCAAAATCCGCCCTTTTTTCGTTGGTACATTTTTTTTCTCTCTCTCTGTCATTTCTTGTGATTTTCTTTTTTTTTCCCCCCATTTAGGACAATTTATATTCTTATTATACCTTTTGGAGAGGTTTTTTGTTACCGCCATTTTTTTTGTATATTTTTAAAGTTGGTTTTTTTTTTCGGAAATTATTTTGTTGACAAAGAAGAAAATATTTACTATTCTTAAAAGGTGGATGGGATGGGAAGTGGAGGTGTGTTTTTTTCTCGAATAAGTACTTTTGTTTCGAACGGACTAACAGGATAAATTTTTTGAATGTAGAATAATTTCCGTTGTAAATTTGGTTTATTTTTTGAGACAATCTACATAATTCCACACCGAACCTTTGTAACGACTCTAATTAATCATAATATTCACTTATTAATCTCAAAAGATAACCAAATATAATTTCCCTTATTTCCGCCGTTCAATCTCGTGTGTTTATTGGGAAAATTTCGATGATTTCCATCCTGAAAATGTGGGATTTTGTGCAACTTCTTTTCGGAGTTGAAAATTTTACATGAGTTAAAAACCCCGCCCTTATATTATTATCAGGTGATTTCCGCAACAGAGAGAAAGGAAGGCTAAATTCTTTTTTGCAAAAATAAATTTTGTTGTCCGTTTTAATTACAATTATTATTTTTATAAAATAGAAATTCGAATAAAAAATCAAACACAATTTTATATGGCAAATCAAATCAAAATTAAAGCCATTGTATTGAAAATATGCTGTCCAAAAGGGTAAATATGAAAGGAAATGATGGCGATCGAAAATAAAACTGGAAGTGTAAGGAGAGTAGGTAAAAAAAGAACAAAAAAAAATAGCATTGGAGAGGACAAAATCGAGATTGAACAAATATAAAGATTTATGGCAATTTCCTCCATACTTGTCCAAACTCCCTCGCCCCCAATCGTGCTTAGTAATAAAATACACAGAATTCCCTCCAACAATCATTATCTTTTCTGCGAGTATGTTTTCATTTAGTCAATCGTCTTGGAAAACATACCGGAACCCCTTGACACATTGTTGTTGTTATCATTTGCTCTTCCTACAAGCCCTTATCTCTCCCACCCCCTTCTCTCCTGGCCAATCTCCCACGATGAACTCGTCATCGCTCCATTTTGTCCCGTATCCAATCGTATTGAGTAAATATCCTGCCAAAAGTAACAAACCAATCCAATCCAACCCGAACTGAGGAGCCGTTCGTTCCAATCCCCCCGGACCTCTACAAACACCTAAAAATAAATAAATAAAAAATCGAGCGAGAAAAGTTTTCCAAAAGATACAAGAAAAAAGGCAAGAGAATCAACGATGAATTGGAGCATTTTGCGGATGGAGTGGAGTGGTGTGGTGTTCGAGCACAAGGAAAAAAAGCTTAAAAGGATATCGTCAGCTTGAAAAAGTGGAAAAATCGAAAAAGAGTTTCACTGCCGCTTCACCAATTTCGAAAAATAATACACACCATTCGCTTCATTCGAATGGAAAACATAATCCCACAAGGGAATCCTTTATCCATCTACATTTTGGTCTCCATCAGATCTCTGGCATCGTTCTTTTACCCTTTCCCCCTTTCTCTTCTTCGTCATTGCCATCATTTTTTTCTTCTATATTATTTGTTGTAATTCCTACCAATCCAGTTTGGCTTGAGTTTATGTGCGTCGGTGTGTGTGTGTGTGTGTGTGAACAGAAAAGGTGATAAAGGACGAAAAGGCTTCACTACGGATGGTTATGGGACCGAGAAGATAATATTCGTATCTGATGTGGGGTTCATATAAATGTGCTGGCTGGGTGAGTGGGGGAGGCGAGAGAGTCAGTTTATTATGTGCACAAATCGGCATTGTTCTTGTTTTCCGCTTCTAGATGCTAGCTGACTCGACGGAAAGTCGAAATTCCTCCACTCCATATACAATATGTGCACATAATCGCCCGTATTCGTTCCTGTTTTGGGGTTTTTTTCACACATTCACCCACACCGTTTGTTCTCATATTGCGGATGGCCCCCACAGTATCATGATAACCTCACCGTGCTCGTTGTTGCGCCTTTTCCACCGACACCAGTTAACTTACCAACCATCCAAACAAACAAGCAACTATCCAACCACTCGTTCGATCCAACCTAACCAGTCCGGCCAACCAACCAACCAACCAACCGACCGACCGACCGAGCATCCAACCATTCAACGAATCAAGTACCAACCAACAGAACCATCAACTCACCCATTCCGTGTAACCGTCTACCCTTGCAAAAGTCAGTCAACAATGTTGGGGTTGATAGGCTAGCTAACCCAGAGCCATCAACGGTGATAGAACCGCCGAAATGGATGGATCACACCATATTGTCGGTTGTGTACACAAGAGCTCTTCGTCGCTATGTGTAGCCTAGCCTGCCAAATGGAAATGTTTTTCAGGTCTGTTGCTGGGGTGGGGGTTGGTGGGCAATAAGCGGAGCATGCTAACGTTATGTTTTTATTATGTTATTTGGGTCCAAAGGATGGAACGAACAACAGTCGAAAGGGGTCGGCGCAAGGTAAGGAAAATACCACAGCAATAAGTTCCTATCCATTCAGACTGTTGCAATGTTCTCCATTTGCCATGGATAAGAACCAGCAAGGAAACCATTTTCAACTAACTGGGGAATGGGACGAGGCGTTCCATAGAACTAAATGGAGTTGCTACTAGATTAAGCTTAAATATGGTTCCAAAAAGGGTAGACATAAAGTTGTGTCGCTCAGCAATTGAATTCATCAATGATATCGATGTAAGTACTTTGGATGGAGTAGTGGGGGCAGGAGGTGGACGGAGACCAATTGCTACGGCAGACAGAATAAGAAGAACGCCAACGTGTGTTTTTTTTCTTTCGGTTAAAGAGTAAATTCGTGATAATTTTTTTTTTATCATTACAACACGAACACCATCGAACGTTTGAAGGAGTATTTTGTAAAGTTTGTTGGGGAGGGGTTTCGACCTCGGAAAATATTTACTATTATCGGTGGATACGGATTCCTATAGGAAAAAATCTACAATAACAACAACAACATCAAATACGAAGGGAAAAAAATGAATAAATAAATAAGCGAATGTAACCAAGCGAGGCAAAAATAAACACGCACAAAAAAAAATTGAGTGGAAAAAACTCGGTGAAAATGTGAAAAATACGAATACCTAACCTTCCAGAGGGGGGCAAAGGAGGGGACCACAAATGTGTGTGCTGGAGCTTTTCTTCTTCCAAAATTCTTACTTTTCATTTTGTATATTGTTGTACATGCTTTTCAGCAAGCTAATCCCGCTTTTCCCCCTTCCGCATTTCTCCACCAACCAACCATCCCTATCGTTAGATTCGCTCAGAAAAAACTCATTCAGTGCACATGATTTTGTGTGTGGTTTTTTTTTCTCCTGCTTTTCCTCATACAAGTTTCCATTTATCTGACATATCTAGGCTATCTCGCTTCAACATATGTTCCAGTCTCCGCACATCATATGTGCATGTGCTCAATTGTATTAGAAGAAAAAAAACAAAAAATCCAAAAAGAGTCCGAAAAATCCAAAAATATTTCCAAGAATAAAAATTAATCCCACTCTCCGCTCTCCGTCCTACCAAAAAAAAACGAAACAGCAAAAAAAAACATGAAAATGAGAAACCAAACTTTCCTCCACATATTTTCATTTCAGTTTAAACGATAGACTAAACGGAACGGAACGGGACAGTGTAACAGAACATATCTGGACACAAACATCGACCGTTCAATCCTTATCACAGCTTTAACCGTAACCACCGCCCACTCTCCCATTCGGTTTGTTTGTTGCCCATTTACAACGACGATGACGAGTACAAGAATTTTTTGGAAAATGCCTTTTTGTTGGGCCAGCAGCAGAATAGCATCGACAGTGCAGAGTGAATAATGAAGTGGTTGATTGAGAAAGAGAGAGAGAGAGAGGGTTGGGCTGTGAATGCTTAAATGCCCAGTAGTGGTGGGAATAGGAGTATCATATTCAGGAGGGACAGAGGGGCGGAGAATGGTGACAGGTTAAAAGTAAACGTTTCGGTCATATTATAATAAAGGAGGATTTTCTTGGAGCTCAGAGGTTTTCGAAATAAAATATGAAAAACATCCGGAAATTCAAAGCGACAAGGGATTTCCCTCATAAGTGAAATGAAGATTATTCCTTCGAGTAGGGCACTCCTCCGATACCCGCTTCGGTTTATCGTCTTCAGTCTTTTGGTCTTCGGTATTTCGTCGTATTCGACATTCGTCTGGGTTCTCTCGCCTTAGGTTTATGTTTTTCGATGCTCCCTCACTCATATTACGTTCTCATTCCATTCAGCGACAACAACCCTCTTCGGATTGTGCCAGAGCCAGAGTACTTGGAATAATAGTCCCTCATTTGATTCGTTATTTATTTACACAGACGTTCATTTGTGTTTGTGTGTGTGTGTTGTGCTATTCGTTTTTACGTTTGACATGCGAATAGTGACCGAGTTGATTTTCAACGGGATATGTTTTATGTACAGTGAGAGCGGGAGAGGCTGTATAGTAGGTGTGGGTTGTTGTTAGTTGTGTGGTGATTTTTTGAGGTAGATTTTGTAGGTGTATCATTGAATGATGGCGTAGATTTTGTAAGGATCTTGTGAGGGTTGCCTTTTTTGGGGAACTGGTAGAAGTCGTGTGCGTATAGTAGCTGGTTATGTTATGTGTGGAAGCGTCGGTTGTGCGGTGATGGCGGCGGGTGATGTGATAAAGAAGAAAAAATGCCGGTCGAAAAATAAATTCAAGTGTGGTGCGGTTCGATTGTTGGGTACATTTATGGGAAATCATAAAATATTTATGCGGGGGAATATGTTCTGTTCAGCGCTCAAGGACTTGGCACTTGTTATCCTTCGGTATTTATTTGTTTTTGTTTTTTTTTTTGCTTTGCTTTCTTATTCTACCGTGGCTATGGTTATTTTAGATGTTTCTTTTTAGTTGTTGTTGTTTTTTTTGTCCTTTTGTTACCTTCTGTTTTCGATGATTTCGAAGATTTATGCCATACACGATTTTGTCTACGCAAATAAATGTATTCCCCGATGTGGAACTGAATGTGTAGATGACTTTGGATATCAAAAATCGGTAACATATCCCCTAGAGGGGATGATGCTGTAGCTGTTGCTGGCATCGAAATTTACTCAGCACAAAGAGAGCAATGGAAATATGCAAATATGTTCGGCTTTGTAGATTTTTTTTTTTTAGATACGTTCACACAATCTGTATACGAAATCGAAGTGTCAGTTTTGATATACGAACTAGCAAAGAAAAGACCTTTGAATGGCGGGCGCTATTTGTTTGTGGGATCGACCATCGTCGTCATATCTTATCGATAAATAAAATAAGTCAAAAAGGACATATGAATTTATTTCCCAAAAAAAGAGGACAAAAAAATTGTTGGAGATAAAACGAAAAAATAGAAAATAAATTGATAGAATGGAGAGAGAATATCTTTTATGGTTTACTGAATTTATCGAAATTTTTTGCCAATATAATCCCTCTCGATATGCGTCCATAGAAATTGTAGTGATAAGGAAAAAATCAATGTGATAAGGAAGAGGGTGAGGAGGCGGAATTTTTAAAAAGAACCTAAAATAATTACTTGGCTATGAAATAAAAAATTCAAAAAGAATTTTTTCTATGTTTGTGAATATAAATTATTTGCCAATGCATGATTTTGACACACACCTTATCTGCGGGCTTCACTACTATAAGTCCATTTAGAATATTGTCCACATTATATTTAAATGTTTTATAAGAAAAATATTATGCCGCCTACTAATCCAAGTTGTTAAATATTCTTTGATGTTATTTCTTTCTTAAGAAGAGCTCTATCGAAAATATCACTTCTTTGATGCAAATTATTTATCAAATTAAAAATAAATACAAACTTTTAAAATATTATTTATTTATTTATTATATATTTTCATTTTATTTATTAAAACAGAATTATAAAATGAAAAAGAACATTGAAAAATATAAATTGCAAGTTATTTGATTATATCAAATTGAATTAAATATTGAATTAAATGAGAGAATGTGTTATTATGTTTATGTTGAAATTAAAACCAAACCACAACTTAACAGTAAAGAATTAACAGAAATTAAAGAATTTCTTGCACTATTAAAATAGGTTCCCTTAAATTATCTTACACACTTATTTTGTGGTAAACATTAAACGGTCAACATCACATTTGTTAACATTTATTCAATGACAAACTTTTCAGTTTTTAATCACTTTTTGGATCAAATAAATCATTAAAACCCATTTACACCAAATTTGTTAATTTCTCTAGTAAAAAAGAAGATGTCAACTTACCAAAAGAAAGAAATTCCCGGTTTCCTCATTACGTTGAATTACCACCAATCTTTTTATAAAACACTTCATTTTCTCAAATAACAACTTCCTATTAAATGTTACAATATCAAAAATATAACTATTTATATAAATACTTATTTTTTCGTAAATAATTCAAAAAATATATAAAACTTATATAATAACTTGAAAAACAACAAAAATATATGCAAGCATTTCGGTATGCTGCTACTACTTTCATGGAGAATGGCGTGTTTTAAAACTCTACGAAAGTCTACAAAATTAAATATTTGATTGAAATTTATAAAATAATTTAATAAATCTATGGAATAAGTGAATTAAAATGAATATAAATTATGCTATTGGAATTCAATAAATTTCTATTACGAAAACTAGGTGTCATGTCTACATTAAAAAAGCCTACACAAAAGTATGCAAGCGTTACGATTTCTCGCCGTTTCTGCAATAATTCGGTCAGAATAATCCGTATACATATACGAAAATCTGACGTCCGGGCCTATCCAAGCATTCTTTCATCTAAGCATTTAACGCTCGTTCACGGTGTATGAGTGAACTCAGTCAGCTTCGACGTACGTTCGCTCACTGACATCACGTACGCTATCATGGCGACTCTCAAACTTTATAAAATTAGGTGTGTGTTTGCTTGTCAAAACATCAGAAAATTACACGACAAGAAAAGGAAAATCCAATTCCGAGTGTAGATGCATTTCAAAAGAATCTTTGACATTTTCGTTTTAGTTTTGAAGTCTCAGCAATAACAGAAAAAAACCCGTATTCTCTTCGCTCACAGATAAGCCGATTCTGCACAGTCCGCTTTGTTCTTTTTCTCTTCTGTCAATAAATTTTCTCCCTACTTTCGCTATATTTTCTCTGCTTTGTATATGCTATTTTTACTCCAATTTCGATACTCTTATTGTGTTGATCGCATAATTTTCGGCTAATCAAAATCAAAGTGAGTATCTCTTTCTCATTCATTCTATTCTTTTCTCTTAGTTTTTTCATTATTTTCAGTTTTCGCATTGCAATTGAGTTAAAGGGAGAAGGATGAAGAGCAAAAAATAAAATAAAAATTTGTTTTGTATTTATTTTCGCCATTTTTTATTTCTTTCTACTCTCAATATTGTTTTTTTTTTTATTATTTAAGAGTGGTTTTTGGTCCTTAGACACCTTCCACAATAGTTCGTTATATGTCTTTCTCTCTCTTCTCTCTTTCACTCTTTTAGTAAGCAGATTTACTATTAATTTTTCAAAAGAACATGCTTGCCTTGCCGGTCGTTTAAGAATTTTTTGTTATGGTCCTTTGACATATCAGCGCCAGTCCTTATTCTTGAGAGTTTTTCTATCTCGCAGGATCGGTCCTTGCCTCTCCCTCTCTCTCTTTCTCTCTTTTTTTATCCCAGACTCTTATTAAGCAAAACGACTATTCAATTTTCTGAAGGACATTGTTGCCAATCCCTTTTTTCTATTCATTTTAACGTGAATAATTCCTTCACGTTTGTTGCTCATTTTTATAATTTTTGTTGTTGTTGTTGTTGTTGCTGCTTCTTATTGTTGTTGCATCCACTTTTAAATAAGGGTTGTGCATAGATAATATTCTTTTATTTTGTATTGTAAATTTCTTTTTTTTTACACGCTTTTAAATGAAAATAACCTATTTTTGCCTCGATAAAATTGAATTTGTTAAAAGGAAGAAAAAACCCTAAAAAAGAGTATAAAAGAAAAGGAAAATGAATGAATAGGTGCTCTTTCGAGATAGAATAAAAATGGGATATTTTTACGAAGGCAATACAATACAATACAATTTATTGCTAAGGTAAAATTTTGTCCATCCGAACGGAGCTGAGCAGCTTTACTTCCTTTTTTGAATAAATGGAGAAAAAAAAATTATCAAAGGACACAAAGTTTCTTTATTTTTTTTAAATAGTGTTTTTTGGGGTTACCAGTATTATAAGTTTTCTAGTCCTTTTTTCTGTGTTTTCACTCTTCAAATTTTTACTTGGTTGCAAGAAAAAACTAAACATTTCATCTTGACTGATAATAAGAGGAATTTTTTTCCGTTTTTGTTTTGGAGGCAAATTCAGAGAATTAATTTTAAAAAATTTCTCATTTAATCCGAAATCCTTATTTCACATATCTGAAATTACAGATTTTCTCAAACAAACTGGAAAAAAATGTGCATTTTCTTGGAATATTTTCAATAAAGTTGATAATTTCTCTAAGGACGTACTTAAGAAAATCCTTTTTATATTTTTGCTCATATCGTCTCGTCTAAAAATTATCAACAAACCTAATGGCATCAACATTTAATTCTAAATTACTTTTAAAAGTACTTTATTTTATAGTCATTACAAATGCTAACAAAGTGTATGTCCTTGTACGATAATATAACGGCGACATATTTTGTTTTTCTGCTATTGCCACCTTAAATGACACTTACTACCCTCGTATAATTATGATGAAATCCATTTGTTTTCGAGTATCATCCAATGGAAATTATAATGAAATTCCTAAAGGAAAATAGAAGGAAGAAGGAGCAAAAAAAAAACACACACAAACCAAGTCGGAACACTTCTAAGAAAAATCCTATCCATCCGTACTCACTGAAAGGAAGAGCTTCGGATTCATATTTATTTTGATCAGAATGAGTCCTTTTTTTTGGGTGCTTGATGCAAATAGACTATAAACACCTATTCCGTTGCTCGAACAGACATTTCCCATCCCTTAGACGGAAGCCGAAATTGATGGTTGCATTTTGTGCTGAAATGAAATCCGAAACCAAGAAAGTATATTATGTGCAGCTCTTGATTATTGTAGCGTTTAGTGGAAGGAGTTTTCCTTTTATCTTCTCATTTTTCCTTTTTATTTTCTGTTCTATTTTTTAATGATTATCCTAACGTTAATGATGTTCATGTTCGGTTGGGTCGTTGTTTCGTTCGTTCATCAGTTGAACAGTAACAACCGCATTTGAATGGGATCCGCTTTTATCCGCGCGGTCCTTGAAGACAAAACAATTACGAAGTACTCTCGGCGGAAACAACTTCAACTGCGAACACCATAAAAGTCCATTAACATTACAGGCACCAAGGATAACCAGTTGTGCGAGAATTGCTTAACGATAGGATGGGATGTTTTTGTTGTCCTTATTCCATAGTGCATAAACCTAACGCTAAAGCGACCGAGTGTAACTGCATTTGAAAGAATGGGGATTCGGTCGGCTCAATTGGGGAGCCAGAGTTGATTTAACAAGTGTGCGCACACACACTGCAGCAACCCCAGGCCAATGGTGATTCGTGCGATGAATAGCTTAATTCTCAGTTCAGTTTTGCTTGTACTTCTGCGTTTTGTGCCAATATTGGTTCTGATACGAGCAGTAGAAAAGGAAACGAAGATAGCCGACTATAAACTCCAAAAGCGGGTGTTGGCACAAGATTATCTCTTAAGGGAGGAGGAACATTTGCGAAAATCCACCAAATTAGAAGTGAGTAGATTTGATGATGAGTGGTGGATAAGTTGTGCTAGGAAAAAAGCCACAGCTGGTAGAAGGGATCGGATCGTGAAGTCGCGAATTGTCGGATTGGCGACAATGGCACAAGGAGAAGAATGCAAGGCGAAGATTTCGCGCTGCTCGAATTCAAATTGAAATTGGAATTTTGGTTGTTTTGTGTGCACAAAAGACGATAGTGTGTGCGGTGATGGTGGCTGCATCGAGAATTACGTTCAGATAGACTGGATGGAGACCGGAAAATCTCAGTGACAAAACCGGGGGAACCACCGCTTAGAGCTGGCAAGCAGGCACAGTTCGTTTCACGGTGAGAAGAGGGCGGTACGAAAGTGCCGGAGGGAAATTACAAGAATACTTCTCAAAATCACTTAACACACATCAAACAAAAACCGGTTGAATATTTAACGCTTAGATTATTATGAAGTGAAGCTTTGCTCTGTTTTGTGATATTCCATTCGTTTTGGATTGCTTTTGCAAAGAGACCCTGCCCCATCCCCTCTGCATTTATGGTTCGCACCATTTCAATGCTCCCGTCTTGTCTCTGTCTGTCAAGTGGTGAATGCACTTAAATCGCAAATCCTGCACCGAATCGAATGTGCATGCATGGAAGCAAGTGCTATTAAAAGCAGCCACAGCCCCACGGATCCAGCCAACTGTCAACCCCCAAGTTTTGGTGTAATATTAGTAAGAATGAGTGGTGATTGAATGGTTAGTTTTTATGTTATAGAAAAAATGTATTTCGAAATAAATCGACACTTTTGTTCTTAAACAATTTTGTAGGTTTTATTCCTATTCGATTTCTCTTAAATGCTCTATTGTCAAAATGCATTAGCCTAGATTTTTTTCTTCTTCTTTGAGATAAATTTAGTATTTTTTGTTTTGTTTTCGATAATAATTTGAATCAAATGTAAAATGGCGTATTTTTTTCGTGAATTATTTTGGTCTCATTAATTATAAAAAGGATTTTACATCGTTTTTTAAATAAAAACAATATCTATGATTGCTGTTCGAATAAAATCTCAACCATTTGACCATCTTTAACATAGAAATATTGAGCATTTTGACATTTTGAGCGTTTCAAATTTTTGACACCATTTTGAATGTTGTCAGGTTTAAACAGCATATTTTGGATTTTGTCTCGCTGAGACGCCATCTTGAATGATGTTACGGTAAGGCGCCATTTTACATGTTTGTCAAGATTTAACGCCATTTTGAATACTGGATGTCAGTTAATATATTGTAAGGCTTGTACAGTTTAAACGTTTTATAAAATACTGGACGCCACTTTAAACGTTGTCCGATTTAGACGTCATATAAGACGCAATTTTAGACTCTGTCACGCTTAAACGCCATTTTAACTATTGTTGGACGCCATTTTGAATGTAGTCACGCTAAGATGCCATTTCGAAAATTGTAACATTTTCTTTATTAAAAAAGTAAAGGATTTTTTTAGCATTAAAAATGTATATTTTTTTAAATTTCACACAAATTTATGTTAGGTTTTTTTTTAAATTTCAATTGATTGAACAAAAGTAAAATATTATAACCAAAACGAGCAAATCGAGGAATTCCATTAGCAAAAAATTTTTTTTGATTATCAGACATCGAAAATGTATTGTACCAATTAATTTTCTTGCTATAAACACATTTTAATTGGCTACCAAGTATCAACATTTGCCTACCACCTATCCTGCCCATTAATATTGTTGTCGTCTATCTATCGTACGTACAATAACGAGAATGTTTACGTAATGTTGATTGGGTGTGTGTGGCGGCCATGTCTAGATGGTGATCCAAATCTAAATAAAGTGTCAATGGCGTATTAAAATTAATTGCAATTTGTCTAGAGTAGTCCTTGTGCACTCTTCTTGGTCTCGCCAGAACCATTCAGTCTATCAAAAACCGTTTTACCACACATTCGACTGTTATAATTTGTTTATGTTATGCTCAATGCTATTCACAATTGGCTTCGATAAAATGCAATATTTTTGCCGGACTATTTTTGGAATGTTATTGTACAAATCAAAATTATTAAAAAATCACACAGATCTTGGGAAAGAAAAACGGAAAATAGTTTGAATAAAGAGAGAGTTTGAGCAAAAATTTATATTGATGTGCGTGTGCCTTAAATAAATATTCTCAAAAGGCAGAGGAAAGTATTAACATCCTGTTGCCCCCCTTACTAACACAAAAAAAATTATGTTTTTAAATACAATTTTTTCTTAATTTAACAAAAAAAATTATAATAATTTAAATTTTTTTTCCAGAAATTATAATATCGAATAAAAAATAATAATTTACTAATAAATTGTTTTTTTTTCTTACTATTATTTTACAGGGTCCCCCGCCGCAGGGACCACTCAAATTTACTATAGTTGATACACTGGAACGAATAAAGGAAGAGTTCAATTTTCTTCAGGCACAGTATCACACGTAAGTAGAAATTCAAACAACACACGATTTTGCATGATTGCTTTAGATGGCGTGCCTTTCTAAGAGTCGCCATCTTAGATGTCGGCCATTTTTGTCTATCGATCATGTTGGAATATAAAAATGAAACAATAGAAATATAAAATTTATCATTTAGAAGAGATATCATATATTAAAATATTTTTTCGAGGGTGTTTTTTATTTGTTATAAAAATTTTAATATCAACAAATTACCAAAAAAAAAATTCTAAGAAAAATTATGTTTTTTTAACTGCGAAATAGATTTAAATTAAACTGAAATTGATCCTGTTTAGATTACAAAAAAAACACATGGCGACGAAAAAATAAACTAACAAATCGGAATTCTCTCTCCCTCTTTCTTCCGGCCACTTTTGTGGTACGACATCATTTATTACACAACAAAAATGGAGTCGGTTTACAACTGTCATTTTGCAAAATAAAGTTGGCAGGCCCGCGAGTTTATTTGACATTTCAACAATTTTATTTGCTTTTTCAAAATTACACAACAACGGGAAATCAAGAAAATTAAAAACAAAAAACATTTTATTTTATTTCTGTTTTTTTTTGTTTGTTTATTCTTCGTGTTCCCTTATTATGGTTATTATTATTATTATTATTAAATGAGGTGCTGTTTAATGAACTGTAAAAAATTTTCGTGGGTATTTTTTATTTGTTTTAAAAATTTTAATATCGAAAAACTACAAAAAAAGCAAGACATTATTTTTGAATGAAGATTTTTAAAAAATTTAAATTAAACTGAAATTGATCCTGTTTAGATTACAAAAAAAAACACATGGCGACGAAAAAAAAAACAAACCAATCGGAATTATTTATCCCTCTTTCTTCCGCTCACTTTTGGGGTGGCATGACAACATTTATAACACAACAAAAATGGAGTCGGTTCTCAACTGTCATTTTGCAAAATAAAGTTCGCAGTCCCGCTTAAGTTTTCAAATAAAAATAAGGCAAAAAAACTCATTCTTTTCGAATATAATTTCTTATTATATAATTTATAAAACAGTTTATCAATTAGCGAATTTTCCTAGTGAATTTTTGCTAATTTTTCTTATTCTCCCGTACAAAGGATGAGGGTGGAAGGGGGGGTCGTTTATTTGACATTTCAACAATTTTATTTCTTTTTTCAAAATGACACAACGACGGAAAAAGAAGCAAATTAAAAACACAAAAATTCCGCTTATGTGCTTGTTAATAATTTTTAATTTTATTTCTGTTCTTTCTATTTTTTTTGTTTCTTCTTCGTTTTGCCTTATTATGGTTATTATTATTATTATTATTATTATTAAATGAGGCGCTGCTCGAAAAAGCAAATCACATAAATTAATGAAATGTAAAACTTTAAGCGACAATAGCGCATAGCACAATTAAATATCACACGGTCGAGTGATCAGTGAACATGCCATGCCCCAGCCAGCGCGTCAACCCGCCAGCACAACCATCCAATGGCAGCCGCCACTTAACGCTCAGGTACGATGGTAATAATGAAGATGATGATGGTGTTTTTTTCTCTCCAGTTTTTATTATTGGCCTCGGTCGGGGTATCAGACGCACAATAAACAATCCGAAATGGAAAAAAAATATGACGAAACGAAATCAAAAACCAAAAACAAGATAAACCAAGTCAGTTTCGTATTATATATACCCCTGTCATAACGTGAGGTGGTTGTTTCTTGTTCCTTATTCGTCCGTTGCTCGTTCCCTGGTTTCTTGTTTTGTACGCGCGCCAAACATATGCAAAGCCGCGAAAACACTGGCTCACGTGTGTGGCTCAGTAGCACGTGATTAATCCAATTCGTGGACAATTATATTCAATAATCAGATTCAATTCGCTGCTCGATTATTCAGCAACATGATATTCACGCACCAAAATTGTTCCGACACCGCCTTGTCGTCGTCGTCCCCTTGAACGATAAACAGTTCGATGCCGTGTTTC
Organism: Atherix ibis; assembly: GCA_958298945.1. NCBI lineage: Eukaryota > Metazoa > Arthropoda > Insecta > Diptera > Athericidae > Atherix > Atherix ibis. The sequence continues at coordinate 143,879,138 of OY282605.1, read as the reverse complement.
AAATAAACCAGCGAACCAACCAACCAACGCAATGGTTACGATGAGTGCATTCGTTTTGCGTTTTGTTCACGTTACGCTTTACTAAACATAAGAGTACGCGTACGTGGGGGGTAAACTGGCAAACCAGACCACACCACACCAAACCAAACCCAACTCAACGCAACGAAGCCATCATGTGCACACCGGTACGGTACGGTAATATTAACAAACCCAGCATCGCACCACATAAGTAATTTTAAGCTCAAAACACAATCAAATCGACCACAATTTCGAATTGAAAATTTCCAAAGTTTTTAATATAATCGCTCTTTGATTTCAACTCGCGTTGTATTGTGTAAAAACATCTTGTAAAGTTTCTCCAATGCGAAGATTATTATTTCTCGTCATTTTTATTATGTTTTGAAATTTTGCGTTTTCTTCAAGATCAGAATATCGTTTCTGAATAGTTTTCCTTTTGATCCTAATTTTTATTAAATAATTAGAAATAACTATTTAAAAATGGAATTTCATCTACTCTGCGATATTATTTGAAAAAATGTCCATCTGAATGGCGAATTAGAATTTTAGATGGCGGCCATTTTTCTCGAAAGAAAATTGTTTTTATCAAGAAACAAGACCTTTTTGATTACAATAATTCCATTTTATTATAAGGAAAAAAAATAATACAATAACAATAATTTTATTATTTAAAGGAGAAAAAATATTAAAAAAATTAACAATGAAAAACAACGCCAAATAATTTGTTATTTTGAGTTGTCGCCGAATAGATGGGATATTTTTAAGTTGTCGCCGAATGGCCTGATTTGTGGTACTTCAGAATTAATATTTTCAGTACAAAAATTACTATAAATCACTATAAAAAAAATCTTTCTCAAAAGCAGCTATTTGAAATTGTTATGTATGAAATTTGACATTACCTACTTAACAATAGAACTGTCTAGTTGGGTTGGGTGCCGGGCCATACGGGAATTACGATAAATTAACGAATGAACGTGCTGATCAGTTGACTAGAGAAAATCTCCGTGGTCTGATGCTCACAGCTATCCCTTAATCTGTCTCGCCTGCTAACAAAATCCTCAGTTATTAGTAAAAATTTTTAGCATCTCACTGGCAAACTACCAACAATCCAGTCTACTCCACATCCTTGCCGAAAGTCTGGCACGAAAACTGCTCAGAACTTGGATAGGGCATACCTAAAACTTCTTTTTTTACAAACCGCACGCACACGCCCTCTCTTCCAATCCAGTTGCGTTCTGCTTTTAAATTATAGAAGCATTGGATAGGCCTAATTTTGTTAGCAATACATAGCAAGAACGAACCCACATGCAAAATAACAGAAACGGCGTAAATCAGTGGGGGCCATTTTTAAACTTCAGTATGCTACTGAACGTTAAAAACCATTTTCATATGTGATGTAATTTATGCGTAAACAAATAGATTCTTTTTAATATTGCGGATTTTGTTGTTTAATGGAATTAGTTTTGGAAATTTCCAATAAAACACAGTATTTTGTTTTATTCATTTAACACACTTTACGTACGCTGGCACTGAACTATTTTTAAGTAAACATTGAACTGTCAACATCACATTTGTTTACATTCATTGAATGACGAACTTTTCATTTTTTAACCACATTTTGGACCAAATAAATCATTAAAAACCATTTAGACACATCAAAAACTAAATTTTTGTAAATTTCTCTAGTAAAAATTAAGATGTCAACTTAACGAAAGAAAGAAATTATCGGTTTCCTTATTCCGTTGAATTACCAGCAACCCTTTTTTTTTAAATGTTATCAACAATATTAGTATTTATATAAATACTTACTTTTTCATAAATAATTCAAAAAAGATAAAAACTACACTTTCACTTGCACTTTCCGATAAATGCCAAAATAACAACTTGAAAAACAACAAAAATACAATATATGCAAGCATTTCGGTATGCTACCACTTTCATGAAACTCTCCGAAAGTTTACAAAATTGAGGCGCTTCCACATTTGATTGATATTTACAAAATAATTTAATAAACCTAAAATACAATTTCATTTCATATCAAAAGATTGTACAAAAATTTAAAAATTAACTGTCGTTCTGTTTAAATTGTATTTTTATTTCCAATAAGTGAATTTAAATGAATATAAATTAGGGTTTTGTAATTTAATAAATTTCTATTACGAAAACTAGATGTCATGTCTTCATAAAAAAATCTACACAAACGTATGCCAGCGTTACGATTTCTCGCCGCTTCTGCAATAATTAAGCTAGAAAATTGCGAATACATATGCGGAAATCTGGCGTGCAGGCCTATCCAGATATTCTTAAATCTAAGGTTCTGCTGACTATTTGACATGTATTGAGCGAATGTCAAACAAACCAAGAATTACTTTTGCTGGAGAGGTTCCTGTCATTGTGGAGCTCCTAGACTCAACAATTTACGTGGGGCTGTGAAAATGGTCTCATGCTCATGTCTAAAGGATTGTGTATATATAAACAAACAAATAAAAAAAATACTTCTTTCTCTACACTACACGATCATCGATAATAAAATGAATTCGTTTGTTAAATAAATTTGTTGGTCATAATTTCAACTAAAATCAAATACCACCAATTTCCGTTTGGTTTTTATTATCAAACCATTCAAATAAAATTATAAACAGTTTTTGTTTGTTTTATTTTCTGTATTTATTAATATCTTCTTTTTTACTATCGAAAATTTCGAACTTATTACGAATTCAATCTTAAATTGGCGCTTAGTTGAAAAATAATGTTTCCGAACAGAGAAGCCAGTAAGGACATACTTTATCGGAGTGCAATGAGGGGACCTAAATATGAGTTTAATCGATTAAGAAATCACTTAATTGTAGTGTGTAGCTTCTCATTATTGAGAATTTTTATGATTACTGACAAATTAGTAAGAGAATGAGAATGAGAATGAGAACAGAAGTGTAGTGAATGAGTGAGTGTGAAAGAAGAACTAGGAAGGACTAAATCGATTATCGTCAAACTAACTGCTGTTCAGAAGAAAGCAAGAGAGTAATGGTAACATTCGAAAGAGCAGAAAAGATCAAAATGTGAATGCCTTACACTGTTATTAATTGGTTTTAAAATGAATACAAACATGCTCTACGCTGTCCCCTGCATTTGTGTATGTTTGTGTCTGTACATATTTTGTTTGGAAATTAATGGCAAAAATTATACACAGAAGCTGGAACAAAATGGGTTTAGGGTGAGGGTGGTGGGGACTTTACTGAACATGGTGTAGTTGTGTGTCAGAATGTGTGGAGGAGGAGGGATGCAAAACGATGAAAAACGAGGATGATAATAATGATAATATAATTAACAAAAGCAGTCAGTAATTAGTGGATTTAAAGTGTACGTATTTACATGTTGCTTGTTCTGTTTTTATTGGTGTAAATTTGCGTGAATTACAATACAATTGATAGATAAGTAGTAAGCATGGTTGAATGGATGTTTTGTGGAAATTTGTTTTTTTTAGGTTGTCGGGCGGGTTGTTTGGGGGGTTGTTTGTAGAGAGCAATAACAACAAGAGTTCTTTGTTGTTTTATTATTCATATAATACACATATTAGAGAGGAATGATGGGCGAAGGTGGACACGTTATTATTATTATTATTGAGTAAAATTCTGAATTTTATACTCAATTTCATATTAAATTTAATCGAATACGCTACCGTGAACTAGTATAGTTATTTGATATAGGATAAAGTGGGGGGGGGGGGGGGTAAATTTTGATAATCACTACTCCTGCAGTCACCACCGGGTTAGTTGCTGGTTGATCGGTTGGGGGTTGGCGGCATTGAATTTGTAATAACCCTACTGTCGTTGCGCCATCTATTCGGCAGAGTATGAGAAATATTGACAGCTGTGGCTATGTTATATTGTTCACCACATGTGGATTGGGTGGGTGTGCTGCATGTTTGCACGAATTTTACATATTTTAATCGCGGGGATGGCGATGGGTGGGCGAAGTATTGGGGAAGGGTTGCGGTCGCATCAAATGAATGTCATGCGGTTTGAAATCGGCTTGCATATCAAATAAAATAAATTCGCTAATCGCTCGAATAATTTCATTATTTGCATCGTATAAGTTGGCCTCATTGATTTCAAAATTTTTTTCCATCCCCGCTTGCCTGTATCAATTGTATTCTCGACTAAACTGTGTTTGAGTGAGAAAGAGTATACGAGGTCTGTTAAAAAAATATTGCGAATTTTTTTTTTTTTTTTTTCAAAAATTATTTATTTATTCATGAATATCTATTTTGTCCCCTTCAAAGTAATCCCCACCAGATATTATACACTTGTGCTAACGTTTTTTCCAATTCTCGAAGCACTTCAAATTAAAAATTAAAAATCATTTTTGTGATCTTGTTCAGTTTCTCCTTCGATGCCGTCTTTATCTCCTCAATCGTAGCGTCGACTCTTCAGTTTCGGGAACAAGAAAAAGTCACAGGGGGCAGATCTGGGCAATACGGTGGCTGCGGCATTATTTGTTTGTTGTTTTTGGCCAAAAATTCACGCACAAGCAGTGATGCGTGAGGAGGGGCGTTATCGTGGTGCAAAAGCCAATTTTTGTTCTTCCACAAATCCGGGCGTTTCTGGCGGATTGCTTAGCGCAATTTGCGCATAACTTGCAGGTAATATTCCTTATTGACCGTTCTACCCTGTGGGAAAAATTCATGATGCACCATGCCCCTGCAATCGAAGAACACTGTAAGCAAAACCTTCACATTCGATCGAACTTGGCGCGCCTTTTTCGGTCTTGGCTCGTGCGGCAGCTTCCATTGGTATGATTGAGCTTTGGTTTTCACGTCATAACCATAAACCCATGATTCGTCACCAGTTTTAACCCTCTGGAGCAAATTTGGTTCGTCGCGGGCAGCTCCTTAGCAATGTTAATGCGATGCTGTTTTTCGTCAAAATTGAGCAATTTTGGTACGAATTTCGCGGCGACCCGTCTCACGCCCAAATCATTGGTAAAAATCTAATGGCACAAGACAATCGATATGTTTAAGTCCTCAGCAACTTCTCTAACGGTGATACGACGATTGGCCAATACTATTTTCTTCACTTCATGAATGTTTTCGTCTGTTGTTGACGTGCTCGGGCGTCCGGCACGCTTTTCGTCGTTCACATATTCTCGGTTCTCTGAGAACATTTTGTACCACCGATAAACGTTGCTTCGGTAGCTTCACCATATGCCACAGTCAACATTCGAAATGCGTCCGCGCAGTTAATTTTGTTTTTCACACAAAATTTGATACAGATTCTTTGATCGATTTTTTGAAACGGGCAAAAATCGAAGACGAGCCAAAACACATGCAAGCAAAGCAGCTGTCAAAAATTAACTCAACATTCAAAATGGCCGAACTTGTCCGCATAAGTGAGAGACATGAATACCAACATAACGCCATAAAAAAAATCGAAAATCGATGAACAGACCTCGTATGCATGTGTAAATCCTTAATGAATGAGGAAAAACGTATATTTTCGGCTTTTTTGTTATTTTTTCTTTTTAGATCTTTTATTTGAATTTGTTTCCTTTCATCTTGCTCAATAATTTCGTTTAATTATTTTACTTTCTTTGTTTTTAATTAATCATCTTTTATTATTTTCAACAATAAAAAAAAATTCCTTTTACAACGATTTTATTTTATTGATTTAAGGTTTTGTTTTGTTAGTTTGTGTTTGTAGTTTTATTTTATCGATTTTGATTTCTATTTATTTATTTAATGATTTTGATTGTTGTTTATTCGACAACCGCAAAATTGTGTATATTTGATTAGGTGTGTTTTTATTTTATATTTCTTACCGCTTCACCTTCACCTCTTTCTTTCACTTTGTTAGTATTTAGTTTATCTGCAGAACTATTTATTTAAGTATAAAAAAACCCTTTTCCCCACTATATTTGTTGTCTATAGTAAACAAAGCGAACACGATTGATTTGCGTTGATACAACAACAATATTTGGTGCTGTCGCTATGAAAAAATTTATGTTTACGTATCTTAGTACCTGTTCAAATATTTTCTCTAAACAAAAGCAAAAACAAACAAAAATTAGTATTCTATTTAGTATATTTAACAACTGTGTTAATACAAATAATTTTCCATTTATTTTTTGTCCAATTTTTTTTTTTTTGGATAATAATAAATAATTTTCTTTTTTAATTTCAGTTTAAAATTGGAGTGTGAAAAATTAGCAACTGAAAAAACCGAAATGCAGAGACATTACGTTATGGTAAGTTTTTTGAATTTGTTATTTTCTTACGTAATTTTTTTTCTAAAATGCCTCTTTTTTGTGTTTGTATTGATAAATTTTCAATATCGTTTTTTTCCTCTATATTTTGTTATTGTCAATTATGACCAGAAAATGTATAAAGTCTTCTTAAATGATTAGTGGTGACCAAATGGGAAATTTCTTTAATTACCGAATGAGGACATTCTATTAGGGAAATGTGGTTTCTGCCCTCATAATAAACAATTAACTACTTCTACTAGAATACAGTACGGGTCAAAAGTATGCGATCATTTTGGTTTTTGGGGGGGATTTGAATAAACTTGTACGACAGCTGGTATGGTTCTAGTCATTCTACTCATTCGGTTGATTAATTTTGAAATACTGCCCCAGCACTGTAAAAGGATTCTTCACAAGTTTTCCTTGAAGGTTGGACAGTGCAGTACGCCCACACTCTTCTGTCTAGCTCATTGGAAACGAGTGATTTTGGTAGATTATGCTCATATTTTCGGAAATCTCTTTTGGTTTTTTTATTTTGTAAATAATTTCTATAAAATTCTGATCTATATTCTGTTGCATAACAAATCCTTCAGCAACTATTCGTAGGGAAGCAACCCCAAACATAGTCGAACAAAAAGACTGCCTTGCTTGATGATTGGCTTCACAGCTTCCATCAGAATTTTTTCTCCAACTCTGTGACGCATGAAGAGTCTTCTTTTGGACCCAAAAATCTGGGTACTTTAACTCATCCGTCCGGAGTACATTTTTTAAGTTCCAGGCAGTCCTGTTTTGATGAAATTAAGCCCACTTCAATTGTTTTTAATTTGAGGGTATATTCGCGTTTTCACCGATTTAGAACTTAATTTTAGAGACACCGATTTAGGTCTGAATTTGAGGTGCTGAAAGTAGTACAAATTAAACGATCCTCGCTTAAGTAGTACAAATTAAACGATCCTCGCTTAATTTCACGATTTTTTTCACGTTTTTTAAATTTTTAGCTTCAATTTTAGATTCATATTAAGAAGAAATTAAAATCCTTTGACACCTCAAAACAGACTGCATCATAAAAGTTGAACATTTATTTTAGCCAGCTACTTACCAGTAATGGCACCTGGTCCATTTTGGCCAATAAAAGAGGGGCATTCCTGGAAACTGGCACTACATTTTCTTAAAATTTTAGCAAATACAGAATATTCAAAACGGTTGCGTAATCTGGTTAGGTTAGAGTGGCTGTCCGTTGTTTCAATCGGACACATTTAGACCAAAGTTAGATTACGGAAAAAAATCTGTGCCGTCGCATTGACGTTTGTGATTTGCTTCTCAAACGCCAAGAAAACGAGCCATTTTTGAAGCGTATCATCACTGGGGACGAGAAAAGGGTTGTCTACAACAATGTTAAGCGCAAAAGATCCTGGAGTAGAAAAGATGAACCCACTGAAAGCACTTCGAAAGCCAATATTCATCAAAAAAAGGAATCATTTATTTTGAGCTTATACCGAGCAACACAACGATCAATTCTGAAATGTACTGTCATCAGTTGCAAAAATTGAATAATTTACTTAAAGAAAAAAGGCCAAAATTGGTCAATAGGAATTCCAACAGGATAATGCGAAACCCATACAAGTGTGACTATTCGGCTAGAGCCTTGAGAGCTTGGATGGGATATACTGCCATAACCACCATACTCTCCAGACCTAGCACCTGTTCCGGTCTCTACAAAATTTTTTAGACGGTAAAACGTTTAATTCAAAAGAGGAGGTCAAAAATCACTTGGATCTGTTTTTTGCCAGCAAAGAACAAAATTTTTATGAGCGTGGAATCACGCTACTGCCATAAAGGTGGCGAAGGGTATTGGATCAGACTGGACAATATTTAATTCAATAAAATATCATCTTTCATTTTACACATCAAAAGAAGAAATATATTTTTCCAATTTGTTAAGAAATTCAATCAAAAGATTTCTATCAAGGTGGTCGCATATTTTTAGCCGGCATTGTACTCGTTTATTTGGGAGAAAAGATTACCACCCCATATAAATTAACCAAAACTGAATTCTGGATAAAACCAACCCCACCAAAAATGTTAGTCCACATCACAGCACACTTTTTTAATAAATCCAAATTTCAGATCATTTGTAAAATTTCTAGTCAACAAAAAAGGAAATTCTGTACTTGCCGCAGCAAATCAAATCGAAATAACACAGAAAAACTCTCAGAATCACCCTCAAATAGGGAACAGAGGAGATTCGTCAGCCCCACCACACCTTAGAGGAGGAGATTATTTATTTTCAATATTTAGACGAAAAAGATTGCAACTGATTTATTTGTCCAGGTTGGCAAGGTAGTTGCCACAATCGTCGTCCGCATGTGTATTTGTTCGAATTTCTCACATAATAAAACTCACCCTTCCGATGCTGTCTTGTCGAATAAAGTGAAAGGATTCAATCAGATCGACGGGGTGGAATTGCTTTATCGTTAAACACAGCGCTTGATCTTCGTCTTTTTCACATTTCACAGTTTTAAGTGAATAAAGATGGAAAAGGCGAATATCTTAAATACCATCAACAGAAAATAACCGCCCTGCTCTTTAGTTCCTGTTCGCGTTACAATTATCCTCAATAAATGTGTTTTTTTTCTTCTTCCTGTTCTTCACAAGTATGCGTATGACGAGTGTTGGGGGTTGTAATAAAATTTTTGTGTGCACAAGTAAAAATCCATTGGCGATGAAATTGGCGAAGCTTATGGTTTTGTCTATAGTCGATAGATAGACCGATAAATCTCTTCCACACACCATCCCCCCAAATAGAAGAATACACAGAAAGTAGCAGAGCAGCAAAAAACGAGGGCTCTACTTTCATCGTACAACTTTATCATTCGACAGATTTAACATCTTCTCATTCGGTTTGCCCTTGAGGCGAGACCCTTCGCCTTGGTATTTGGGGGAAGTCCATTTGCCGTCAGTAAAAACCTATAATGGCTGGCTGTGTGCGTGTGTGTGCCCTTCTCATTATTTCTTCCAGTATACTTTTTCCGATTTAACAGCATGGCATTAAAACGGTGGAATTCAATTAAAAAAGAATACGTAAAGTTTGAAAGGAGATTGAATGAATAAACGGAAAAGAATGGAATAACGAAGAAAAGGAGCAGCGTCAAGAGCAGTCAGTATCAGCAGAAGAACAAAGTTGAACCGTCAGTATAAAAAAAATTCTTAAAACCTTGAACTGATGGGGGAGGATTAAAGTGTCGACTTAGTAAATGAAACGGGCGGAATTCCTTTCGGCTGGTTTATATTACGCGCATCGTTATGGAATAGCATAAGGCTCGGAGCGGAAGGGGAGAAGGGGGGATTGGGTTGATTTTTCAGTGTGTACTGTGAAACCTCTTGTAATTAAGTCGTTTTCAGAGAAACCCAACAGGCGTTTCCCTGTTCCCTTCGCTTGTTGTTTGGTGTTCCATTAAGTGTGATACCAGGAAAAGGCCATGTTGGTGTACTCGCCTTCAACTCGCACAGCAACTGTTGTTAACTCACTAAACCCCATGACGACGACGACGACGACGAACCCAAGTTAATTCTTTTGCTTTGGGGCATTTCTATAACTCGACGTGGTGTAAATCATTATCAAGAATGGAACGGTCGATGGTGGCATTTACCCCGGTTATGCCATCGCCTAAGGGTGGAGTAAAGAAGAACCAAAGAAAAAGACTACATAAAATTAAAATAGGTAAAAGTGGAAAAATTACAACCACCTGTCTTGTCCCTGTTTGCCGCGCACCCATCAGTCAGACTTGTCATTATCGCCCGCCACCAATTTCAACCCCATCACACTGGGTCTTCGCTTGTTTGAATTTTTAATTCAAATTAAAAGTATGCAAAGAACATGATTAAAAGAAAAAAGAGAAAAAAGGGATGCTTTTTTTTAAGGGGTCGCTGTAATGGTTTGGCTTTGACAGAAAACAGGGAAAAAAACCCAAACCCTTACGTCGATGATGGTTTTGTGGAAAATGAAAATGAACAGACACGTACTGTCTTGTAAGGGATATTTTGGGCGACAAGGGCGAAGAGATAAAATTGATGAAGGCGATGTCGGTGATGCGCTATTGCTGACAATGACTAGAAGCGCCCATCGTCATTAAAACATTTCGCGTTTGTCATTTATTCTTAAAAGCATCGGAAGCGTCGCAGCGTCCTTGATTTAAAGCAACAAGAACAAAAAATGGTTAACCGCCACTTCTACTACTGCCTGCGAATACTACCGTTAACACGACTACTGTCTCTATGAGAAATCGGACGCAGCCTCTTCTTAACCAAAAAAAAAATGGAAACTTTTACAAATTTTAATTTAGTACACGGAGTAACTCATTGCGAAAAAGTTTATTACTTAACAGGGGAAGGCCGAAGATATTTCTAGTGTTGGCGAAATTATTCCAATTCCATCCATCAACTTTCAAAAGGCGAACACAAAAAGTTATCTCGTTTAAATGGGGAGACTTTATCCATTTTTTTCTTCCATTTAATCTTTCATTTTTTTGGCTTTTTTCCTTTCCTTTTTTTGTGCATAAATAAAATTAAAAGGTATAGAAATTCAGTTCTAGCTCCTTTGACTTTTTCCACAATCAAGTAACGACAAACTTTGAGAATTTCACGTCAAAATGATTACGAATATTTTAATATAAAATGATGGATTCAAATGTAAATGAATGTTGAAAATTCTTCCTGTAATAATAATTTTACCTTTTTCCTCATTATGGCATTTTGTTGAAAGAAGAACGAACCTTTTTCAATTTTCATAATTTATGCTTATCTGTTGAGTTTTGCCATTTGGCAATTTGAACGAGTAATTCACGGGCCCAAACAGTTGTGCTGCGCGACTTTTCCCATCCCCCATCCCCCCTTCCCTAATTGATGATCAGATATTTTTTTAAAAATTATTTTTATACAACTTCGACTCTTTTTATTTTCCTTCAGATTTAATCTTTTGGGGAATTTTTATAGTGCATATTAGTAAGAATGAATTTAGAGTTTTTTTTTTAACACAAGTAATTTCAGCATTCAAAAAAAAAAAATTATTTAAATTGGCAAATTGACCAGTGATAGTTTAATAGCATAAATACTAAGTCATATTTATCCAATTACGCGGAATTATAGTGTAGTAAATCCCTTCGGCAAAGTCATGTTCTATTGGCTCAAATACTGTTGCCATTTTTTTTTAAATTTAAAATGATCGACCATTGATTTGTTGCGAAAAATTGTTTCCTTCAATGTCAATATCGGCTGATTGCGGGAAACGTCAAATGCGTGTGGCGGCCATTGACGAAATCCACGATGTCGAGCAGACATGCGAAATTATACCAGGGGTATAACCTTAATGTTTGGTCATAGATGGCGTGAGTGAGCGTATTAAGCTACCGTTGGCACGCCATACTTTTTTTATGAGTTTGGCATCTGTCAACATTAATCAGTGCACATTGCCAGCAATTTCGTACAACAACATACATTTTTCCTTTGGTAATCATGTCTAGTTTTGTGCCAGAAAAAGAGCATATTCGGGAAACTCTGCTTTTCTGCTTCAATTTGAAGAAATCGGTTGCCGAATCGCATCGAAAGCTTATGGAGGCCTATGGTGACAGTGCTTTATCGGAAAGAACATGCCGAGATTGGTTTCGTGGGTTCAGAGACGGCAATTTTGACTTGTGGGACAAGAAGCGTGAAAATCGGCCTAGGAACGTTGAGGTCCATCAATTGCAGGTTTTTTTGGACAAAGATGATACCCAATCGCAAAAAATGCTCGCGGAGCAATTGGGTGTTACTCACCCAGCCATTCCCATGCGTCTGCGTACCATGGAGAAAATTGAAAAGATCGGAAAATGGGTGCCGCATGAATTGAACGATAGGCAGATGGAGCGACGCCAAAACACATGCGAAATCTTGCTCGCCAGACAAAAAAGAAAATCGTTCCTGCATCGGATTGTGACAGGCGATGAAAAGTGGATATATTTCGAGAATCCTAAACGCAAGAAATCGTGCGGGATCAGTAGGGTATCGTCTACTATGAGGTGATGAAACCTGGTGAAACTATCAATGTCCACCGCCACCACCAACAACTGATCAAATTGCACCGTGCTCTGCGTGAAAAAAGGACAGATTATCAACAAAGACATGACAAGCTGATTTTCCTCCATGACAACGCATCATCGCACACGTCAAAAATGGTCCGAAACTACTTGGAGACTCTTAACTGGCAGGTCCTACCCCACCCCGCTTATTCACCAGACCTGGTCTCTTCCGACTACCATCTGTTTGCATCGATGGGCCACGCGCTCGCTGAGCAGCACCTCGATTCTTACGAAAACGTCCGAAAATGGCTTGATAAGTGGTTTGCCTCGATAAAGAAGGAATTTTTTTGGCGTGGTATCCACAAATTTCCCGAGAGATGGGAAAAATGTGTAGCTAGCGAGGGCAAGTACTTTGAATAAATTTGTTTTTGCTTTCTATGAAAAAAACATGTGATTGAAGCTTATGGACCTGGTATCGTAAGAAATATTTTTCTACATAAAACGTTACTTTTAGCTAATATAAGTTTCGTGCGGATTATATTGAGAAGAATTTTTGGTCGAAAAGGACCATTCGAGAAATTCTTGAATTTTTCGAGCCAAATTTTCATCTCAAATTCGATTTATTGGTTCAGCTCGAACTTTTCCCGTTAAATCTTCTTCGGTTGTTCGAACTTTCTAACAATTTTCGAGCAGTGATTACACTCAGTAAGATTTTTGTTCTTCCATTTGACATTTGTTTTGTTTTTATGAACGATTTTCAATTTTTGTTTGTTTGTTGCGTTTTTTAGTCCAGTACATTTGGGCATCAAGAAAATATATTCGAACAACATAAAGAAGACGCTGCATACCGAAAGTTATTATCGGAACCTCTCGGTGGTAATTACTTCGAGGAGAAATTGTACAGTAATTATCGCGATCACTTTTCGAAACAGGTCTCGTCGCCGTTAATTGTCAAACAATGTCTCCACTGGGCAATTCAACGTTACTAATTGTGACTTTTTTTTTTGGTACAAAAAACTAGCAAATCCAAACACAAAACAAACAATTTTTAATACACAAACGTTCTTTACACATCGAGCGTCTGCAATTTGAGGCGATTACACCATTCAAGCAAATCGCCGTATTTTGTTCGTCTCGAACATGCTCGATCGAGGGGAAGGTGTTCGTCCAACATTTTCGACTATACATTACACAGTATTTGTAGTCTATGCGGAATACCACGTACAAATGTGTCATCAAATACTATGTGAAAAAGCTAGCATTCGATGAACAGTCCTAATATTAAAACCAGTAAATTTTTTCTTGGTTTCCTTATACACCAACCTCGTATCTCAACTTCTCTATACACCAACCGGGTATTTAATTGACTTCAGCGCCTATTCTCCTGCACACAACTATGATATCCTGCACACAACGTATCTCCTAAGCTTACTCATTAAAATGATTCGAAAACCAAATAAACCCGTGATTTCTCCATCTTTCCTATAAAGTCCTTGGTAAAGTTTTTTGAGAAACCCCTTTTCGACCGACTCTAAGCATTCCTTGATAATAAAAAAATTAGTTATGATGACCAATTTGACCTCGGATTTTTAGATATCTCCTATGCTTTTGATCGTGTGCTCACGAGCTTCCTTCATTCTACATACTATGTTATTATAAATTCATATCGCACGCAACATTACTTCCGAGTAGCAGTTAACTCAGAACCTTCAGGAAAATATCCTATTTGAGCCGGAGTACCACAAGGTAGTCTCTTTGGTTCCATTTGATTCTAAGGCTATCATTGCCGCTCATGCATTAAGAGATTATCAATAAATCCAAATACAAGACTGGGAAAGACTTTAAACTAACAGACCATGTCAACAACTACTCAGTCTACTGGACAACCGATTGAAACTACCAATAAATAGTACACTTTTTGTATAAAAGTCAATTATGGAACCTATTTGGACCTAGTGAATACTCCAGGTTTCAGTCTTTACAATCAAAGATCGGCCAGAAAATTGTAGATGTCCCATTTTATTGTATGTTCTGGCATAGTGATCTTAATGTTGTGTGGTGATCTTTCCTTGACAAGTTTATTCTGAGTTAATTACAATTTACTTCACCCATCAATTATTAGCAAATTGATAAGATTGAAAAATAATTAAATTTAATTTCGTTGATTTTATTTTAATATTTATTTGATTATCATATTTCTAAAAATGTAGCATAATACAATACTTTATAGGCACTTCATATGGTATAAGCATGGAATGAGTCATAATTACGGATTTTCGCTTCTCAATTAAACGAAGAGCAATTATGCACACAAATGACTTGTTACAGTTGCCTTTGTTCAGGACCAATTTATTTCGAGTTACCAAAAAATTCCATTGCCGTTTATCCTGTCACTATTCTTCTATAGCCCTCCGCGGAAACGCTCATCGAAAACTTAAGAGACAGTGGCGTCGATATTTATTAGAATCTTTTAACTCTGGATGAAAATTAACTCATATTTATTGTTGTAAAAGTTTACAGAAAAACAAAATCAAACTTTTTTTTAATTCGCATTCATTTCTGTCAGAATAATTCCCCCTTCGACAATGTTTTCCTTTTTCTAAATAAAATTTAACCACAGCCATCACCTTAAAATATGAATTTAAAAAAAAAAAGACGCTTAAATCAACAAGAAAGTTTTAAGTGCCAAATATAACCAAACCAGCCAAACTAACCATTGGATTTTATGTGTTCAACTGTGAGTCTTTTTTTGTTTGGTTGGAAACTTTTCTAAAAGGCAATCGTCATTGTTGTAATTTAAGATTTTTCGTTACTTTTTGTTCACGTTTATTTTTTTGTACATTTTTGTTTGTTCTTTTTTGAAATTTCCATCCCTCATTGAAGAGATTTTCTGCTATTTTTCAACCCCCATCATCGTGTCTTTGTGCAGCAAGCACTACTCCTAAAACAGTGCCATAAGCTAATATCAGTATTGTAGTTGAAGTGTAATTTTCTCTAGTTGAGTAGTGTTCCTTACCAATCCGCCCTCTTTTGGCGTCTACAACTAAGAAAATTGTTTTATTTTTATTCTCGTAATATCCAACGTGTACACACCTACGAACAGCAAGTAATCCTTGAAACGATATTTGGTCGTTTTCTTTGAACTCGAAGAAACTTATTTTCTTTTAGCCCCCTACCCCCGTTTTGTAGTTGTACCTTTTACGTGTAGTTCTGGTACAGCTAAAACTGCCACTCCAGCCATTTCAAAATTTTCGTCTATTCGGCGAGTACTGCTGCTGTTTGCATTATTCTTCTTGTTGGTGTTGGTTCTATTATAGCTGTTACTGATACGAAACATAAGTTCTTCCGCCTTCCATTCGTTCACATTTCTTGAACGTTCTTTCATTGCTGGCTAAAGTTCCACTTTATTATTATAGCTACTTGAGACTGTTCTGTAATATGTACGCTTACAGAGAGAATGTGTCCTTGCTGCCATGCACCCGTACCATCTGATGTCGTCGTTAGCAAAACAATGGAAACTCTTCGACAAAACTTTCTTTCAACCCCACAAGGGGTGGTGGAATTTATGAATAACGACAATACAGCATATATCATGTAGGGGTTATTCGTACAGCTCTATCCCCAGTCGGCTCATAGAGTGAGTGAGTTGAGTATTGTCATAGTCGTGAATATATTACAAAATAACAACAACAGAAAAAGGAAGACCAAAAAAAAACGAAAAATAAAAAGCAAAGAAAGAAAGAAAAAAAAAGCCTATGCCAAGTGTGTAATGGGCATGAAAAATATCCCTTTTGTATATGGAGAAGAGTCCTTTTTTGTTGTTCGTTATGTCTCACAACGCTGAACTGAAAACTCATTTCTTAATAGGAATTTTTTGAGATGGAAAACTATAATTTGTATTCTGGTTGGGGAGCGTACGAACATCGATAGTGTAGGAAAAAAATTTCCCTAACTTAATCCTTATTGTCCTTTCAAATTTCTTTTTTTCCTAAATCCATTTTAAAAATAATATGACAAAGTCAATTGCAAGGCGGAGTGGAATTGTAGAGTGGTTGGTGTGTGTGGTTGGAATATTCCCAATTTCACCAGAGTCAGAGTGCCAAAAATCTAGATCCGAATGGTATTCACACACGTTAATTTGCAGTATTTTGCAGCATAACCGAAAACCACACCTAGAAATGTGTCATATTCCTTCGTCTCACCAAAAGTAGCAATAGTTATTTCCAATATACAATATAACAAACACTAAATGCTGAGCATCCCTAAACTACACTACACCATTATTGGTAGAGTTCGTGTATCAGAAACCAGAAATCAAGTTACAAAATTTAACCAAATCAAGTTGCTACTAGCTGCCGCCCCAATTCCAGTTCGGTAGATGCACGTACACGTATGTACATACACGTTCGTACGTGCAGAATCTGTGGCAGAAACCGATGAGAAGTATTCGTTTACTGAAGAGGAAGGGGGCAGGGGTTGTGTTGGCAGAGTATATATTGTGTGTTTGAAGAAGAAGGGGGGTGTTTACGTATGGTAGTTTTGTTCGGTAGTGCCTCTTTCGGATAAATCTATTTCGTTCGCCACATAGACATAGAGACTCTCTACTGAAAACCATTCAACCACTTCATGCTTGTCAACTGGAAAACTTGAAACAAATTTTCTCTAGTTCATCGCTCATCCCCCGTTCGTTGATGCCTCGCCACCATACCATATCGACCCGCAGTAAATAAAACAGGACTTTTCAAATGCCAGCATATGCACACACGTACATGTGCATAGAATCGTAAAGCGTAAAGTGTAAAGCGTAGAGCGTAGAGCGTATTGTACAGAAGCCCTTATTACCCGAAAAGGGTAGCGGTATTCTAACCTAGGATAAATGAGCGTGCACATCATAATATCACTATTCATGGTATACATATCTCCTCCTCCCCAGGTTTTCGGATAGGCAGATAACCACTAGCTCCATTTGATGCGGCCCTTTAGCTGATGAGAAGAAGCCACAAACCATTTTAAAACTAACCACTCGGCCGCATACCAAACCAATTTGTTCCACCGACACATATTCTGTGAATTTTCTATTCTATATCCCCACCTGCTCCCCAAAATAGTCAATTTTCCGAAAAGGATACCCTCATACACACATTCGCAATTGTGCAAATGCAATTATCGCAGTGTATGTGTGTGTGCAGGAGTCTAACTGGATCCTGGCAAGGTCTACCCATTTGCGCACATAGTAACAGTGCAACTCAATCTGTTCGATCATAGCAATGTCCTTTGTTCGGTCTCTCTTGCTCTCGTTCTAGTACGTTCATTGCTGGAGCCATCCCGTTCTGCGCCATTTTGTTTCTAATCTGTTCGCTGTAAAGTGGAACAGAGAGAGCCGAACCTGCCCAACATCGGCAATCGTTTATTCGAGTTTCCATTCAACAATTTATCCGGTCACCCCATAATTCCAGCCCGTCCGTCTTCGTTGACTTAAAGTTAGTTGTGTTTGGTGCCGATCGAAACTACTGTTGACGACGAGAATGGGTGACTACCCGCCCCCGTCGTCGTCAATGAATTTACTTGTTCGCTTCTATAATTCCGACCCGAATATTCCCAACGGCTGTTTTCGAACTAAACGATATGTCCAAACCCTTACACAGGCACATGCGAGTATCATCCGGAATAGTAAGCATCTTTGCCTTTGGTGTTTGTTACTCAATATTTCATGACGAAGTTTAACCGAGTCCGACCCGCGCCAATCACTTACCCCTTCCGTACGTTGGCTACTAAGTGGAGTAGTCGTTGCTGGTTTACCGTTCTCTGCACAGTCGCCTCAAATCGTCTTCGGTTCTGTTGACTCACTTACTTACGTTGTAAATTGTGTACTGTGGGTTTGTTTATTTGCTTGTACGTTTGTATAATCGTTGCGACCACCCCACAGACCTATCTGACTACTTGTGAAAATTTTCTAATTAGTTATGTGTACATCCGATGTGTTCTTCATATTTAGTAGTTTGTACTCGTTGGGAATTTTTCCAAGGATCTGTTGTGCAATCGTAAATTGCCATCACACTCCAAGTGGGCTGGTGGCGGACAAGCTCCGAACAGTGGGGGAACACTTCAAAAACAAAATACATAGTTTGGTCGTTCTCAAATCTTTTGTCTGGATTTTAAGTCCTTAAGAAGAGTTATTTAGTAGAAGATGGAGAAGTATCCATCCACTCAAACAATGATGTTTCCTTTTATCTTGTCTTTTCTTCTTCTTTTCATTATCGTTCATGCAATTTGTAAATCAATTGAACCAAACCAACCAAAAAAAAACATTTTATTTTTATATTCTATTTGAACAGGTGAGATGATATTTACTGTTTTTTTTTCTTTCTCTAAACATGAGCAAATCGATTTCTCTTCCTGAGTGTCTAAGCACAATTGTCATGTTTCGATATAAAAGCCACTAAAAACAAGAAGAAAGATAACAACTGCGCTGTGTGAGACAAAGTAACATTCTTATTGTCACTCATAATAATTATTGTTAGGCAAATGTGGCGCTCACTCTCTCATATTTCTCTCGTTTCTTTTCTTTCTCTTTTTTTGTGTGCATCGCTTCCGTTGCATATGTTTGGGTTTTTCTCTTTCCTCAAGAGAGGAACAGAAGTAATTTATGAGCGTTTACCAAATTGGAACCAAAAAAAAATCATATCCGAATAGTGAATGTGCGTGTTGCCAACCAACATTTATGAATATTTAGAAACAAAATGGATTAATATGAAAAAATTTTAGCGGTTAAATTAAGAAATTTCTTTAAAAATATTGTTTCTCTTTAGTAGTAACTAAATTATAATATTTTCTTGAAAAATATTATTAATAATAAGTAGAATTTCAATTTTATATCAATTTATTATAGTTTAAAAAAATCAAGACCGAATGAAAATTTGAGAATTTTCGGCTGTTTCATCACAAAAACTTTCTGTTTTCAAGAGAATTTACAGTTTTTATTGATAAATAAACAAAAAAGCTTATGACAATTTAGTTAAATTTTTTTCGTAAGTAAACTTCTGTTTATCATTGAGTTTTTACATTCATTTCTTTGGAAGAGGGTAGTTTTTTGTAAACAACTAACCCGGTGCTTATGGATGAGTTAGTCGGGTTAGGTGTATGAGGTCTGTTCAAAAAGTATCGCAAATTTCGAGTTTCCGCGGGTTACGTATATTCGATTTTCGATTTTTTTTGTGGTGTTATGTTGGTATTCATGTCTCTCACTTATGCCGACAAGTTTGGCCATTTTGAATGTTCAGTTAATTTTTGACAGTTGCTTTGCTTGCACGTGTTGATGAAGTGAAGAAAATAGTATTGGCCAATTGTCGAATCACCGTTAGAGAAGTTGCTGAGGACGTAAACATATCGATTGGCTCGTGCCATTCGATTTTTACCAATGGTTTGGGCGTTAGACGGGTCGCCGCGAAATTCGTACCAAAATTGCTCAATTTCGACCAAAAACAGCGTCGCATTAACATTGCTAAGGAGCTGTTCGGTCAAATGTGAAGGTTTTGCTTACAGTTTTCATCGATTGCAGGGGCGTGGTGTATCATGAGTTCTTGCCACAGCGTAGAACGGTCAATAAGGAATATTACCTGTAAGTTATGCGCAAGTTGCGCGAAGCAATCCGCCGGAAAAGCCCGGATTTGTGGAAGAACAAAACTTGGCTTTTGCACCATGCTAACGCCTCTCCACACGCATCATTGCTTGTGCGTGAATTTTTGGCCAAAAACAATAAACAAATAATGCCGCAGCCACCGTATTGCCCAGATCTGCCCCCTGTGACTTTTTCTTGTTCCCAAAACAGATTCTTTGATCCATTTTTTGGAATGGGCAAAAATCGAAGACGAGCCAAAACACGTGCAAGCCAAGCAGCTGTCAAAAATTAACTGAACATTCAAAATGGTCGAACTTATCGGCATAAGTGAGACATAAGTACCAACATAACGCCACAAAAAAAATTAAAAATCGAACATACGTAATCCGCGTAAATTTAAAATTCGCGATACTTTTTGAAAATACCTCATATATAGTGTTAATATACACCTAACCCGAATTAGATGAGTCAACCATATTTTTTTTTTAAACGGTGTTCCCATAGACATTATTTTCACCAAAAACAGAAATTAAAGTATTTTTTTTATAGATTCCCAAGAATTGTTGATCTCCGATTTGGAATATTGAAATTAAAAATTATTCTGTAAAAACACATTTCTTAAAATAATTATAATAAAAATAGTTAATATCAAACCCAAATGATTATATATTTAGTTATTTAGTACTTAAATTTGCAGTTTCATGCATTCCCGATTTCCCCCCCCCCCCCCCCCTTCAATTAAGTACAAAAAATCTAACCTTACTATTTAATATTTATCAAAAACATGACACATTATAAATTAATAGCAAAACATCAGTAATAATTGTCAGTTGGCCAATGACACAACGATACATGCACTAATAACATGCCATTGTATCCCTTTTAAAAAAAAGCGACTACTTTAATCATAGCCCAAATAATCCTATTCACTATAACCTGAAATTATTTCCACCCATTTATTCTATCCAAAAAAAAACAACCTATAACCACCCTGCACTCTTTCCCGTTTACTTCCTGGGTTTTATGGAAGTAATTTTCTCTCGCCTCCTTCTCTTTTCTGCCCTACTGTAATAACACCGCATTGAGACTTTTCTATTTTAATTACTGTGCATTTTTAATCATCCCCCTATTTTGTCCAGTTGGTTTTTTTTCTCTCTTCTTCTTTTTTGTACGCGCAATCAAAGAAAAACTTGAAAATAATTCAAATAATTTCTATTCCATTTAATCCTTTTTATCTTAATTCATGAATGCAGTACGAATAGCTGCTGGTTCAGTATATAAATTTGTATATGGTATGACGTTCAGTTCAAGAATTTTTAATAAATCGAGGGTTGGTTGTATTCTATACAATGAACGAAAGAACGGTGCTACTTTATGCCTAATGTGCACATGACAGAGTAACGATCGAGGAATAAGGGTGATTGCGAACGAACAAATCCCATACCAGCAGTACTCCGGGCGGGCGGGGTAAATGGTGTGTACGATGGTGCTTAATACCAAATCAAATTAAATCAAAAATTATCTATCACAAATGATACCCTTGAAATTTCCTTTTAAACACGTTTTTTTATTATGTGTAAGTTTGATTGTTTGTGTTTGTGGGGTGTAGGAGGGGGAGAAGGGTTTGATAGGAGAGACAGGCGGTTAATCGTATAAGAAGTGACGAGATCCGAATCGAACAGAACAACCAACCCCTATATGCGGACGAAGACCCTTTTTATTTTTAGCCATAATTATTCGTTGAACATTTAATATCTCCATCTGGCTTGGAATTTTGTAAAAGCGATGGGGTGCATCGTTAACGGGAGTGGTTAAAACGGTTACAACAATAGCAACAGCTGCAACATTGGTAGTGACAGTGACGGCGACAGCGACAAAAACTGTGGTAGCTACAAGTACAAGTAAGTAACACTAGCGCGACGATAACAAAAACTTTGTTTATGATGTGTTGCGGAGGGTGAGTGGACCTCTCGGGCATATTTTTGCACAGGAAACAAAGCCACTCACTAAATGCACACCTCACCGCCGGCTAGAACGGATATCATCGAACGGGAAACTCTTATGCAGAACAATGAATCGACTGTTGGTGGGGTCGAATTGTTTGAGACTTAATTCGAATATATAAAAGCAAACGAATTTAATAATAATTTACCCTTGTTGGCTAGCATAGGCTGGCTGGAGGGGAGAACTAACCCCGTCCCAATGATACCATCACGGATGGGTTGTTGTCGCGAATACTGAATTCCCTCTGAGCGGCGGAGTTGTTGCTTGGCATCACATTGTATTATTTTGAACAAAGTTAAACCGTTCGTGTTCGTATTATTATGAGGATTCTGAAAATTATTAACCCATCCCACAGCCGCCTATATAGTCCTTGCGTCACTGTGCTATATGGGCTATCCAAATATGTTTGTGAAGAAGATGCATGCATGGTAAAGTTACAAAATTTTATGTAAACTCGTCTCTTCCTCGAGGGTAAATTTGAACGTTGCACGTTGATTGTTATCCTTGGTGGCACCGTTGCTGTTGCTGCTGTCCTACTGTTGTTGGTGGCGTTATCGTTGTTGTCATCGTCGTTTCAAAATTATGTACACTTACTCGTATTATCGAATTCCTTTCAGTTTTCGTGGGGAGGGGGAGGGGGGTAAGTTATTTTCATAACAGAACTAACCCTACCGCTGTTCATCCTTCATTCAGGTCTAATATTATTGTTTACATCTTTTTGCATGGTTCTTGTTGTGCTCATAGCTCGTCATCGCTCATAGTTGTCACTCTGCTTGCAACTCCATACCGCTTACCCTTCGACAGCCAGTCATAATGCGGTTGTGGGTGACCGGCTTCTGTTGGTGCTACCTTCCTTGATCCTTGATATCTAGCAAAAAAAACAACAACAACGGGAACAGGGGAATTCACACTCCGTCGTTGGTTTGTTATTTGTGTACTTTTATAGCCGTACAAGACACACTCGACGACTACTTACGTAAATCCAGAATATACCAAGTATGACGTACACGTGTACGTATGTTTTTATCATTTTGTTATTCGTTATATTAAGGGTGACATATTTTCACAGTGATACTTACTTACCAACCCATCTCACATCCAGCCTGAGCGTTTGGCCCAGCTGAGATTTAGCTAAGCCAACCACCGTCCAAAAACCCACTTCCCTCGTTTATTACAACCCCATTTTCTGGTGAAAAATCGTTGCAAATTGTGTTACTCATTTAATCTGAAGTACGAGTGTATACATGAAGTCGCTATGGGATTAAGTGAGTATTTTATTTTCGAGGGGAATGGGCTGCACTTGAATGGGAAACATTTTATGGATAACAGCTACGGTTGGTTAGCAATTCAAAATGGAACGTAACTAAACGCAATTTCCCACCCCATATCCTTTCTGTTACCCTTTCACATGTTTACAATTATCATTCTATCACCTTGATTAAAAAGACCCTCGTTTTAGAACGAAAAATTCCTTTTCCACTCCTCTTTCATTTGCTATTTACCGAAATGAACTGAGTGCGTACCGAATCAAAGCGAAAAAGAATCTTTAAATACGAGTGTATGTATATGCCGCAGAGCGCCGATATTGAGGATATGAAAGGAAAACCACCTCAAATTATGAAAGTTGTTTGTGGTTAGATTAGACGCCAAAAAAAAAACCAATTATTTGTCATTTTTTACTAACACATTCTTGTGAATGAACACACACACGCACATCAGCATTCTAAAAAAAAATCTAAAGAAAAAAATTCTAAAAAAAAATCATTCACAAAATTGAGGGCGCCAGGTCTGGTCTGTAAATGAATTGAAAAGAATTTTTTTTAATTGGAAGAGAAAAAAAACCACTACTATTTATACAAAAGCCAAATTTGAGACGAAAATGTGGTTTTTGACACGTGAGGTGGTTGGCTGACATTTGCAAAAACTAAAGCACAAAGCAAATGTTGAGTAAAAAAGCGTTTACTCAGAATTATGACTTATGCGTGTGTTTCAGTCATGTGACATGACTGGCTAGCATTACTCTCTTAAAATTGTGGAATGCCCACTCTTCTCAGACTTGAGCTGAAGTTGCCTAAAAAACTGTTCTAAAAATAAGACCAAAACCTGTTTTAAAATTTTCGCTAACAAGAACACTTCACATAATCCTGACCAAAGTCACGTCACACGACATTAGCAATACAATCAATCGTTCACTCACAAGCAAAATCAATAAAAACTTATTGGTTTTTTTTTTGAAAATTGATCTTAAAAAATTGTTTTTAAATTAACAAACTCTATTTGTGTAATCAGAAGTAATTTTTCCATATTAATTTGACAGAAGCAACTTGATTTCTGGCATGAAGTTTTGTATTTTTTTTTATTTTGAAGAAAAGTGACGACTACAATAAACAAGGGAAACGATAGAATTAGGGGAATTTTCAATTTGCACTTTTTACACATCGACTGCTCGAGGAAATTTATTGTGAAGCACTTGAAAAGTGAAAAAGCCCATCCCTGCTACGCTACCATCGAGGCAGGGGTTAACATAATTACAATTGGAGAGTAGCAGCGTCATCAATCCTAATCGTAATCGTAATCGTTTTAGTCACCCCCAATGACGACGACGACGCTGTCTTATCCCAATCCCTCCATCTATCGGCAACTCAATGAACCCTGCCGCTCGCTGCACCTTCACTCACGATTTTATTCTGTCGTAACGGAACGGAGCAATGAATGGCAGTCCTAATCTAACTAATCTAATAAAAGGGAAAAAACAACGAACGATTGGACGATTGTATGCGGTGTGCAACCCTTGGTGGTCCACCCCTTCGTGTTTTCGCACAAGTGACTTATCTTTGGCCTTGCCTAATATGGCCATAAAAATATATTCTCGATAATGACCGGTTCGGTGCGTTCAACGTGAGGACATGTCTGTCATGTTGTGTGGATTTTATTTCGCATGAAAGAGCCTATTTCCGAAATTGTTTGGTTTGAGGGGGAGGTGGTGGTGGTGTTGTTAAGAATTGCCATAAGAAGATGAGCAGCCGGAAATTATTTTATAATTGTTCGCACTGGTCCGTTCTGAATTCGTTTTTGGGGTATGATAAGTTAAGTCTCCTCGCCCATGCAGCATCGTTTCCTCGTGGACTCCATTCGGCAAAAAAGACTAACAACCAAAAATGCTTCCACTCATTTGCTTCCTTTCCGAATGACATAAAAGATTCATTCGTCACTGCGAAGCCAAAGAATAATTCTCTTGTTGGCTCGGTGTGGTCGCGGCATGGACTGGACCCTTTCGTGGCAGCCTCTCACGTCGAGGGTGCTTGTTCATGCTGTTCCCATATTTGGCTATGTTGCACGCGTAGAACAAGTTCGTTCACAAGAAAATAATATGCCTCGACTGAGCTTGCTTCCCTCGTTTTGGCTCGCTTTCATTTACCCTTGTCGACGTTTTTTCCGCCACGATTCGGAGTGAGGATTGATGGCGATATGCTGCTGAATGGAAAGAGGATGATGTACAAGATGGTAAATGTCAAATGGTAAATGGTAAATTGTAAACGTTATTGTGGGGATGGTGTTGAAGTGCTAAAATTTCTTAACAAGCGTGTAGATAGTTGCGCGCCGTAAGTGCGAATGGTAGGACAAACCAGATCAGACCAAGCTAGAGCAGAAATTGACTCTTCTTAACTGACAATGTGGGTATTCAGATGTTGAAATGCTGTGAACCCGATTGTAAGCCCACTCAACCCGATTGTTCAAGGGATGAACATGGTACGAAGCACACTTGAAGACTATTTTGTGTGTTAATAAAAACCGTTTCAACGCTCCATTCCGCGTTCAGTCGTATTTGTATTCTTGTCACAACACCATCGGAATGGGCACTTGTGCACAAGGGCGAAAAGTGCTATACTCATCCTCAGCTTCTTATTCTTATTCTTATTCTTATTCTTTTGTCTGTTATCCATCCCCTCATACTTTTCACCTCCGCAATTGTCTTCAAATTCGTTTCTCTCGCGATGTCTGTCACTTTTGCCCTTATTCGTAATTCTCTCATTCAAAGATAAAGATTAGGGCGGCGAGCACGATGTGTACTCGTAGCGATTTCATTGGGTTAAGTACTGAAGGGGCAGAGAGAGAGAGAGAGAGTGGAAGGGATACTATGAATATTGTTAAATAGGTACTACGGTAGTGGTGATGGGGGTGTGTAAGCAAGCGTATCAATTTGGTGGAATTTCTTTAATACCATTCATCCCCCGTCGCTGTTGTGGGCGAAAAAAATGATGTATCGTCAAAGAGGGTCGGGCGATTGTTCCATTAAACTGACTTAAACGAGAAAAGTGTAAACGATGATGGAAATTTTGGGAGAGGGGGGGAAGGAGGTAGTTGAGTTAGTGTCGTGTATGGTTCGCATTAAGTCAATCAAATTATGTTCGCCTGAAATATTTGTGCCCGTTTTTCGCTTAAGCTCGTACTTATCTCACGGCGTCTCATTGTCACGTTTCCTTTTCCCTTTTCTTCCCTTCCCTTTGGTTTCTTTTTTTTTTTTGCTCGTTCCGCTTTTATACATTTCCCTTTCCTGTGATTGCGTATATCCGAAGAGTGCAATTTGAATTGCTAAAGAAGATCTGCGCGCTATCGGATCCACCATTCCCGGACACAGAAATATGTCCTGTCCGTCCCCACCCACACTAATTCAGATCATTTTCATGTTTTTATTATTCCGCCGCTTCCTTAAAAGTTATTTGCTGTCTTCATAAATGCACTGTTATTGGGTTTTAATGTTTTCCTTCTTGATTTTATTGTTTATACTGTGAATATTTATCACTCATCCACCATCTTTTTTTCATACGCCTGCTCCCCCAAATCATATAGTCGGGATTATGTTGTGAATTGATATGCGTTTGGAAGAGAATTAAACGAAGAAGAACTTAAAAAAAAGACGTAATAACAAAAATAAATTGAAAAAAGAGCCATAAATTGTCGATGGCAGGAAATGGATTTTATTTTTTTTCCTACAATATATCAAAAAGTGGGAAAAATTTAAACATTTTTTTCGATATAATTTTTTTTTTTTTTTTTAATTTTGATGAGCAGAGCATATTTACAATTCCTTATTTTGACTTACTGAGTTTTTCTTTTTTATATTGTGGTATTAAAAGGCTATTTATAAGTAGTTTTAATAATTCCTAAGTGACAAGAGCAGTTCTAAAGTGACTATAATTAAACTCAGGCTTTAGTTTCCACAGTCGCCATTTCGTATTAAATTTTCATAGAGTTTTGGTGGGATTGCTAAGCTCATGCGTAAGGTCATTATTAGAGATAACGAGTTTACTGAATAATAATAATTGAATCACTTTTTGAATTGGTATTATGGTTGTCGAGCAGTTCTCAATCGACTCAAAGTTTTCTTGTTTCGTTAGTGCAGTAACGTTGAACGTTTTTAAACAAAATTGTACGAAATCGAAAAGGCTATTGATAAATAGTTGTAAGTGCTTTAATAATACCTAAGTGAGAGGAGCAGTTCTAAAGTGACTATAATTAAACTCAGGCTTTAGTTTCCACAGTCGCCATTTGGTATTAAATTTTCATGGAGTTTTTGTGGGATTGCTAAGCTCATTCGTAAGGTCATTATTAGAGATAACGAGTTTACTGAAGAATAATAATTTAATCACTTTTTGAATTGGTATTACGCTTGTCGAGCTGTTCTCAATCGACTCAAAGTTTTCTTATTTCGTTTGTTGCTGCAGCGTTGAACTTTTTTAAACGAAATTGTACGACAACCTACCTTTTTTTCTACAAGTGTAATACCAATTTAAGAATATCACATGAAAAAGTCACCCAGAACACTAAAGTGACCGATTTTCAGCATTTTTCTATTAATCAAGGTGCTTAGAGTTATACTCTCGACCATAAAAATTACCAACCCTCTTGATCAGCAAAATTAAAACGTACTCGAATAATAATTATTATTAATTCTTTTTGATAAAATAAAAGTGATACTTTTGGGGGTAAACACAATAATAATTTTTGCTTTGAAAGGGTGGCAAAATAAAGAAATTAAATCAATCAATTTACTAGTTGGTTAGCCGACAAAACGGATGAGTTCATTTTTTTGTGAGGGGGTCTTCGGGAGGCTATACAGTATTAATAAGTTTATCTGTACTTAACTCGATCCATATTTTTGTATAATAATCTTTTTTTGTTATTGTGAATATTGTTTTTCGATTATTTTAACATGTCATATTGTAATTGAACTTTCAAACAGTATCTCGAAGTGGACGTGGACTATTATTATTAGTGATTGGGTAAGAGTAGAAGTGTAGGGGGAGAGAATACTAGACCACATTACCGCCACTTTGGATGTTTTATTTTTTTAGTTTGCTTTGGTTTGAAAATATTTCATTTTGTTGTAAATACACTGGATCAGTGCACATATCACAGCTAGCCTTGTACCGTCGCAATGTATGGACTCTTATCGGAGTTTTGGTTTATGGTAACACGGTCTCCATTGCTATGTCGGTAGTCCGACTATGTGAATGGTAGCAGGGCAACGACGGACGACGACGACATTGGTAACATGACGACTCCCGGAGAGCAACCGACAATACTATTGGAACAACCCTTACCGCAAATGCATTTCGTGTTTTTGTGTGTTAATCGTGCGGTAATTATTTAACACAAAAGCTTTTGCAGAATAGCACACAACATTCTCCGACTCCCCCATAACCACAAATACCGAACAGTTCCAACAGTCCCAGCAGAATGCAATTCCATTTCACTTTTCCGTCGATTCTCCAGAGAAGCGCAGATTGCAAGAGGGTGCACTAGCAGTAATAGCAGTACCAATATTAGTGGCAGTATTTATTTACTAGCTATCAACCCCATTTTTGAGCAGCGGTTGCGGATGCAATATAAAATTAGTGAATGCAGTGCAGTGTGTTCTGTCTTTGGTTTGGTTGGCTTATCAATTCATCCAAATGAGGCGAAGGTGGGGGAGTGGTGGTATTGGTTGCAAAAGGAAACGGAAAACGATTGAAGGTTAGAGGTTTAAATGCGGTAAGTCCTGTGGATGCAAATAGCTAACTCTCGTTTGGACGAACGGTTCGGATTGGAAAAGGAAAATGTGCCAAGCAAAAATATGACTGCGGTCCTTGTATGCATGGTTGCTTGGTTGGCAGATTGGCTGGTTGTATGGTTGTTTGGTTATTCGGTTGGGTGTGTTAATGCAGTGTTCTAGTCCATACCATACCACCACACCATCACTCTAAACGACATCATTTTCACCACCTACCAATTGTATTGTATATTACCATCTCTAGTCTAGTCTTTCTTTCTTTGATATTTTTGTTTTTGTTTTTGCTTTCATTCACAGCTTTTGCATTATTATTATTGGGTGGTTATTTTCTGACGATAGTGCAACAATCCGAATATGATTCGATATAATTGAATGGAGGGTAGTAGCTGCAAGGATAATTACGGCAAATGTTGTGTAAAACGAAATTTCGGAAAATTCAATTGTAATGTAATACAACACACAGCAGCATCATCGTGTGGGGCGGTTTTTCAAGGATCATATGTTGATATGTTGATTTATAATGAAACCGACCATGGAGAGAGAAAAATGGTAGAAGGATGGAGAGAAAGAAACTACAAGTACTTACTGGTAGTTAACCAACCAGAGTATACCAGGGCTCTGTGGTTTTGTTGGTCTCAACGGTAGATAGTGATCGCGTTCATATTATGATTTTGCTATTTTCAAATATCACGTGTGAATTTAACCAAAACCCCCATATCGAATTTGAACACAAACCAAATTAAACTATACCGAACAAAATTTGACCTCATCAACTCAACTGAATGCAGTTGAGTTGATGAGGTCAAACGTTTTTATTTATTTACCAAAAAAAGTATTCATTATAAAATAATTAAAAATCATTTAAAAAATGGTTTACCAATAATTTAAACATATTTTTATTATTAACGCATAGTAATTATATTTATAAAAAGTATTGTATTTAAACAAAATAAAATAATAGAAAGAAAAGAATACGATTAATAATATTGTGTTGGTATTAATTAGCAAAAGAAAAAAAAATAGTAGGAAAAACATAAAAACTATAAAATTTGTTAACGAATAAAAAATTTGATTTTTTGATATTTAATTTTTTTTAAAAATGACGTACCAGGTGTGTAAGCTTAAATCCGCTGTTTGGTCATAGATGTCGTGAGTGAGCGTATTAAGCTGCCATTGGCACGCCATACTTTTTTTTATGAATTTGGCATCTGTCAACATTAATCAGTGCATATTGTCAGTAATTTCGTTCAACAACATACATTTTTCCTTTGGTAATCATGTCTAGTTTTGTGCCAGAAAAAGAGCATATTCGGGAAGCTCTGCTTTTCTGCTTCAATTTAAAGAAATCGGCTTCCGAAGCGCATCGAATGCTTATGGACGCCTATGGTGATAGTGCTTTATCGGAAACAACGTGCCGAGATTGGTTTCGTGGGTTCAGAGACGGCAATTTTGACTTATGGGACAAGAAGCGTGAAAATCGGCCTGGGAAGGTTGAGGACCATCAATTGCAGGTTTTTTTGGACGAAGACGATACCCAATCGCAAAAAATGCTCGCGGAGTAATTGGGTGTTACTCAACCAGCCATTTCCATGCATCTGTGTGCCATGAAGAAGATTGAAAAGATCGGAAAATGGGTGCCGCATGAATTGAACGATAGGCAGATCGAGCGATGCCAGAACACATGCGAAATCTTGCTCGCCAGACAAGAAAGAAAGTCATCAATATATTTCGAGATTCCTAAACGCAAGAAATCGTGGGTTGATGCCGGCCAACCATCAATATCTTCCCTGAGACGAAATCACTTGGGACGGAAGACGATGCTGTGCGTTTGGTGCGATCAGTAGGGTATCGTCTACTATAAGATGTTGAAACCTGGTGAAACTGTCAATGCCCACCGCTACCGTCAACAACTGATCAAATTGCACCGTGCTCTGCGTGAAAAAAGGAAGGATTATCAACAAAGACATGACAAGCTGATTTTCCTCCACGACAACGCACCATCGCACACGTCAAAATGGTCCGAACCTACTTGGAGACACACAACTGGGAGGTGCTACCCCACCCCCGCTTATTCACCAGACTTGGCCCTTTCCGACTACCACCTGTTTTCGTCGATGGCCCACGCGCTTTCTGAGCAGCACTTCGATTCTTACGAAGGCGTCCGAAAATGGCTTGATGAGTGGTTTGCCTCGAAAAAGAAGGAATTTTTTTGGCGTGGTATCCACAAATTTCCCGAGAGATGGGAAAAATGTGTAGCTAACGAGGGCAAGTACTTTGAATAAATTTGTTTTTGCTTTCTATGAAAAAAAAACATGTGTTTTTTGACTAAAAAACAACGGATTTAAGCTTATATACCTGGTATTTTTCCTGTTTTTGGGAAAAGAAAAAAAGTTGAGAACAACTGGTTTAGGAGAAGAATGAAAGTTGATAATTGCTTTCTCTGCGGATAGCACAAAGAAGAGTACAAAACATTTAATTGGTCGTGTTGAAAAAGAAGAGAAATACAAAGTTAGTTTCCTTCTTTATCATATGCGATAGTTAGTGTAGTGTATGCAATCAGTTGTATCCGTGTGAACCGTGTTGCTGCTTAGCTCACTTGCACACAACCGTTAAATGTTGAAATGACAGCGTGTGAAAATTCATTTTAATATGGAAAATTTTTGATAATTATTGCATTGATTACGATTTATTTTAGATTCGATACAGTTAATTGTTCTGTTTTTATTGAAATTCGATTTTCACAAAGCACAATTGACCGTTGTGTTTAGCAGTGGGCAAGGGGTTATATTACCGTTACGGGTGCTGTTGTTGGTGACAACAATTGATGTGATAATGCTGGTTGGTTAAATTCAGATTCTGAATAGAAAAATTAAAAGAATTTTTTTTCTAAAACAAATCCGAAACGTGCATGCATTTCTGTACGACTAAATGAAAATCCAAATAGTACAAGAGAGTAAATAAATAGCATTTCGAATTTGAATTGTAGATGCGGATTGGTGAGTATATTTTAACAAAGTACACCGCCACACAACCGACACTCCCCTCCTGAATACAGATTGTGTAGTGCCTGCGAAAAGTAGAAATAGTGCGGAACTCTAGCAGTGCACCAACCAGCATCAACAGCAGCATTGCGAGGGAATCATAAACAAAGCACCAGATTAGGATTCCGTGCTGTGCTTTGTGTATGCCCAACCATCAAATGAGATCTTTTCAACTAACATCTGTACTCGTACTTGAATCCATGCCTGAGAATCCTACAACAAGTCACTAGCTGGATTCAGGATCCGTAGAGGCAGAAATCTGTACTCGCACTATTGTAGTTGCCTGCGCCCGTATTCACATGTACTCGAACGCACCCGTAACCCTAGCAGTAATCCCGCATCTCGCGTCCCGCACGTGTTTCCGTGCTGGTAGTTTTCAATCCCCAACCAAAGCCAGTGTACTAACAACCATTATTTGCTTCGATGCATTCATATTTCGATATTATACGCCTCCGTTGAGTGAACAGGCAAGGCTAGCCTAGCGTTCCGTTTTTCTTTGGTGAAAATGTTCTTGCCGTAGTCTAGCATCCACCACCACCACCACTACCACACCAGAATGCGGCACCTCTGCTTGAGCTGAGCAGATGGAAAACTGGGCGCTGTTTTTGATGGTGTGGCCGTGACAGCATTGATAACGAATGGCGGCGGGGATTGTGTTGCAGTTACCGCTACCGCTGATGATCTCGTTGACGATGGCACTCAGAAAGGATAAATTTTCGTTGTAAGTACGGTTTTATAACACTGCACAGCTATTGGCAGCACCGATGTAAGGATGTATCTGCCACTACAGCTGCCACCACTGACAGTCAGTCAGCACAACTGAACTGAACTCAACTCCAAACTATTCGAGTCCACTTAAATCCCATAGTTGCTAGGATTGGGGCGGCCACCATTGTTGGCAGTTACGGAAATGACAAAAACGGTGAACGGGTGCGATGGGCATCTAGTGGCTTCCTATTATTTTTGGTAACCACAAAACAAGAAGCAATCCACTCTCCAGTACTTGAGGCGTTTTCCATTACTGCAAATCTAGACTCTCCGATCTTCTTCATTCCACAACACTTTATGTTAAGTACACGATACGTCCTTTTATCAGTCGTCCAGTATGTCGGTCTTGCTGTTCCGAGGATGATGAGATGGTGTCCATACCCGACGACCATCCGATCCCGATCGTCCTATCCTTTTATTTGGTCTCCCTGAAGATATCTTTTTAGCAGTGGAAACTTGGTTTATCGATACGGGGATGAGATGTACACGATTTTATTCAGAAAATGCCTCCGGGGGAAATGTAAAAACGGCAAATGCCAACATAAACATGCATTCGTTCTGGTACAGACACGATTGCGATTGTCTGAGCTGCACTGAATGCGATCGGAATGGAATTTGAAATTCGAATGAGATATGTGGGTTCAAGTTCCGGTTGGCTAGGAGAGGATGCACTCACACTGGTCCATACCCAAATATTCCGAAGAGCCAGAGCTCGTAGGTCATTTCAGTTTCGATTGGAAATTCTAACTCTGACGTGAGCATTTTTTTTTTTGATAGCGCAAACACGAATGCCATTGGTAGCTATCTAAATAACCCCTCGATTACCGTGACCACAGATCATTGAAAACCGAACATGTGAATATGGTGCATGGTGCACTGAGCATTTGAAGTGCGGACGAGCCAGTTGCTTACTGCATTCATTCGTTTATTCGTTCCTGAATGCAAATAGACTCTTCAACTAATTCCATCCTTGCCCGTTCTTCGAGTTCTTTTCGTAAAGCTTCGTCATTCTGCCATGTGTGAATAGAAGAATAGATAGATAGATGGGTAGTCGGATGAATAAATGGATGACTGGATGGATAACCTATCCCGGTAGTTGCCTGCACGTCTCGTCATTCTGTGTTTACACATTCATGTGTGCAAGTTTATGTTTATTCAAGGCAGGGAGTAGAGTGGGCCGGTATCTCCCTCCTCCTTCCATTTCGATTCTATAAAATGGAAAATTCAGAATTCAGATGCACAGACCGAGGAGACGCACCAGCAATGCTAACTGAATCCGTAGGATACGGTTTGCTGTTTGCTAGCCTGTTTGCTTCTTTGCTTACTTGTCAACTCGAACCATCTAACCATTCAACCATTCAGCCATTCATCCAACGATTCAACCGTACAGCAAGGAGCTATCACTCAACTTGCCGAGTAAATCCAAATCTGTTGTGTACATCGGTTCATGGTATGGTCCTTCAGAATAATGTGCTGCAGAACGTTGTTCTCCCTTCGCTATTTATTTATGCACAACTGTGGACACGATTTGAGGGTGTTTCGTATTGCATTCGATGGGATCCAATTGAATGGAGCTCTCCTTATTTCTAGACTTTATTTTGTACTCACACTCCGCTTGTCAATTTTAGGTTAGGCTAGGCTGAATTGAGGGGTTCAATTAAATTGGATTGGATTGCATTGGATAGGATTGTATTGAATGAAAACGAAATGAGTTACAACATGGTTCATTTCTGCCTTATTGGGACCTCTTCCCGTAAATTTCATTACGTTTTTCTCTAGTTGGCATTCTAATTCGTCAATCGCTGAACAAGAAGAAGAGGAAGAGGACCATCGCAATTCTAATCCAGTATCCTCCATCCACAATTGTTGTTTCTCATAGTTAACAGCAGATACAGATCTGACACTTGGTACTATACTGTAACCATCACTCGTGAACCATCGCCCATCCTCCCACTATACCAGCAGTTAGTAGTTTGGTACCTCAACGTAATGGCTTCGTGCGCTTTACCGCATGAGGCCAGAAGGTATGAGGTCGAGCATAATAGTCGTCATATTCAGGGCATGGTTGTGTTGATAAACAATCTTCATTCAGTGTGTATTTTGTAGTTTGGTTTGTTGCTGCTCCTAACGCCGATATTTGAATTGACTAAGCCCCTGCGTGCCTGCTCTCGCTCGGCAGCCGCCGATAGTGGTTACGTTTGATATGCAAGAAATGATACCAAGGATAAAATAG
This sequence comes from Atherix ibis, assembly GCA_958298945.1. NCBI lineage: Eukaryota > Metazoa > Arthropoda > Insecta > Diptera > Athericidae > Atherix > Atherix ibis. Next base: position 143,844,112 of record OY282605.1, on the reverse strand, counting down.
AAGGTATTAAGAGTAATGTCTACCGTAACACAGACGCTACAGATACACTAGAGCCACTATTGTAACTATGAGAACTTCAGCGAACAAATAGTGCAGATACTATAGAGATTAACGATACTAAAGGCACTAGAGGCACTAGAGTACATGGTCAGAGATAAGTAGTCCTACACAAAGCTCTGATGATATAATAAACGACAGCGACTGGTATGAGATAGCTTCGAGTTATTCGAGCGAGCACAGCTAAGGATACATTGGATGGAACCAAGTGGAATCATATCAGAATTTTGGATATAATTTGTGAAACATTGCATCTGGATGAGTGCCGTTTCTAGTATCGTCTAATTCACAGAGATATGACTTATTCACTTCTCCACATTCCGATTCCATTTATGGCTTTCCCATTAGAAAGTTCTCCATTCACCTTAAGGGTACGGCACCAAATTTATGTACGATAATTCTAACCAACATGATTGCATATCGAGCGGGAATGGGGATTTCTCTCCATGGGAACTGGAAAGTGCATATAAATGTGAAATGTGACAGTTTTATTTTGGTATTTACAATTAAGGATAATGGCTGCTGTGCACATATGCCGTATGCTTTGAAGATGTGAAGAAGGTGGTCTACAGTTAGGGTTTGGTTTCTCGTATTTGCGGTGAGGATTTTATATTTTTGGTCAAAGTTATTAAACCAAAATAATTATTCAAAGTTATTAAGCTAAATAATTTTATGATATAATTGTTTGTGTACAAAATGATTTGTTTTTTTTTTATCAGGAAAATTGTTCATTTCCCATTTTGTTTTTGGGGTTGGGAAGAAAAGTTTTGTACGAAAGTTCTGTAGACTCTTATTTGGAGATCATGAAACCATTTTGCACATTTAAAATCCAAAAGAATATATTATTTTTTTATAAGAAACGTTATTTTGCTTTAGAAGATTTGAACAGAATTCGGGAAATTATTATGATTTGTTATAGAGGTCCATGATAAAATAGCTAGAAAGCTTAGTACATACGGTAAAGATTTAATAACACGTGTTGAAGTGATATGACATTCGAACAATCTAATAACATATGCTAAAGACCATATAACATGTGACTAAACGCAATATAAAATATGAAAAGTAACATATAAAACATTATTAGGGTCTATATAGCTTGTGCTATACTTCAAATTATATGTTATAAGTGTTTTATAGCCTGGACTAAGACAGTATAACATGTACTAAAGGCCACATGGTAAAAGGTGAATATTATATGGGAAATAGTTAATAATTCGCATTAAGGCAACATTACATATGCAAAAAAACCTTATAACATATGCTTAAGACCATATATCACGTGCTAAATATAACAAATAAAACATTCTTTGGGTCTATATGAATTTTGCTATACTTCAAATTACATGTTATAAGAGTTTTATAGCTTGTGCTAAGATAATATAATATATACTAAAGGCCACATGGTAAAAGCCGAATATTATATGGGAAATATTAAATAATTGACGTTAAGACAAAATTACATGTTCAGAAAACCTAATAGCATGTGCAAAAAAAACCTAATAACATGTGCTTAAGAGCACATATCACATGCTAAATATAACATATAAAACATTTTTCGGGTCTATATGGTTTTTGGTATAATTAATATAACATGTTATAAGAGTTAATAACGTAAATATGCTACAGACCATATAACATGTATATATGTTATAAGAGTTTATAACGTAAATATGTTACAGACCATGCGCTAAAACAATATAACATGCGCTGAAGATCAAATAACATGTGCTAAATCCTATACCAAGGACAATATTACATTAGCAAAGTGATTCTACTAAAGTCAATATAATCCATACTTAAGACCTCGTAATAATTCGACAATCGTTCGACTATTTAGTGATAATTTTACGATTTTTCGCTATGATAATTTACCAAATCGATTTTACAGACCTTTTCTATGATGAATTTGCAAGCGTATATTTTCAAAAAAATATAATTTTTGAAAAATATTCATTATATTAAAATTATAAACCTCTACTTTTATAATATAAAATTATAAAATGATAACTGAAGGTACCTTCCGACAAATCACATGAATTCCCTTTACCAATTATAAAGTGTGAAATGATTCTTTTCAAATAAAAAATGAACTTAAATTAAAAGTATCAGAAAATATACCCTCATCATTATTTCTACCCTCATTAATTCTCTTTTTAGTTCATAAAAGCCATTTCAACTAAATCACTTAAATAACACTCATAATACGCATAACTCGTGATTTAAGATTTTTAAGCTAAAATGTCATATTCATAATTAATTTCAAACGAAGAGTAAAAATGTTTTTAAAAAAATGCAGAAAATAAAATACGCCATTTTAACTTAAAAATGACTAAAAAGAATCGGTAAATAAAAAATGTGTAACTAAATTTTCCACCCTTTTCAGAATTATTCGCATTTTTCTTTGATCATTTTTGAAATTCAATAATTTCATCAGTGAAAAAGAATACGTTTGATATTCTCTTGAAATTATAGTAATTACTTTAGAATAAATGCCGACTTTGCCAAACATAAAATCAACCACAGCACAATCAATTTGAATAAAATCATCTCCCGTCGCTTGGTAGTACTCGTATTATACACTGATTCGAATACCATTAATACAATAATTACAAGTGTGGGATTACTCGACACCGTGTCATCGTTTAACTAATAGTCGTCTAAAGTAGGTTAGTTTGATGGAGGATGGGGAAGAAAGCCAAGATAAATGAGCAAAAGGGTGTAGAAAGGAGAATTGTCGGAATAGCGACGGAAAGAGAAAGGGAGCGAAAGTCAAAAATGGTTTTGAGCGAAAGAAAGGGTGGTTTGGTGGGTGAATTTGATTCTATTTTCTAAAAGTAGTTTTATTGCGAAGATTGCTTTGGTTGGTTGGTTAGTAGAAAGCACGAAATCAGTTGCTCGAAGTCCATAAATTTAGTGCACAGTCATTTGAGGATCTAATTACACGAATACTAGATTATGGTGAAGGGAGAAATTGTCACCTTTCGCGAGGGTGAAGTTTTTTGATTCTATCGAACGAAGGAGTAATGGAGGGATGCGTGATACCTGATAGTACTGCCGATGGTGGGTGCTGAAAGTAAGCAGAATTTAATAATGAACGCTTCCTTACTGTTATGGGCTAGGGTGGTTTATAGCTGCGAAAGGTAAATCGTTTCCTTTTTGCCGAGTACCTTTGTTGCAGATACCGAAAAATAAGGGGAGATGATGCGATCCAAGTCAACTCAATTATTATTATGCTAATGAGAGTTCATAGTCGATATCACTATAAGTGGGTGAGTAAATTGTTCATCACGTTTTTTCGTCTCCTTTATTTTATATAAAATTTTAAAAAAAAAATTAAAAGAAGAGCGAAGAAAATTTCGAATAAGACAATAATTATAATTTGATTTTGGAAAGAGAAAATTATAAAATTCAATAAAAAATCTTTAAAACCATTCCGATAAGTTCATTCGTATTTGATGTTTATTTAGGTTACCTTTTAATTTATGTCGTTCGTGGTCAAATGGTTTGCTTTTTAAGAGGATATTTACTTTTCAAAACGAGACTTTATAAATATTTGGTTTTGGTTATCAAACAATACTCGTAGTAAACCAGATTCTTTGATGAAAACAATTTTTCTTAAAGAACTTTGTTCATATTTTCTGTCGTATCAGAGATGGCGTTGTATCATCATTTTAGAAGATCCACAAACAAAGGACGTTCGTTCTTTTTATTTATTCAAAAAGTTCGTGGAACCAAATGAATAGGGAATAGATGGTTTGTTATCCTTTTCCGTAATTATTGCATGTGGAATTAACAAAGTGTGCTGGTACCGCTCCATCAGTCCCTACTGATACCTTCCACACAGACTTTATTTAGAAGAAAAAAACAATTTCAGTTGCATGAATTAATTACTTGACCGCCGATTAAGAGAAAATCGTTTTTAGAGAAATTTTTAAATTTAAGTGGAACGTAAGAATAAAGATTCACCAAAAAAAATTTGGTTTTTTTGGTGGATTTTTATTTAGTGAAATTTAATTAAAACTATTTGAAAACTTGCAAGATTTGCTTTAAATAAGACCGTTTGTCGAACAACAACGACCTTTGCTCGGATAGGTCTACTTTGACCCTTCCGCAAATATACTTAAAAAAAGTTGAAATTTTTGTACTGTCATAAATTTAAAAAAATATATGACAGCAACTTTGTGTTACACATAGACCTGCTATGTCAAAAGATAGCGCAAGATCGCCGCTCAGAATACTTAGAGCATTTGAAAAGAAGAAGTGGGCAGTGAATTAACCAGAATTTTTAAACTCTGCAGATGTCCTTTCTTTCGCGCGTACAGAACTTATTAATTTCTAATTTTTCGCGGAGGATATTTCTTTTAATTTACTGACTCATTCAGATGAGATGCATAGGGTCGAAGGGTATCAAGGATATTTTATTTTGGAAAATATCTTTCATAAGGACATTAAGGATCTTTTTCCACGATATATTTGACAATGCAATTAATTTTTAGTGCATATCCTATCACGTTCTAAACTCTTTTATCCAAAAATAATTTTTTTTTTTTATAAACTCTTAATTCCGCTTCAATGTAGATAAAATAGTGTGTCTGATCGTTATCAATGCACAGAGCACATTTTTCCTCTATTTTTGCCATAGTAGCTTAAACTTTGCTTAAATAAATTTATGAAATATAAAAAATGCATCGCTTCTGATTGGAAAATCAGCTAAATTAGTTTGGAAAGTGACAGTTAAAATTTGTCAAATGAATTGAGGTGCCATCTCGCAGAAATTCGTTAAACTTATCAAAAGACTCTCAATAGAAAGAAAAATCCTTTTTAACAACTTGGGATTCTGTTATTTTTCTTTTTTGATAGTCCATTCTAAGGTGTGTTCGGATAGTTAGCATAATCGAATTTCTTCTAAAATGGGCCGCGCTATTTTCCCTAAGATACCTTTTAAGGCTGTTGCCATGTTTAAAATCCTTTTGACTGCTCCTTTCGAACTGACTGAATGCGAAAAGTGTTCAATAATGAATGAATTCGTTACGGCCTACCAATCACCTCTCTCACATTACTAATCCTCAAAATTGTCAGCAGTAACGAATTTGCATTCCCATCACCATCAGCTCACTCAAGTAACCCATTCGAAGGGGCGGCTTGGTTAAAAATCCCCGCAGATTCATCAATGAAAATAATACAATCCAATTTTATCGATAATCAAATTTCCTACTGTGTGAACTGTGTGAACGTAATAAAAATAATCACCTTCGATTCACTTCATTTCATTTTTATAATCATCCTCCTTAACATGTACCGCTTCCCTTCCCTGCCTTTCGTTTCGATTGTACTCAAAATAATGAGCAAATACGAAAAACAGAAGCACAAAAAAAATATATATCATATAATAGCAAGAAGGATAAGTATTCATTGTCAAAACAAAACAAAAAAACAGAAAAACAAAAATACACAAATTGGAATCGGTATTTTGGGAATCTCTTTTTGAATGTCTGCATTTTTTTTATTCTTAATGTTACACAACTGTGTGTTTGTTTGTATGTTTTCAAGTGTCTCCCTCCTTGCTGTCTATAGCTCTGACTCTTTTGTTTATTATTTTGTTTTTGTACGAATGACAGTAGCAAAAACTGCTTGTTATTTAAATTAACATCGTTAGTATGGTATTAAAAAAAAACGAAAAACGAAAAGTAAAAAAAAAAAAGAAAGGATAGGAAAAAAACACCAAGCGACCATCGTTGGTGGTTAGTATGGCATGTGGGTCGTCATCGCTAATCGGAAGGGGGAAGGAGGGAGGTGTTTGGCAAGACGAGGAGGAGCATAATTTCATATTTTAATGTTATTGCGGTTTTCACTTTCGTATATTTTTTTCTTCTTTTTCTTTTACATTTTGTCGATAATGAGTTGTTATTTTTTTCCCCTCAATTTTCCATTATCTCAAATGTAGTCTCTCAATCGAGATAATTTTCATAGTTCGGTACTTTTATAAATCAACTTCCATCTATCTTTTTCCAGTATATTCTATCGTATATGAGAGTATGTAAATGTGATGCAATACTTAAGCTACGTATGTCTAGCAAAGGACACAACCATAAACGTGCATATGCCGAAACCTTTTCTTTGCTAATAGTTTTCATGTCAAATTGACGGTGCAGTTTTTCATCTTTTCCTGCATATGGGATGAAATTTTTCTCAACATTACTACTATTGGGTTGTTCGGAAAGTAATTTCGCTTTTTCCTAACAAAGGACTTAATTGTATTTTTTCACAACCAACTTTACACTTATGCCGCATAATCACATGTATTTTGACAAGTGACATAGCAAGGCTTACTTGTGAATAAATTCGATTGATTCTGCACAGTAGTTTTTTTGTTGATATCCTTTTAAATATGGAAAGTAAAAAACAGCATTTTACTATAGAAAAGGTAAAAATGCTGTTCAAGCAAGAAAAAAAATTATCCAATGTGTATAGAGAAGATGTATTAAGTGAGCGCCAGTGCCAAAATTGGTTTGCAAAATTTCGATCCGGCAATTTTGATCTCGAAGATGCACCATGTTCTGAAAGGCCAGTTGAAGCTGATGAAGACACAATAAAGGCATTAATTGATGCAAACCGACGAATAACAACTTGTAAAATTGCTAAAAGATTAAATTTATCGAATTCGACCATTTGAAACGGTTAGGTTTAATCTCAAAGCTCGACATATGGGTTCCTAATCTTCTTACGGAAAAAAATTTGTGCCGTCGCATTGACGTTTGTGATTTGCTTCTCAAACGCCAAGAAAATGATCCATTTTTTTAAGCGTATCATCACTGGGGACGAGAAATGGTTTGTTTACAACAATGTTAAGCGCCGGAGGAGAAAAGATGAACCGGCTCAAAGCACTTCGAAAGTCAATATTCATCAAAAAAAGGAATCATTTATTTTGAGCTTATACCGAGCAACACAACGATCAATTCTGAAATGTACTGTCATCAGTTGGACAAATTGAATGATTCACTTAAAGAAAAAATGTCAATAAATAAACTATTACTTTCCGAACAACCCAATAGTATATTTTTATTCCTTTCACTTTATTTACTTATTTCTGAAAATTTTAAACTTTGAACAATCCACTCGGATATGTGTGACCGATAATTGATAACGCCATTTATTACGGCCACTAACGATTCATTCATACCTTAATGCGAATCCATATAAATGGATATAAATACACACAATATGCGCATACACTGCAGGCCAAAATTATGGAACCACCTTGTTTTTAAGGTGAAAATTAAAGAAAACTCAAAAATTAAAATGAACAAGCGAAAACAATATATTTATTCTTGTTTGAAAATATATTAATTTTGGTATATAATTGTTTTATGCAGTAATTATTATCAAATAAAAAATACAATGGAGAAAAAAAGCACATTTAGGTATTGGGTCAATTAATTTTTTTATCGTATCGTTTAAAATACTGTACAAGGGGAGGGGTTTGGAAAATGATTATCCACGAGTCTTCTTTGGAAGATGAACATTGCAGTACACCCGTTTTCTTCTGTCTAGCCCATTCCATAGAACTGCTATGTGGTTGAGAGGATTTGATTTTAGTGTGTTATTTTATAATATTTTTCCAAAATTCCTTTATTTTTATTTTGTAAATAGTCTATGCATAATTTTGAACTATATTTTGCTGCATAAAATCAACTTAATGGGTGAGCACTCAATTCTTAAATATTTAGATCCAAAAGAAATGCATTATTTTTTCGCTAGATGGCTGTAAAGTATTGATGAAACAAGTTCAGACTTGTGCTCGTTGAAAAAGTGACTAAAAAAAAATTCTTTTTATTCAGTTCTGAGTTGTAGGGTGTAAAAAAATGAAGTTTTTTTCTGTACTAAAAAAAATTCTTTTATTCAGTTCTGAGTAAAAAATTAAAAAAAATTTATTTTTTTATTTTATAAAAAATTCTTCATTTTTTGTAGGGTGTAAAAAAATGAAGTTAATAAAGAGAAAATTCGGTACATTTTACAATAATGCTTTGATAAAGGCGAATTCGTAAGCCAGACCGGCTGAAATTATGAATGGTGTTTATGGTCCCTATACTGTCCCAGCCAATTGCACGCAATTTTGGTTACTTCAATGTTAAAGATACACCTCGCAAAGATAAGGTTCATCGTCGAAATTGTCGATGAAATCATGCAAATGATCGAAGTAGACCGGCATGTTAGCAGTTGTAACATCGCCCAGGAGGTAAAGATCGGCCGCAAAACAGTTTTAAACCATCTGCATAAAGCTGGATTCAAAAAGAAGCTCGATGTTTGAGTGACACACGAATCAAATCGCGGTGAAACGACTCAAACAGTTGCCAAATCAGGACTAACGACCAGGAAGGTTTTGCTGTGCATTTAGTGGGACTGGAAAGGAATCATCAACTTTGTGCTTATTCCATATGGCCAAACCTTAAATTCGGACCTCTATTGTCAACAATTAGACCGTTTGAAGATAGCGATTGACCAGAAGCCAACAGTAGAGGTGTTGTCTGTAGTTACTCGCCAGAAACTCTGGGAGCTTGGTTGGGAAGTTTTGATGCATCCATCATATAGTCCGGATCTGGCACTAAGCGATTGCAAAACTTCCTTTGTGATAAGGAGGAGAAGATTGTGAAAATCGCTTAGTCGAGTTTTTCGTCAACAAGGGACCCGGGCTTCTATGAGAGAGGCATTATTGAGTTAACTTTAAAATGCCAACAAATTATAAAACAAAACAGTGCATATTTGACCTAAATCGGACAATCCAAACCAAATAATGGATTTCTTTACCAAATTTTCGATTTATTAAGATTTTAGAGAAAATGTTTTTGTCAAAATGGCCGCATACTTTTGGGCTGCAGTGTACATACATACTCTTGGGCTTTCGAAATTATCTACATGACTTACGTTTCGTATCTCAGCCAATATTTAACCGCCCGTGCTCGTCATCTGTTTGCCGCCAATTCATGGATCTGTGGTTATTGCTGTTCACCGTAGGCTTTACGTTTGGAATTCGTCTAGTTGGAACTGGCAGGACATTTCTACATCAGCCTAAGCCACACGAACACGAACACGTTTTACACTATTTAGAACTTGTCTACCTTCGTTCTGGTCAATGCATCTGATTTTCATCCCCTTTTTTGTTGGACCAAAATACTTACTCCATCTTCAATGAACACTTCCATTACTACTCCCCATTCCCGGGCACAGTACCACCTAGAGGAGCGCACACATTGTACAAGGACAAGGCGTTAGACCACATTTTGCCTAGATAGTTGATCCGATCTCATTTGCTTGTTCGTTAGTGCATTTTCCCATTCAAGAGTAGAGGTTATGGCTGCCTTTGGGTTATTCACATTCAAAAGGCTTTCATTTTGTACCTTATCGTAGTTGATGTTCTCCGAGTAGTAGTTCATAGTTGGTTTTGCTGATATTCAGCATGTTCTAAACTCAAGGGTGGGACTGCCGCAATCGAGGATAAACAGAGGCAAAAGCAAAAGCTAAAAGACCCACAAGAAATGATGAAAAAAGTGATTTCAAGAGGAGCATGGTGTGTGCCGGCGGATGTAAGAGGCGATTTCACTAGTTCTACACGGAACTCGGAATACCACAGTTAATCCTTTCAAGTAGATTATGTTTTGATATTATCTCGTAGCACACTAGCTATGCCATCTACTCGGAGCAAAATGATGAAGTCTGTATACTCGTAGTGGCTCAATTTCTGGCTTTTAGTTAGTATTCTACGTGGACTAGGTAATTCACATAGAAATAGTTCACAAAGTATTTCAACAGATGCGTCCGATCTAAAAATTTCCTAACTTTTACTTTAATTTCTCTTGAAAATCTGGACTTTTTTCTTTTATTTTTTCTCATTTATTTATTTAAAAAAAGTCTATTAACTGTATTTTTTTAGATTTTATTGAAAATATTTAATAACTGTTATTTTGTTAATTTTCTATTTTCAGTACTACGAAATGTCATATGGCCTTAATGTAGAAATGCATAAACAGGTAATTATTATTAAAATTATAATATAAAAAAATTATTAAAAAATAAAACGAAAAAAAGAAACAAACAAATAATATCTATTAGAGAATAAAGCTTAATATTAGAAAGGTGAATTGGTTAGGCGAAGAGGGTAATTTCATGGAGAAATTTATGGAGTTGCAAATAAGAATGAGCGAGACCCTTTCACAAACGAATGCCACTTTTTTTATATTTAGGCTTTTAACGTTAAATCATTTGATTGATTGGTAAGTTCTTATATAAAATAATTAATTTTGGTGTACGTGGCCTGTTCAAAAAGTATCGTTAATTTTGAATTTCCGCGGATTACGTATATTCGATTTTTGAATTTTTTGTGTCGTTTTGTTGGTACTCATGTCTCTCACTTATGCCGACAAATTCGAAAACCATTTTGAATGTTTAGTTAATTTTTGGCAGCTGCTTTGCTTGCACGTGTTTTGGCTAATCTTCGATTTTTGCCCATTCAAAAAAAATGGTTTAAAGAATCTGTTTGGGGAACAAGAAAAAGTCACAGATCTGGGGCATTATTAGTGTGTTGTTTTTGGTCAAAAATTCACGCACAAGCAACGATTCGTGAGAAGGGGCGTTATCATGGTGCAAAAGCCAATTTTTGTTCTTCCACAAATTCGTGCGTTTCCGGTGCATTGCATCGCGCAACTTGCGCATAACTTGCAGGTAATATCCCTTATTGATTGTTCTACCCTGTGGCAAGAACTCATGATGCACCACGCCCCTGCAATCGATGAAAACTGTAAGCAAAACCTTCACATTCGACCGAACTCGGCGCTTTTTTCGGTCTTGGCTCGTGCGGCAGCTTCCATTGGGGTGATTGAGCTTTGGTTTCCACGTCATAACCATAAACCCATGATTCGTCACCTGTAATAACCCTCTGGAGCAAATTTGGGTCGTCGCGGACAGAGTCCAACAGCTCCTTAGCAATGTTAATGCGATGGTGTTTTTGGTCGAAAAAGGGCAAAAATCGAAGACGAGCCAAAACACGTGCAAGCAAAGCAGCTGTCAAAAATTAACTGAACATTCAAAATGGCCGAACTTATCGGCATAAGTGAGAGACATTAGTACCAACATAACATTAGTACCAACGAAAATCGAATATACGTAACCCACGGAATTTAAAAATTCACGATACTTTTTGAACAGACCTCGTATAGCAAATCAATGCCTGACAACTGGCGCCTACACAGGCATTATCGGTTCCATAATTAAAAAAAGGCGATAGCATCGAGTATAGCAATTATGGAGAGGTATGCGATGCTGATTATTATCTACAAGATATTCTCCACTTTTCTTCCACATAAGATAGGAGTAAGACCGAGACCTATACATTCGACCAAGCAGGTATAGGTCTCGGTCTTACTCCTGTTTTTGCTGCGTCAGTTGATGATAGAAGGACTGCTCGAATACTGATAGTAACCTCATCGCCAATTAATCGACTTTAGTGCTGCATATGATAGCATAGCCAAGGTTGGACCACACTATCATGCGTTCTTTTTACGTGTCTATTAGACAAAGCTGTACGAGAGGCTGACACCAAGTTTAGCGGTAATGAAGGCAAATTCGAATTGCATTGGATCAACCTCAGAGCCCACGACAAGGCCAACTAGCACTAGTCAGATAGGAGATGAACGGGGGGAAGCGTCACAGCCGTTAACAACATGGGGGAAGAAATTGGCAGTCATCCAGAGGCTACTTTAGCTGGCAACCATCAGGTCCTATTTTGGTCAATCTCAACTCAAAATACAATGGAAGCTGCTGCTGTACCAAGACCCTCAGTTGCCGGCCCGATAGCATAATCGTTGGCGTGCTAGACTTTCATCCAAGGGGTCGTGGGTTCGAATCGCACAGAAGCCATGGTCCGGGACCTATACCTAAATTTCGTCTAAGCGAGTCAGAATCATAGTGAATTCTTAGCCGCGCCTGAGAGGAGGATCTTTAGTGTCCTAAATGAAAATGGACGATTCTGCAGCCTGTTTAACGATGACATCATGGAAAGCAATTACAACAAGTCGGTTGTAGATAAAATCAAGGTCATTATTAGATTGCGGGTGGTCCGCTTAGTTAATCCTTACGAATAGGCAGGTCCTGTTTCTCCGATGGAGCGACGGGTAAAAGCGGTACGATAAAAACATTCTGGGATTATCGGACAGGAATAGCGCAGCAAAAAACCGGGACGTCTAGCGTTCCTTGATTCACCAGGCTATAGTCCGTACTTCTGGTTGTCATGCTGTTGATGATGATCAATAAATTTCCCTAATAATAAGGATTATCACCACTAAATGACAACATTTTCTCGACCATCGAATAATGAGTAATTTTGATGAAAACGAACTAATCTAATTAACTCGATACTCTAACGTAAATCGTTGCAATAATAAAAAACTTTCCATTAGATTATTATTAGTACAACAAAATCCGAACCTGCAGAAAACTAATGATGGTCAAATGAGTCATAAGAACTTCTTCGCAACTAAACCTTTTGAAAATTCCATTGTCAACCGAAAAGTAACTGTGGCACTGGACGAAGATGCAGAATTTAATACCATTTCGTATGTCTCCTGCTCCATTCATATAAAAACTACCCTACACCACAAGTAAGACACCGCCTTGCGTCCCTATTGGCATTAAAGCTTTTGGCAGCAATTCTTTTTCAGCACAGCGATTCACGCCGTAGACCCAAGCCTCTATAACTATGGCCTCTCAGTAGTCTATTGGAACGGACCCCTCAGCAGTAAAATATATCCCCAATACCACACCACCAAATACACCAGCAGCTCTCAAATCCATCTACACTACGTACTCGTAGTTCATATAATTTTTTATATACTTTTTCACTTTTTATTTTATAATACTTCCCAAAAAGACAAAAAAAAAGCAAAACAACTAAAAACCATATTTTCTTTATTCGGTTTTTATTTTTCTCAATAAAAAAATAAATAAAAATTAAAAAGCATTTTAAATCAGTCAGTCCAAATTGGCCCACGTTGTATAACCAAACAATTGCTTCATTTACAAAATTGTAAGTAAAAGAGTTCCTTCAACATGGAGTCCATCATATGTCGCTACAAAATGGCCAAGGTTCGAATATCCTAGATCGCAACCACTTTGCATTCAGGATCCTTACCAACCTATCTTCCTACTCATTTGTTTATTTGTTAAAAATGCCAAAATGGTTGTAACTAAACATGCAAATTAAGAAAATCTGTTATTTTCTTTGAAAATTTCTAATTTACTTACTATTTAAGTGTTTATTATCTCAGTTATTGTTTTTGTGTACAACATCTCGTTAAATTTAAAAATTTAAAGTAATTTGCATACTTTGACTAGATGTCATTACTGTTTCGACGAGAGTAAGTCATATTTCTAAGCACTTCATATGTTCAGCATATCAGTGTTGCATAAAAAGTTGCTTCAATATTACGTATGGTTCAGACCAAATAATCAGACCTGCAATAATCACGAAGTTTTTCTTATGTGAAATGGATTTCTTCTTCTTTAAATTTGAACAATTAAAAGATACAAAACACTTGCGGTAGATGGCATTACTTTTGGCATAAAAAAAACCGGACAAATATCAATTTTCTAAACTATTCAAATGTTGCTCAGATTTTATCCCAATCAATTTATTGTCCAAAAAATAATCTTTACCTTTAATTACGTAGGCTACTATATATATTTCTGGCCTAGGCAACACTAAGTGTTGCCAGGTGCGATCTGACATTTCCATTGGAAAGTTTGACATTTTTTAGCATAAACGTACTCAGAACGTTTTGACGTACGACTATCATTTGTATTGTTTACAGTGACTTGAAAAAATCAATTTGGCAAAAAAATGGAATTAACTCGTGAACATTTTCGTGCGATCATTTTTCACAACTTTCGACGTGGATTATCACGACAAGAGTGCATCGATGAACTTAAATCTTTGTATGGCTATGAAGCACCATCCTATAGCACTGTGAAAAACTGGTACAACGAATTCAATCGTGGCCGACGCTCGCTCAAAGACGAATTCCGTGAAGGTCGTCCAAAAACAGCCGTTGTTCCAGAAAACATCGATGCCGTACGTGAACTGATAATGCAAGACCGTCATGTGACATACCGTGAGATAGAGGCATGCCTAGGCATTTCTCCCACCAGCATACATTCGATATTGCATGAACACCTGGCCGTAAAAAAGGTTTGTTCTCGTTGGATCCCGCACAATTTGACAATCGCTCAAAAAAAGGCTCGTGTGGATTGGTGTAAAGAAATGCTGAAAAAATACGATCGCGGTGCTTCAAAAGACGTTTATAAGATCGTCACAGGTGACGAATCATGGATCTATGCGTATGAGCCCGAAACAAAACAGCAATCGACCGTGTGGGTCTTCCAAGACGAGTCAAATCCAACGAAAGTTGTTCGTGGAAGAAGCACTTCGAAGCAAATGGTCGCTTGTTTCTTTGGCAAAACTGGTCATGTGGCGACTGTTCCGCTTGTGCAACGTAGGACGGTCAATTCTGAGTGGTACACCACCATTTGTTTGCCTGAAGTCTTCGGAGAAATTCGAAAAACGAACAAGAGAAGTCGAATCATTGTGCACCATGACAATGCGAGCTCTCACACATCGGCTCAAACCAGCGCCTTTTTGACCGGACAAAACGTCGAATTGATGGGTCATCCTCCGTACAGCCCTGACTTGGCACCCAATGACTTCTTTTTAATTTTCGTCGCCAGAAGATGCTGTTGAAGCATTCAAAAACCATGTTTTGGAGGTGTCTCAATCGGAGTGGAAAAAGTGCTTCGAAAATTGGTTTGAGCGCATGCAAAAGTGTATAAATCTTGATGGAGAATATTTTGAAAAACAATAAAACCTTTTTCGTTGATAAATATTCGCATTTTCATTATTAGGCCAGAAATATATATAGTAGCCCACGTAATAATGAGAATAAGAAAATCAAATTTTTTTATAAGATAATTTATTTCAATATTTTCTAATAATTGCTATTATTAAATTTGTAATTACAATATATTAAAGAAGGAGAAGGCAGACAATTTAAACCTATTTAAAAAAAAAAATAACTAAGAGCGGAGTTAAAAAAATTCACAACAAAACTTTATTAACGCAATTGGGGGTGGGGGTGTATGAATGATAGAGTCTCCATTTGAGTCAATTTGAATATAGAAGAAAATTGACTGGTTGTATACAATAGGGGGGGAAGGGGGGGATGTATGGTGGTCATATAACAAACAGTAAATAAAATGGAATAAAGTTGATGATAGGTTGAGGATAACAATTGTAGCGATAGATAAGAGAATGAATGATTTTATGTCAATCCGGTATAGATGGAGGTCCTGTGAATGAGAAATTCGCTTGCTTAGAGAATGGAAGAGGTTCAGTAATAATGGGACTGGGTAATTTTAAACGAATGAACCTGAAGAGGATCTGCTAGAGTACATGTCCAATCACCATTCACTAGATTCGATGATATTTCAGGCACAAAGCAATTTGTCGATGACAGTGTGGAGTAAAGTTTTTGTGTCGTGAATTGTGTGTTGTGTGCTTCGCATTGGAAATTAGGTGTACGGTGAAATTTTGTCAATTTCTATTTATCTATCCATTGAAATGCCAGGTACGAGAATAAACTAGGCGATGTCGTAAAGTCCGTACAAAGCACTGTGAGCCCAACACTATTTGGGATTTGTGTGCGGCTACAGCAATTTTCCGTATTGACTGACCACTTTTGTTAACGTTCTGTTCTCAAAGCTGTTGTCCGTCCGGGTGTCAGATGAGACCTAGACGAATCGGCTGGATTTGTGATATCAAATGAATAGATGGATGGATGGTTTTACGTTTGCGGGCTCCGTTCCCAAATGGGTTGATAGCTTGCTATCCATTTTAACGTGACGGTTCAGAGTTCACAGTTCAAAGTTCGAGTGTAGCTTTCGAATGATGAAAGTGGTTAAAATCAGTGGTCGGTCAAGAGATAGATATACGCGCAATGCATCCCATCAAAAGAACATTGGAATACCGAACAGACGACAGAACGGATCCCATCAACAGGAAACATTGTGCCTTATTTAATGTTCGTATCTATCACAGAAGAATTGCTCTTGTGGTTATTTGATGACTACAAATTCAACGACTCCCAAATACATTCGAACATAAATAAGAAAAAAATATTGAAATTTCCATTTAATTAATCAACTTGGGCTCATCCGCCGCCCACTTCCTGAACAGTTTTTGTTATATAAAAAAATTAGTAAAAAAGACATGATATCAGAACACGTAAATTAATTAAATTTTTAAATTATGCAATCTTGGGGAAAGTTTTACATGTTCTGGCAATATTGCTTATATTTTGTGGAGCAGAAAGGAGTCTAGGGAATGGTGTTCTTGGATCCAGGAGCTCCAGAATGGGACGAATGTGGAATTCATATAGAATATGGATAATAGTGAAATAGGTGGCATAGGATTGGCATAAGGGACGATTGGTAGTCCGGATTCTGAGGAGCTTCTGCGCTCAGAATTTTGGTATGGATGTTAAATAGACTGGTTTATTGGTGGTTATCCAATGAGGCGACAAAAATGTGTCGCTATTGGACCAGTCATCGTATCTGCGGATGGCTAATGGTGTTAATTGCCATTCTGTTAGTAGGCAAGGCAGATTGGAAATGACTGTGATCGCTGGGTTCTCTAGCCTACTCGTCAGCACTTTCATTGCCCACAATTCCCACTATTCGTTGTTTTTGTATATTAAATAAGTGTGAAAAATAATATCCCTTAAATGATTTACATTTTCTTGTTAGCAATTAATGGCTCTTTCAAAACCGGTTCTTTCAAGAAAACACACACAAAAAATCAGGTTGCCATCAAACCCGGGGAACGAGGTGGTCAAACGAAATATGAATTTTTTTTTAAATTATTCGGTCATCAAAAAGTTCTTGAAGAATCGCGACTGTCCCTCTCACGGTTTGAGCTGTAGCTCCATCTTGCTGAAACCGTATGCAAGGGTTTTTTAGAACTGACGGACTTTAAAAAAATTTCTAACATAGTCCGGTATACCGCCCCAGAGATAATTTGTGGATGCTCACTTTCATCTTCGAAAAAATATCGACCGATAACTCGATCGGCCATAATTCCACACCAAACAGTTCATCTAAGAGGGTGTAATTGACGCTGATGCAACGGTCTTGAAAATGGAAAAATTCCATTTAAATGAAAATGTGCTTCCTCGCTCATAATGAGATGCTCCATTGAGCAGCACGTCGATGAAAAGACACAAATGGATCGTACAGTCTCCACAGCTTGTTCACTGTGAACCAGGTCGATTAAAATTAAGTTCGTGGCTCATCAAATACTCCACCACGCTCATCAAAACGGGCTATTAAGTTTTCTGTCATGTTTGCACTGGGACCAGTGACAATATTTTCTTTGTGTTGCAAACCAAACAATAGATCGTCCGGAAGAAAAATAAAATTCAACAATTTTGACACGTTCTTGCACTGTGTATGAAGATATTATAAAATTGTTTATAATCTGCACCCACAAAAAAAGAAAAAGTTTTATGCATTTTAAATCAGTCAGTCCAAGTTGGTCCCAAAAAATTGCTTCATTTACAAAATTGCAAGTAAAAGAGTTCCATCAACATGGAGTCCACCATATGCCGCTGCAAAATGGCCTCTGGTCATTGTCACAGATACCTTACAACCAAACAAAAAGTACACTCCAAAAAAAAAAATCGCTGTGAATTGACTGTTCGAATATCCTAGATCGCAACCACTTTGCATTCAGGATCCTTACCAACCTATCTTCCTACTCATTTGATTATTTGGTAAAAATGCCAAAATGGCTGTAACTAAACATGCAAATTAAGAAAAACTATTATTTTCTTTGAAATTTTCTAATTTACTTACTATTTAAGTTTTTATTATCTCAGTTGTTGTTGTTGTTTGTTGAGAAAATGAAAATTTTTACAGAATAACGTTTCGTTAAAATGGAATGGAAATTTTCAGTCGAATTTTTCTGAAGTGTGCGCGAAAAGTTATTTATTGATAAATAAAATTTGTTTCGGCACACTTTAAAATTAATCATTTTTTAACCAAAATTAGGTCATCAAGAAACTGATTTTGTAAATTGAGAATTATTAATCAAATTCCCCAATTTTAGATACTTCACACTAACCGAAATTAAAACCAAATCAATCTATTTGAATATAAAGCAAAAAAGAAAAAAAAAATGATTCACATCTTAAAATTCAATTAGTCGCAATTTTTCGTATTTTCTTTTTCAATCCATGCTCTTTTAGTATTTGTGCAAAATACTATCGCCATGGTTTTATCCCCTAAACTGTACTACTAGTAATTAGACAAATCAAAAGCCACAAAATGAATTTACTGTAGACTTTTTTTCTTCTGTTGTATAGGATAAATTAAATCACGTTAAGATTGTAACATTGCGGAAATGCGTAAATCCTTTTCACTCTGAACATCAAAATGCCACCATAAATATTGTGAATGCCAGCCACCACCCCTCTGTATGTGTATGGTAAATACGAATATATGGTATACGCAGACGGATGGATTTGCTCACAAATTGTCGAGAATATACATAAATACATTTTGTTGTTCGCTTTTTCGGTTAACATCGTCTAATTAAATAATAAAAATTCAAGAGCTCATTACCTCGGGCGAAGGAAAACCATTACGGACACTCTGCACGTCCCTGTAATTAGTCGGTCAAATAAGCGAACGGAACCAAAAATCGACGAAACAAAAAGCCATAAAAGCCTTTCACAACCAGTCAACCCTAAACTCATTGCTGGCCAATTCTGCCGCGCCACCAATTCATTACCATGGTACGTTAGTCCATTTGTACTGTTGTTGTTCACCCGCCCTCGTTCGGATCCATTTAACGCAATTTAAATATGTACACACTCCTTGCTGTTATATTGTATTATTTTTGCTTAGCCTCCCCCTAGAGCGTACACAAACGACTAGAGACGAGTTGGTTCGTCTATTAATAGACAGGCACATGCACACCACCAACGTTGAGACAGCTACATGCCCCCAAAAAATTTACTACGCAGCTTCATACATACAAATTGACTAGAAAGTTGATAACCTTTTTGACGATCGAATAAATGAACTTACGCCCTTTTCTAAGGCGAAAAGTCCAACACTTGTGCCTGTCGAAAGGCCAGCGGAAAAAGGACAGAGGAAAGACCAATTGTTCGGAGCATTGTGGCATTAACCACACATAGGCGAACCGACCGAGCTCGTAATCAACATGTCCACCATGGAATGAAATAGAAACCAACCCTTTATTCGTAGCTGGATTCCTCCCTCTGCCATCGTCGTCCGGCGGTAATTCATGGCAAAACCGACTGAACAACGACAATGCTATGCCATCTGGAGGGGGTGCACAATTGACGCTGCTACAAATCGTCCTAGTGGGAAAAGTGAGTGGGTGCTACAGCTTTTGAGTACTTGCTCGAGAAGATTGACGATCAACTAGTAAATTGTTAAGAAAAAAAAGAGGATCACACCAGCATACACACACACCCACCCACACACAAAAATATATAAAAAGATAAAAATGAAAAGCAGCAATGCTAAAAGGAAGAACGAATAATAAAATAATAATAGCGGTGGAAGAATTGTTAGTGAAAAAAGGAAAGCTGCACGAAGAGATTGTGAGAGTGAGAAAAAAATAAGGACCGACCAAAGTATTTCCGGACTAGAAGCTTATAACATGAACCGTCATCAAAACGTTCTGGTACAAGGAATTTGTTGGGATGACGGTTGTCGTACAGTGTTTTTTTTTTGTTGCGGGGAACGGGAAGGGTAAGGATTGAGATGTACAGGCATTCGGAAGCATTGGCAGAATGAACAAAAGCCACTTCCACCACACCACACCACACCCCACCAGCCAGTGTTGCCAACCATTGTAAGTCACTTACACACACGCAAGCGAATAATTTCCGTTTGCTCGTCGACATGACATAAAACTAACTCTGCACATGAAAGGCGGAGATTTTAGTGGTAGACAGGATCTTCTGAAGTGGAGTGGAGAGCACGGGAGGCACAATTGCTAATAGGGAAAACGTGGGCTGTGGATAGATTGGATTGAACGAACCATTCAAGCTAATGTGGAGCAGTAGATGGTAGCGCAGCGCTACAGTGGTTGAAGAATGCTGACTGAACGTGTCGGAACGATACCAGAAACAAGCATGAATCCTCTGAAATGAGACGGGAGCTAGTATTGACAGCGTAGAATGTGCACAGAAACGAGCGAGGCGATACGAGGGATTGTCGGATTTTCAGTTAAAGACGCCGCAATGGGGATGAGAGATGACACGGTAGTCATGTTAAGCAACTTTTTTTTTTCTTTTTTTTTTAAGGACCAAAAACGATTGGATGGAATGTCGAACGGAATGATAATGGCGTGCACACGTAAATAGCACGGCCGGGCTTACACGGTTCTCAAGGGGGGGAAAAGCGGCAAAGCATGAAAGCGTTATGGGATTGTCATCGGTTTTGTTTTTGTTCGCGTGGTACAGGCTCTGCCATAGTCCATAACCAAAGTCATCGCAGTCGTTGATTTACCCAACAATGTTTTCTTCGTCCTTGTGTCCTCGTTGCCAACGTCGTATAGTTGTTCGTTCCGTTACACAACCCCCCCGACCCCATCCGCGTCCTATTGTGTCGTTGTCGCATAGTCCTAGGTATGTGTACCGGTTTTAATCCTCCGTCTTTTATTCGTTGTCCCTTGCTATCGCTCAAGTCATTGTTATCGTTGTCCTTGTCATCGTAATCGTCATCATCATCGTTATTATCATCAACGTTGGCGTAGGTTTTTCTTTTCTTCGTCTAATGTTGCCGCCTCTTAACTTCTTAATGACATGGTAATGCACAGTGGTGTAGAGAGAAGAAAAAAAGAAAATTATTGTAAATAAGGTGCCAGCAAAAACGGAAAAACCTTTCCGACCCCACTCATTTCCGGTTATGTTACCGACACGTATTGTTGTGCTCCGTATTTCTATTGAACAGACGCTTTAGTTGATATTATTTTCTTCTTAACCTCTCATTCTCTCTCTCTCTCTCTCCTATTCCACTTACCTTTTAGTATTTTACTTAATTTGTTCGCAAAGAAGAAGACTCTTCGGTGAAAGCACACACAGACGTATTCAGAAGAGAGAATCCTTAAAGGTGGATGGGTTTGTGTTCATAGAATTTCGGATAATAATCGTTGTACTTCTGTGTGTCCTTACACTCCGCACCCCGACAATTTTCCATCGTTTTCGTGTATTTATGCTTTATCGCTGGTTGTTTATATTGTGGAAAAAAAGAAACATTAACTTAATTTGATTTTGCTTGTATTTTTCTTGTCCTTTTTACATTCTTTTGGGAATTGTTGTTACTCGTTTGGAAATTTTTTCCCTAATTCGTGTTTTTTTTCTTCTCGATTCTTTTCGGTTTTTTTTTTGTTGTTGTTCTTGTTGTTATTGTGTACATTGCTGTTAATAAATTCTTCACCAGTTACATGAGTTCAATTTGATCTGATCGGTAGGAGCAAACAATATAAAATAAAATGATAAAAGAAGTGGAATTAATAGGTTACAATAGGAATAGAGTTAGTAAGGAAAGTTGGGTTGCGGTGGAGAGGGAAGGAGGGGTGGTTCATTGTTTGAATAAAGATTTTCGTCTGACATCAGGAATGGGGTGGTTTTGTCAGCCCAACAACTACCCTCTCTACTATTACTATGTATAGACTCAAAAATAATCAGGCAACAATAGTAAAGACAACAAAAAATTATATCACGAAGAAAAAAGTAACAATAGAGCTGAAAAGTTGAATGGAAATGAGGGTGAGAAAAAATACTGAAATAGAGTCTTAAGCACATAAGTACTGACAGTATCAGAAGGAATTGCCAACAATAGGGCGACGATGAAGAGTGTACAAGGACAACAAACATATAATAAAATGAATCCTGTTTCGGAGTAAGGGGGAGGGCGGAATGAGAAAAAATACGGAAAAAAAATTGCTCGTAAAGAAAATTTACTTAAGAAAACGATCGGAGAAAAACGTAAACCGAAACCAAAAAGGATAAAGCGAACAACTGGAAAACATATAAAAAGGATATTCTTGTGATATTTTCACTTTTTATTTTTTTCCTCTACTTACTCATTCACTCTTAGCTCCCCCCTCCATCCCCTCGACAATTCAGTTTTTTTTTATGTGATTTTGCTTAAAGTAAAGATTTTATTCTGTGTGTTGCCGCACAATAGAAAAGTTATTTGTTTGGCTGGTTTTTTGGTAGATGATATTATGTGTGGGTGGGTGGAAGATGAAAGGACTTGCTTCGGATTTTGAGTACATGAAACAAGGATAACTGCTGGTACGATGGGATGAGTATTGGAGTGTTTTCGGATGATGATGAGGGTTGGAAGGAGGTCAGAAGGCGAAAGGCGAATCGTTTGGTAGTGAGCAGTTGTGATACGGTATGGAAATGGTGTCGACGATTCGATTAGGTATGGGAGTTCGGATAGTCCTCGAAATGTACGAGACGATTGGTTAAGAATTCATAATAGAGTTCTTGTGTTACGGGAGGGGCAAACGCCGACACTAGAGGTTATTGCAAAATACTCAAAATAAGCAATCCTCGTGTTAAATGTAGTGTTTTGAGGTTGATGCTATGTACCACAAGAAAACAGAACAGAACGGTGGATGGTTGGATTTTTGGATTTTTCGATGGTGGTGGTGGCTAGATGGCATAGTCAGTCGATTTGTGGATTACGATAGAGACGATCCATTGTGGCAGAGGCAGAGGCATAGGCAAAAGCAGAAGGCAGAAGGCAGAAGACAGAGACGAGGGTAACAAGCGTCAAGAACATGAAAAATAAGCGTATAAATAGCAGTCAGGGAATTTCACGTTGGCTCGTCGTTGTATGTTGCTGTTGGTTGCTTTTGATTGCTGCCCTCCAACCCCGGCAAACTTTGGCTCGTTTCGTGGTATTCGTCGTATTCGGCCACACTGTGAGTGTGTATAAGAAGTTCCTGTACACAAGCATTAAGGCTGCGAAGAACATAACCAAAGAGCTAGTCGAGCAGAAAGATATTTCAAGCACAATTCAAGAAAAGGAGCGAAATACAGAAAAGATCACTTGGCCGGATACTTGTCCTTTAGTCGTAATAGAACAGCTTTTTAGTATTGTTCGTCGAGCATTCTGTTTTTTTTTTTTTTTTTTTTTGGTTTGAGATTTAGTTTCTTTTCTTCTTTTATATTTTTACTGTTTTATTATTTTTCCGTTGCTTGTTTTGCACTTTTAGCTTCTCTTCCTAGAAAGTCTTTTGCTCGAATCTAATTTTTTTTTATGGATGAATTCGTTTCGGGCTTTTCAATAGCAGCGATTTTTTTTCCCTCATCTATTCGCATTCTTGTTGGTGGTTGGCGTCCTTTTTTTGCTCTACTTAATATTTATCCTTTTACCCATTGTAAAATGGGATTTCTTTGAAAAGCGTAAATTTCTGTTTTCTTTGTAGTTTCCCTTTTTTTTCATCTTGGCTGTTTTGTCCTTATTTTATGTATTTTCAATTCGTTTAGCGTAGAACTACATGACACAGAATATCTAGCTGAGTACACAGAGATAGGGGGTGGGTTAATATTGGCAAAAAGTTTTCGGACATCTTAATCTTTTTCAAGGAAACAAGAATATTTCGATTCCCTTAGAATTTATTTATGGTTTTTTTTTCTCGGGTTCTTTCTGGTAGAATATCTATTTATTTGCTTTTTGTTTGTTTGTTGTTGTTGCCTATTGCTATTGAGTTTATTGTTTCGAATTTAATTCAATTAAATTATATTGACAATTTTATTATTACGAAATTACACAGTTTTTTGTGTATGTTTGAAGAGAATTTGATTTCTTATCACTTCATTGTACAATTAGCAGAGGAGTTTGAGAATATTATTCTCTAAATTGTGACTTAATTGCTTCGAACTAATCATTAGCTGTGAAGTACAGACAGTCGAAAAAAGATCTGTGTCTTTTTTGTGCATCAATTATCCGAAAATAATTTTGGGCCCCTCTCTTTATTCAAATATACTGTCGGACTTTAGTGGCTATGTTAAATCTTCTTTTATGAATTATCTTATTTTGGACATCGACCAATTATATATCGTGTTTTATTCAAAAATACTATGCTAGGAAGATTACTGCAATTATTTTTAATATTTTACCCAATAGCCACGCGTCTCTGATTTTTTAAAACTAATTCGCGTTTGCCAACTTTAAATTAAACATTTTGTTCTTTTTGGGCTATTTTATTGACAAACAAAACCATTTTTTTCCCTAAATTAGAATGCCCATAAGACATTTGGATCCTTCGGTAACTTCAATCCTTTCGGTTGATCGTTTCAGACATTATACGTGTAATCTTTGGCATTCTAGATGACACTACTACTTCTATTTGGTCTTCTGCTACCATAAATAAAGCCAATTAAGACTTTTCACTACCAACAACCACTAATTGACCCATAAACTACCATTTTAGTCGATTGAGTTTAGCTTTTCAACAACCGAACAATTGTCATTTTCTTTCATGATTTAGGAAAACCGAGATTTTGTAGTGAATTCTGTGGTATCTGCTTATATAGTCACCCTAAGATTTCCTCTTCCCATGCTGTTGTTGGCAGTTGCAGGACAACAAAGATGTAGTTTCTAGATGCAACCATTATTATTACAAGCTTCGTTTAACCTTCGTCCAAGTGTAGCCCAAGATTTTTCTACGCCGCCATAATATAGGCGAATTTACTCTCGTACAGCTTTAATGAACCTTATTAAAAATGCATAGAAAAAAAATATCAGTCTCGCCAGACGATATAAAACCATCTCAAATATAACAATAAAAATTAGGAGAAATTACAACACCATAGAAACTCCATTTTTTTATAGGAAAAAAATATCCTTAATAATTTTATGTCATCGTGAGGCTTGTCCAGATATCTTATTGTCCAGATGGATTCTTGGCTGTGATCGTTCTTGGATATTAATATTATTGCTCTTGATATACTTGAAACCAACTCTCCACTCACTTAGCTAAGCAGACGTCTATTTAACAAACCTACGTTATCGACAATAATCAAATATTTCACTTAAAAAAAAACTTTTCGTGTGCAACATAATTTTAAAACCCATTTTGGACTTAAGATATTTATCTTCGACATTCTACTGAAAGCTAAAATCATCCGAAAAAGGGTTAAAACCCAATTCTATGTTTACATTGGGTTGTCCGGGAAGTATTTTCGTTTTTTTAATAAAAATAAGAGACAATTTTGTTATAGTGAATTAATATTTTAATTAAAATATTAATTCACTATTTTTAATTATATTTAAACAAATCTCAAACGTCAATGCGACGGCACAAATTTTTTTCCGTAAGAAGATTAGGAACCCATATGTCGAGCTTTGAGATAAAACCTAGCCGTTTCTAATGATCATAAACGGCCGAATTCGATAAATTTAATCTCTCAGCAATCTCACGAATTGTTATCATCAGCTTCAACTGGCCTTCCAAAACGTCGTTCATCTTCGAAATCAAAATTGCCGGATCGAAATTTTGCAAACCAATTTTGGCACTGGCGCTCACTTAACACATCTTCTCCATACACATCGGATAATTTTTTTCTTGCTTGAACAGCATTTTTACCTTTTCTATAGTAAAAAAGTAAAATATGCAGAAAAAGCTGCTTAAAAGGGTATCAACCAAAAACTACTGTGCAGAATCAATCGATTTTTTTCAAAAGTAAGCCTTGCTATGTCAGTTGTCAAGATACATGTGATTATGCGGTTTAAATGTGAAGTTGGTTGTGAAAAAATACAATTAAGTCCTCTGTTGGGAAACAACGAAATTACTTTCCGAAAAACTCAATAATTGTGCATTTATTGTTATAAAAAAATTAATTTCCCCATTATTCTTACAGTTCCTTTCGGTATAAACGACTCTTAAAAATGTCCTGTCAGCTAGAGACACCGATGGTTATTTAATTTCACTTAAATAGTTTTTTTTCCTGTATTGGCCATAAAATCTCCTTTTAACAATATTTCTATTATTTAAGATAACCAATAAAATTAAATAAAAAAAAACTTTTATAATAATTTTATAAATTTCCTTTAATAATATTTAAAAAAATTTATTGTTTTCTAATTTTTTTTTTAAATTTAATTTCTCTTGTTTTTCTTGATATATTTACAGACAGAAATAGCGAAACGATTAAACGCTCTCATAAGCCAGTTGCTGCCATTTCTGGCGGCGGAACACCAACAGCAAGTCCTGCAAGCAGTCGAAAGGGCTAAACAGGTGACAATGCCCGAGCTAAATGCGATCATTGGGGTAATTATCATCGTATACAGTAAAATAATACAAAATAAATAAATAAAATTAATAAAGCAAAAAAAAAAAAAAAAACTAGAGAAGAGAGAAAGTTTTATAATTTTTTTTTTTGGTTAAATATATATCCTATATATGGAATGATGGATAAATTCGTATATGAATATATATTTACGCCAGTTGATATTATTGTAAATTTCTAAAAAAAATAAATAAAAAAAAAACAAAAAAAAATAAACAAAAAAGAAGAAAAGCATTCAACAAAAACTCAAGTATAACAATTATTGTATAATTTCGAATTTTCAGTGCTATTTATATTGTCCTTTTTTCTTTTTTTCTCAAAAACTCTCTTTTATTCTCTTCTCTTTGTTTCTCTCCCGTCTTCTTCTCTTTAACTCTTAGTCTATTCTTAATAAGTTCCGATTATTCCGATTCTTTCTTTCTATTTCCGTTCCAATCAATTTTTTTGTTCCCTTTTAATTTGATTATTAGTAGTTTTTCCCTTCAATTATATTTTTGAATTATTTATTTAATTATTATTTTTTATCTTTTTTAAGTATAATTAGATGTACTAGAAAAAAAGGTGTGTGCGAATTTCAGTAAAATTTTCATTCGATTGATACGAATATCTTTAATTTTTAATTGGTATAAATTAGATTTTTTTTTTTTTGGACATATATTTATTTTTAGGAGCAGAACAAGTACTTAAAAACAAAAACAAAATAGATGATAAGTTAAATATCGATTGATGAGTAGTTATTATTATTTTTTCCTGTTTTTTCTGTTTATTTGCTTTTTTTCTTTTTCGTTTCACTCTTGCTATTAGTCAATGTTCTTTTGAACTTTTCTCGAAATGCTTCGATTCGAGCCTAACTTCTCATTTTGTCGTTTCTTTTTTCTCTTTCTCTTTTCCAAATGCCAATACCAATTCGCGCATTGATTAACGAACCTCCTTTTCCTTCAGCTACAAACCGAACTAGTCACAAGTACACTATCGTTCAAAAATATTATATTTTCAATTATTCTTTTGCTGAATGAATATTTCGTACCAGCAACAATCAATATTGACATATTAAAAATGTTCTTTTCAAGAAAAACTGAAAGAAAATTATATTAACTAACTATAAATAATTATAATATTTATGGTTTTTCCGTATATATTTTTTTTATTATTATAAATTAATTATGAAATGTCAATATTAATACTAATTTAACTAAAAAAAAAAACCAATATTTTCATTTGAGACAAATAACCTAAGAAGACTTTTATTTTTAGTTTTGAATAATGGTTTTTTTTTTAATTAATCGATAGTCAGTCTCTTTAAATTTTTGAAGTTTGAAAATATTTTATTTGTCATAATTTCTATTGAAATGTGAATGCTCCAGGATATTTGGCGACAACTTAAGGGCAGATCATTTTATTTTATTTATAAAATTCTTTATTGGTTTAATAAAAATTTTACAAATACTAATAATGAAGAATGTTGAAAAATCTGTAACTAAATTTTTTAAATTGCCAGTTGAGAAATACTTTGTGATGTTAGTGTACGAGAAATGACATAAATTTGCTTCTTATCAAATAGTATTTATGAGCGATAGTGTATCGCATTGAATGAAGTCTGAAGTCGTAGAGTCTCCTCAAAAATACAAGACGCGCTAGAAAATTTCGATCAGCTGATGGATAAAACGATGACGTTAGGTCGCTTTTAATTTGAATGTATATGTATTATTTTCACTGTTATTCTTAAAATGAAAATAATCCTTTTTAAATTTAAATACTATTTTCCGCCTTTCTACAATTTATTTATTAAGAATATTGTATGTTAAGAAAATAAATTTCGATACGTCTTGATGATAAATGCATGGAAACGGCTTGTCAAAAACGCACGTACGTTAACTATTATGACGTTACTATATCTCTTCGCATCAGCTGAAAGGTGGGAAATATCAACTGTGCGCGATTTTCTTTGGAGAGGACGGCGGTATAGTCGTTGGTCTCTTTCGTGCTATTTCTATTCGTCGTCGTTTTCTCGTTGATAATATAACTTATTTATCTTTCTCTCTCTCTCTCTTTGTCTGTCTTTTTCTTTATTAATAAATTTCTGTAATCATTTATTTATGTTCTGTTTCATTTTGTATTTTTTTCTTCTTCTCTTCGAATAGAGTTTTTTTTCTCTTTTTACCATTTTGTTTGCAATTTCATTTTAATATAGGTAAAAAAAAAGACAATTAAAAAAAAACGCAATAATACAATTATTCAGCTTCTATACCTGTACCTGTACATAAAATATTGTTCATTTTATTTTTTTTTTTTTTTCTCGAAAGAAAAAACTTTTATTTTGAATATTTGAATTTGATATTTTTTACAACAAATTTATTCTTTTTCTTTTCGACTATATAAAATAAACAAACAAAAAAAATCAGCAAACCAATTTAAAAGCATCAAATTCAAAAAAATTTTCTGTTTATCAATGGTGTCATATTTCGTTCGTAGAATGAAAGAATTGCGAGAATCGATCTGATTTATTTTTTATCTTCTTTCTTTTTCCTGCTATATTTTTCTCATTCGTATTTTTTTCTCTTTCATTTCCAATTCTTTAGTTGCATTTTTATGTTTATTTTCATGTATTTAATTTTTTTTACCTTATTCATAATTCAAATAATAAAAAGCTACCTACCATCAACGGTTTTTTGTTTTTGTTCTTTATTTCTTTTATTACTTATCACTTACGAATATCCACTTTTATAATCATTCATTAGTCTTATTTTTTATATGTATTTTTTTTTAAATTTTGTTTTATTTTAGTTTGATTTAAATACTTATTTATGTTTATTTTTTTTTTCAATTCAAATAATCTATATAAATATATATATATATATAAAATATTATAATCTGTATAAATATAAATATGTGATTCATTAAAAAGAAAAAAGAAAAAGGGCAAGCATAAATAATAAGAAAGGATAAAAATGATGAGGAAATTTCTCATCAAATGAGAGTTATTCGAAAAGAAAAAAAAATTCCATAGAAATGTTGAAAACTAGACTTTTAAAAATCATAAAAATTTGAAAAAAAAAATAATAAAAAAAAGCAAAAGACGAAAAACAAACAACAACAAAAGAAAGAAAACTCCAAATATATTCCCGTTTTTTTTCTCTCTTTCTTGTTCATATTCGAATTTGCAGCAGCACCAACAACAGGGAATCCAACAACTTATAGTAAGTTTTAATAAATGCCTCTTAAAAAAAAAAAAAAAAAAATTAAAACAAAACACATATTTTTAAAACATATTTTTTTATGTTAAAAATTAATAAAGAAAAAATTCTCGTTGCGATTTTTTTTTTGAAATTTTTTTTTATTCGAAAAATTAACCACAATTAATTGGGAGAAAATTTTTGTTTGCAAAAAAAAAAAATTTACATACTATAGTTCAAAAGAGAAAAAGAAAAAACCAAAAATAAAATGAAAATTAACCATTTCACATGCATATACATTCATACATAGAGATACATACTCGTACGTACATAAAAACACACATCCATACAAACATAATTGCACTTATTGATATTAACAAAACACGCACTTTCTACACATGCCCCCTAAACACATACATTCTCATACAAGCATATTTTGGAATTGCATAAAAAAGATTTTAACGAAAGAATAAGGCTTCGTTTTGTGTTAGTTTGGTTTCGTTTTTTTTTTCTGTCTTACTTTTGTATTGATTTAAGTTTCTTGCAATTTTTTTCTTATTTTTTTTTTTTTGGTTGTCATTATTGTTTTTTTTTCTGTTTGGTTTAATTTAAATAATTTTTTTTTTTTTTTGTAATTCTTATAAGTAATAATAATTACATGGTGTTATTCTGTTTCTATATTTTCACATATTGTATTATTTGGTACAGAAATAAAGATGAAAAATCTTCCTAATTAATTAAGTACATGCATATATATATTACCCCAAATAAAAATAAAGAACAAAAAAAAATATTGTCATACAATAAATAATTTATGTGCTTTTAAATTATTATTCCCTTTTTGCTAAGAATTCTTTTATGTTATCACATATCCCCTATATTTGTGCATTTATTCTAAAAACAAAATGAACAAGAAGTCAAAAGAAGAAAACTTCGTTTCGAAATTGTTACATAACTTAATTGGCATTTCACATCCACTCACACACACATTAACAACAGGAAAATTGACAAAAATATTAGTATTTTTTTTTCTAATGTCAAAAAGGAATTCCTGTTCGTTATCCCTTCTAAAGTACTCGTAAGTGTCTGTCTTTCGCTTTTGTTTTTTCCTCCTATTTTTTTCATATTGCTCTTATGTCCGCTTAATGGTATTATCAGATTTATTTGATTCTAAAAGAAATTGTTCTATAATGTTTTTCAGAATTTTCTTTCGTTTCACTAATTTTTTTTTTTTTTTTGCCGTACATCACTGATAAAAATTAATTTACATAATTTATCATCAGTATTATTATTATTATATATTATTATTCTCTTAAATAGAAACGCATGCATTTTGCGTGTGTTTTTGTGTGTGCGTGTATGCGTTTGTGTTATTTAATTACAGATGATGACATATTAATTAATTATTGTTATTTGTACGCTTGTATTTATGATAGATATAAATAATTTTTTGATTATTATTATTAGTATTATTTGTATTGAAAGAAGATATACCAGTGTGTATAGTATGGAAAATATCAACAGATGGCGTGCATAACGCATAGCCGATATTTAATGTTAACATTTATTTTAGATCAGAAACAATATTAATATATGGATTTAGTATTGACTAAACTGTAGCGGATACACTGTAAAAAACGGGCATTTAACCAGCTGAGCCAAGCAGTTTATTCATTTTGAAATATTTAGAATTTCTTATTAGTTAATTAGAATTTGCATTTGCACCACAATCAATTTGATACGATAAGTTTCAGTTCTAATAAACAATATGGTTCTTTTTCACTTAACTAATAAATTACTATTCAAATTTGAGATTTTCCCAACAGTTTTTATTTACTAGAAAACCCATTGAACAAAGCAAATTCGAATATAAATAATAAGAGTAAAAAATCTATTTCAAATACTCACCTAGCTAGAATATAAGAATCCATTGAAAAAAAAATTGTAAATGAATAATTAATTTTTATGAAAGTGTGAATAAAACCATAGTAATAATAACTTTTTTCAACGAAAAAAAATAAAATAAAAATAAACAAAAAACAAAAACCGTGGTGCATCATCAATTTGCATGCATATGAAACGATGCAACCGCAAATTGAATGTGAAAATGTACAAAAAAAAAACGAAATTAAATCATTAAACAGAGAGAAAGTATGTATGAATTAGGAGAAGGAGGAACAGTTGCAATCGATTTATTTACATATAATCATCGTAAAATTGTACAGTAATAGTTAATTAACATAGTGCTTGTTTCCACTGGTGGACTTGACCTCGTTTTTGTTGGCGAGAGGAAGAGTGCGGGTCGGGGGGAAATAAACCAAAAACTTTTGAAAAATATTTTGCGTTCAACCGTTCCGTTCCATGTTCTACCTTACAATCGTTTCATATATGTCAAATAATATCATAATGTTCGAGCTGCCGAGCAAGAAGGTTGTGTTGTGTTAAAAAAATTGCTGCCGCTGTCTGCAGTGTTCCGATTCCAAACAGACCTCTACCGATCTAACTCATAAAAATCAGTTGCCACCATCTTGAAAATGTCAAATAAATTTATTTTTCAACCGGATCAAGTCCACCAGTGAAAACACGAAGAGCTCAAGTCAACCAGGTCAAGTCCACCAAGTGGAAACATGGTAATAAACATAAACATTTTATTTTAATATAGTTGGAAAAATAAGTCGTGACAAATAGAGTAGAGTCAAGTGAAAGGGCAAGTGAAATGTGAAATCGATCTCCATCCGTTCGCCAACCCCACACTTCAATCCTTTATTGCCAGTGGTACTATGACGTATAGCGCCACCATTTCGATGCTAGACGGCCAGTACTAACCGCTTGGAATACATTTGATGGGTCGGGCCGTCAGAGTATAACATATGAAGTTGGCGATAGGGTACGGCATGTTTCTCCTTTTTTTTAATGCATAACACCTGGGATGGGGTAGCCTCCCCGTTTCAGACCATACTGGGCTAGATATTTTAATAATGAGTTGATGTGGCAGATCATTCCGCATATATTTGCACAACTATCGGTCGGTCCAGCTCCTCTCTCTCCCTACTTTGCTCGTCGGTATTTAACAAATGTACACATTGTCAATGGCGTGCTAGCTTCGCCAGCCGGCCACACTGTGTCGACCGCAATAAAAATATTCGATTGACGAAACCGCCAAATAATTGTAAATGCATTCCGATTAAACGTGCATAAAAAAACCTTTCGGGCATATAAATAGACGATTATCGAGGCGAAATTGTCGACTGTTTTACGAATAAAATCACTGCAATTGACCACATAATTAAAAAGGACTGCATGCCTAGAACTGGACAATAAATATGCGGTGTATGTGCGGTGGTGCTGTATGTGGTGAGACCCAGCAGCATATTTTAATACGATTCAATTGGTTTTCGAGACTGGCCAGAATGATTACTGACTACAATCTGATCCGTACTGTTAGTTGGCTGCATTTAAATTGAGAATTTTTTCTCGATTTTATTCGATATATTTTGTGATAGTCACAATAACAATGGCCGTTACAATGAGTTCGCCTGTATTGTTCGTATTTCAAAAGAAATTTATTACTACTTATACGTTTTTTTTCCAATTTACAGTTATCTCAGTTATTAAGGTATAATGTATTCTTATCGGATTGCCTAATAAAAATGGGTAGTGAAATATTTTTCTTTCAGGATTAAGCCAAAAAAAAAACTAATAATTATAATAGTCAAAAAGGTAAATATGCCTTGGAGGTGATTTGAGAAAATGACTCTGATTTTCAAAAGTCTTTTATGCACTTTAAGATTATTTAGCATATTCTGGCCATTTTACTGGCTCGATTCGAAATCAAGAGGGAACATTGTAATTATCTTTTCCATAAACCTTATTGTATCATAGACAACCACCAACTAGTCGAAGGATCTCGATTTGTGCTGACTTACTTACAAAGCAAATTGTGCAGACTTACTTCTTTTCTTCCTGAAGAAATTCTCAGAGTTTATACAGCTAAAATAATTATAGAATAAAAAGAATAATTATCTGATAGATACAAACATACGCGCATCCTTGTTAACAAAATTGTTTCACGAAAATAAAAACAAAAAAAGGTATTTTCGGAATGAAAGAATAAAAATCCGATTCTCTTATTGAGCAAATATAATTTTCATGAAATTTTTGGTTTTTCTTTTCTTATAAAAATCTCTGATTTTTTAATATTGTTTTTTTTTTTTAAATTTTTATTTTTGGTAAATATGTGTGCTTATTAATTATTTTGATTAATAAAAGAATGCACACCAATCACTTCAGCAACGTTAATACTTCTTTAAAATAATGTTATTGATTGTTTTGTTTTGTTGATTTGTTTTTTTCGTTTTTTTTTTTTTAAAGGCAAAATTAACGAAATTTAATCCAAAGAAAGTTAATGATTCAATTAAATTTTTGTGATATTTATTAATTGAAAAAAAAAAACAATGAAAAGAATAGTTTTGATAAAAATAAAAGGAGAATTAAATATAATAAAAACAATCTCTAAAATGGTAGCTGTCTCTGTTTCGGTTTGATGCTTGGATTGGATGCATTGTGCGCGCGAGCGCTGTTGCAAAAATTGCTCATTGAAGAAGATTCCCTGTTAAATCAATAGCTTTTGTTGTTCTTGTTGTTGTTGTTGTTGTTGTTGCTGTTGTGTTCACGTTTTTGGACAACTGCCGTGCAATATCTTTTCTTTAATTATCATTTTTATTTATGAAAATCTCCCCTCCACAAATGTACATATATCAATCATATAGTAAAAAATCATACGACCCCATTAATTATCCTTGCGAAATTCCCCTTTCATTACATACACACATACAAAAAATTACCACAAATTTTCAAATGAAAATTGAATTAAAAATTAATCCTTAAAAAACTATTGTATTTGTACTTCGTTTGCATGATTTAACAAAAGAAAAAAATATTAATTTCCTTCTACTTTTGAGCGAATCAATTGGTACTTTTTTCCAATCCAATTAAAGCCGTGTTATTTTCTATAGTTTTCAATTTTATTTTTGCTTGTTTCTTTTTCTTAATTAAAATTTTCTACTTAAATTATTCAACGTGTTTATTTAATCTCTTTGTACATAAACATTTAATTATTATTATCTTTTTATATATTTTCATTTATAATTTAACAACAAAGAAAAAAAGGCCAATAAAAGTGTTTTTGTTTTATTTTTTTTTCAGTCACTGAAAATTTTTTAAAATTTTTTTTTTCTGTGTGCGTGTGTTTAATTTAATTGACAATAATTTTACTTATAATATATTTTCTTTGTCTTTTTTTTTATTAATATGCGTTTTTGAGTTTGTTATTTTTTATTTCAATTTAATTTTTATTAAAAAAAAATCAATATTAAAAAAATTATATAACAAAACATATATAAATCAATAAAGTTTTTTTTTCCGATATAAAGAAAAGAATCCAGACAATTTCTAACCAAATACAATGAAAATGTTTTTTTTTCTATTATAATTGCAGCAACAAATACATGCTCAGCAAATACCTGGAGCTCCACCACAACCCATTCCAACACTTGGAGCACTAGCCGGACCACTTGGCGCTTTTGGTGGGCCAATTGCTCTGCCTCATGGTCCCCAAGGCCTTCTAAAAGCACCACAAGACTTACACCGTGAAGACCTTAAAGTGCCGCTTGGTGGACCATCAGCAGAGGAGAGACTGGTAAGAATGGTATAGCAAAATTTCTCTTTATAATCTTTTTAAATATTGTTAAATTGTCAATGATTAAATGTTATGAAAATGTCGAAACTAAAATTTTAATTAGATTTAATGCAGTTATTTAAATTTAACAATGTCTGCATATAAGATCGGTTTAAGAAGAAAAAAATACGCAGTAGAAAAGAGTTGATTATAAAAGTTTTTATTGCAAAATATGAAAAATACGAGTGATTTTAAAAATGTTTTCTTTGAAAAGTTTATTTTTCGTTTATTGAATAAAATGAGAAGTGCACGTAAATATTCATTCCGCCGAATAGTTCGTCAATACCGTAACGTATTCGTAGATTCAATGAATATGCGGTAAGACAATCGACCGTATAATTCGATACAGAATAATTTATTTTTCGAATACAATTTCGCTTTTTCATTTCTAATCTCGAATTTAAAATATCGGAACAAAAGAAGAAGAACGACTTTTTTTGCAAGGCATTTCCAAATAAAATCCCAGAAGGAGTCTCATTTTTTCTTTCAAAAATTTTATATGCTTTTAAATATTTACGATAGATGGCGCTTCAAGCAAGTGATTAGTAACATTGTATATCGCCGCAATACCAACTACAACATTCACCTCTGACATGATTCTAGTAATAGTCATATTCAAAAATTTATAAATTAATTAAAATAAAAATTCAATTGTGAGTGTGTACCATTCACAGTTGTTTCTAATTTGTTTTCAATGCATGCTAATAGATGGCATTTGAAGTTGTTCTTTTGCAAATTAGAAGTTTCCTTAACTTTCATTCTCCGGTATTATCATCATCAAGATGGCGTTAATTTACAACAACAACAACAAAAATGGCGCCAATTTAGACAAATTTAATTTAAATTTTAGTTTCGTGTACATTTTTTTTTCTTTTTTGTTAAATTTATTTTTGTTCGATAATTTTTTTAATAATATTAACTGTTTGCTAGAAGGAAGAAGAAAAAAAAAACAACAAAATGATGGAAAATTATTTTATTTGAAATTGAAAAATATTTTTTTTGTTGCTGTTGTAATTATTTTAGCGAAATTCCGTATCACCAGCTGAAAGGGAAAAATATCGACCACGGTCACCTCTAGAAATTGAAAACGAGACAAAACGAAGAAAAGATGACAAATTAACACACGTAAGTTAGTTTGGAAATTTTTTGTAAAAAAAAAAAAATCGTCGTCGTTCAATGTTTTTGTTCTGAAATTTGATTCTCGTTCGGTTTTAATATGCCTAAAATAATTGCCAATAATTTAACCTTAACTTAAAAAGTGTCTTTAAATTGATAAATTAACGTACAATAATTTTTATTTACTATTTTTGTGCTCACTTCTAATATAATATAACTGAAAAGAATTCTATTCCAAAATACGAAGATAATTTTAATATTTTGTAAAAAGAATCTTTTAACTTAGAATACTAAAAGATTATTACCACTATTATTAATGTTCGAGCTGATTTTTGAGAGTTATTTACTTAATCGGGGTTAATTTGGTCGAAATTTTAAACGTTTCGTTTCAAATTTAATTTTCAATCAATTTGCGCCATTTTGTTTTTTTTTAAAGTGTGAGCTCAATCAATTGACCTGCACGTGTGTTCATCAATTTAAAACCAATTCTTATAATCGTTTTCATCAGTAAAACGTGGTTTTTAATACTACGAAACACCACCAATTGTCGCTCTTCGTTCATATTTTCCAATTGCGAAATATTTTCGAAACGAATTACGAATAATGCCGCTATTTTCAATTTAATTTAATTTAAGGTTTTTTTATCTTTATGCCATTATTGAGATTTTACATTTACAAACTAGATAAGGTACAGTAAGATTTATACTTTATGTAAAAATTTTGCTAAATAGTCTAATTTCCAACAAACAAAAAAAACAACTTCGAATTAATTGGCACGAAAAAAATATTTTGACATACTCTCAATATCACTTTGTGAATAAAAATCATTCTACAATTTCATTTCGACATTTTGAAATCGACAACACTGTCAAAATCCACCGTACGAAACTAGCGCACATGCAACGTTGACATATTTTTAAAGTACGTACTTTGGTCAATTGCCACCAGATGTGGATTAGTAGTTTTTTTCAAATTCAGTTTCTATTCGAAATAAATTGCAAATTGTGCACGTTGTATCTTATTTTAAAGCAAAATAACGTTTCTTTTATTTCCAATAGACACAATATAAATGATTTCAATTAAAAGTGAAAAATCAATAAACTCCTAGGCAATTTTTATTTCATATTAGTCGTGGATTTTCTTTGTTTATTGAACATTATTTTCACCATTGCCAACCAGATGGCAGTCTTGTCAAAGAGGCATTTCTCGGTCGCTGCAAACTGGAAAAATTTTACCGCCATTTTCTATAGTAGTCAATACTTATTAGAATGCTAATCGTGAAATTATTCAAACTGTTCCGCTCTATAACTCAAATGGAAGTGCCCTTGTTTTATTGTAATTCAATAAGGGTAAAGATATTCTAAGGTTATCGACAGATTTTTCCTCCTTATATGGTTTTATTCTAGGATTCAATTATCAAACCGAATTCACCAAAATAATCCCGAATAACCCAATTAAAAAATAATATTTTGGTTGTTTAGTTTACGTTTTTAATTTCGTTCTTTTTCCCCATATTTGTGGTTGTTTTTTTTTTTTTTTTTTTTTTTAATAAAATGCTAAAAACTCAACTCACCACTGTTTTGAACTGTCTACGATTTTATTGAGAGCGTGTTATTGCAGAAAATTCATTATCATTGACACAAACCAAATTGCAAATTTAAAAAGAGGAAAATATCGAGAAATTAATTGAACGAATTACAATTGAACGAAAATTTACACGTTAATTATTTGTTCTTCAGTTGTTATTAAGTTTTAATAAGTGGAAATTTTCAAAATTTATTATTATTATTGTTATTCCAGGAAAGTGATGGCGAGAAAAGCGATCAGGATTTAGTCGTAGATGTTGCTAATGAAATGGTGAGTTGAGTTCAGAAACCAATACTTGGAAATACTTAATAGCAAACAAGAAAAAAAGGAAAAATCCAATTCCGAAAACATTTGATTGATGTTTGTATGTATTTACAAAAAATAAATGGAAATTCATAAAAAAAAGCTTAAAATCGTTTGAAGGATTCACTGCCTTTGCGGATGTATCCGAATTATTTGTGTTAAATAATTATCGCAGGATGTATTGGCACACCATTTCAACCTGTAAGAAATTTTTGTTTAGTTGAAAAAAAAGGCAAAATAAACGAATATCCAACGCAACGTTCACAAACGCTCTAAGTTTTGAGTACAGAAAAATCTTTGATTTTCTTTTTTCTTGTTTTGCAATTGCTTATAGCGAAAGATTTATTGTAATTTTTGGTGTTTTAATTTTAGGAGTCACCATCACCTCGGCCTAATGGAGAACACGCGTCATTGGAATCGAGAGACCGCGATCGTGACAGTATCGGCCTAAACGGTGACAGATCAGATAAGCCAGGCGGAAGTAATTCAAAACCACCAAGCGAACGACCACCATCACGGTCTGGTTCGAGTTCGTCACGTTCAACACCAAGCCTTAAAACGAAAGATGTAAGTGACCGTTAATTATTGTTCATCAGCGAAGTCCGAAATTTGATTTGTTATGATTTTCAGCTCGAAAAGCCCGGAACACCTGGCGGCAAGGCCCGAACTCCAACACCAAACGCTTCAATACCCGGTGGACCAAAACCAGTTGTGCCGCAGGCGCCGCCAGCT
This sequence comes from Atherix ibis, assembly GCA_958298945.1. Classification (NCBI taxonomy): domain Eukaryota; kingdom Metazoa; phylum Arthropoda; class Insecta; order Diptera; family Athericidae; genus Atherix; species Atherix ibis. The sequence goes on along the minus strand of OY282605.1, from coordinate 143,804,957 downwards.
GGCTATCCCAGCTCGCCATATCAACGACCACCAGATCCATACCAGCGACCACCTCCAGATCCAGCCTATGGACGACCTCCGCCGATGCCTTATGATCCACATGCGCACGTACGAACAAATGGTCTTCCGTTGTCCGGTGCCATCGCCGGTGGAAAACCGTAAGTGTAGAATCATAACCAATTGTGCCTGCACGACTTATCTTCAATATCGATTTGATAATTAATGATTTTCTTTCTTTCTCGGATAGTGCCTATTCGTTTCATATGAACGGTGAGGGAACCCTGCAACCGGTACCATTCCCGCCGGACGCACTTGTTGGTCCTGGAATTCCACGACACGCGAGACAGATAAATACGCTGTCACATGGCGAGGTAGTGTGCGCCGTAACAATCTCAAATCCAACCAAATACGTTTACACTGGCGGAAAGGGATGTGTTAAAGTATGGGACATATCACAGCCTGGAAATAAAAATCCTGTCAGTCAATTGGATTGTTTGGTATGTATTTGCGAATGTTAAAAATACTTCAAATGTGAACTTGTTTGTTATAAATTGTTTTGTGTTCCGTTTTTAGCAACGAGATAATTACATTCGTTCTGTGAAACTTTTACCTGATGGACGAACACTTATTGTTGGTGGTGAGGCTTCGAATCTTTCCATTTGGGATTTGGCGAGTCCAACGCCACGAATAAAAGCCGAACTGACATCGGCGGCACCCGCTTGCTATGCGTTAGCCATCAGTCCGGACTCAAAAGTTTGCTTCTCGTGCTGCAGTGATGGAAATATAGCCGTGTGGGACTTGCATAATCAGACGCTGGTGCGACAATTCCAGGGTCATACGGACGGTGCATCCTGCATTGACATCAGCCCAGATGGCTGCCGATTATGGACCGGTGGCTTAGATAACACAGTACGATCCTGGGATCTTCGCGAGGGCAGACAATTGCAACAGCACGATTTTAGTTCACAAATATTCTCATTAGGATATTGTCCGACAGGTAACAATTTTTTTTCCCACAAACTCGCTTAATATTTTGTAAGAAAATAACGGATCTTTCTTAGTTAAATTGAATTTAAATAAATTCTTCGAAATTTATCGATTCAATATTTATTAACGCACTTAATTAAAAGAATTTCGAACAATCATATGAGATTTTTTATTCTACTTTTTTTTTTTGCTACTTTTTTAAAGGTGAATGGTTAGCGGTCGGAATGGAAAATTCCCACGTCGAAGTGTTACACGCTTCCAAACCGGATAAATACCAACTGCATCTACACGAGAGCTGTGTGCTGTCGTTACGATTCGCAACATGCGGAAAATGGTTCGTTTCAACGGGTAAAGATAATCTTCTAAACGCATGGCGAACGCCCTACGGAGCTAGCATATTCCAGGTGAGAATTTCGTATTTGCTGTTGATTAGTGAAAATATTTTTTCTATTAGTTTTGTAATTTGCTGTTATTTGTACTCCCAATCAAGCGACATTTTTGTAAAAAGAAAAAATTGTAATTTTTCCTTTCATAAGATTTAAAAACAAATTGTTTGCTTTTACAAAATGGTTAACCATCGCCATTTTTGTTGACGTTAATTTTTCGAAATTCCAATCGTTTTAAAATTATTTTGAAACTGTGGTGTCACGAATGTAATATGGTGGCATTCCCGAATTGGTAGTGCAGCCATTTTGAATTTGAACATTGGAGCAATGTGCTGCTGCTTGGTGATATTTTGTCAGTATGGAGTTTATCTTCGAAATTAAAGATAGATTATAGAAATGCACATTCGCATATACTGCAATAAAAGTACTAAACTAAACACAATAGTACAATGTCAGTAATATCTTGTTGGGGGCTTTTAATTATCGATCATGTCCAATATTAGACGACACAAAAAATTAAAAATTAATACTTTTATGCATTGTTCCGATGCACTTTCCTTGCCATCTTATTTGTTTGCAATTATAAAAATTCGATCCATAAGCAATTATAAAAATTCGATCGGTAAAAAAAACCCAAGGTCGTACGGAACTCCAATGTTACCAGGTGTATAAAGCTTAAATCGGCTGTTTTTTAATTTAAAAAAACATGTTTTTTTCATAGAAAGCAACAACAAATTTATTCAAAGTACTTGCCCTCGCTAGCTACACATTTTTCCCATCTCTCGGGCAATTTGTGGATACCACGCCAAAAAAAATCCTTCTCTTTCCATCGGCGAAAACAGGTGGTAGTCGGAAGGGGCCAGGTCTGGTGAATGAGCGTGGTGGATAGCACCTTCCAGTTGAGTGTCTCCAAGTAGTTTCTGACTATTTTTGACGTGTGCGATGGTGCGTTGTCGTGGAGGAAAATCAGCTTGTCATGTCATTGTTGATAATCCGTCCTTTTTTCGCGCAGAGCACGGTGCAATTTGATCAGTTGTTGGTGGTAGCGGTGGACATTGACAGTTTCACCAGGTTTCAACATCTCATAGTAAACGATACCCTACTGATCCCACCAAACGCACAGCATCGTCTTCCGTCCGAAGCGATTTGGTCTTGGGGAAGATGTTGATGGTTGGCCGGGATCAATGCACGATTTTTTGCGTTTAGGATTCGCAAAATATATCCACGTTTCATCGCCTGTCACAATCCGATGCATGAACGACTTTCTTTTTTGTCTGGCGAGCAAGATTTTGTATGTGTTTTGGCGTCGCTCCATCTGCCTATCGTTCAATTCATGCGGCACCCATTTTCCGATCTTTTCAGACGCATGGAAATGGTTGGTTGAGTAACACCCAATTACTCCGCGAGCATTTTTTGCGATTGGGTATCGTCTTCATCCAAAAGAGCCTGCAATTAATGGTCCTCAACCTTCCCAGGCCAATTTTCAAGCTTCTTGTTTCACAAGTCAAAGTTGCCGTCTTTGAACCGACGGAACCAATCTCTGCACGTTGTTTCCGATAAAGCACTGTCACCATAGGCCTCCATAAGCATTCGATGCGATTTGGCTGTAAATTTCTTCAAATTGAAGCAGAAAAGCAGAGTTCTTTTTCTGGCACAAAACTAGACATGATTACCAAAGGAAAAATGTATGTTGTTGTACGAAATTGCTGACAATGTGCACTAATTAATGTTGACAGATGCCAAACTCAAAAAAAAAATGGCGTGCCCATGGTAGCTTAATACGCTCACTCACGCCATCTATGACCAAACAGTGGATTTAAGCTTATACACCTGGTAATGCTGCTAAAATTAGACTAATTCCTGAATTTAAAAAAACAACATTTCAAGGAGCTACTGACGTAATTATTCCAAGTGTATCAAATCAGTGGTGGAAGACATTTCTCCAATATCCTATTTAATACAATTAACAAGAATAAAAAGTGTAGGAGGGAATTGTTAGCGTTTAAAATTTAAATTCGCAATCGAAACGGAATTTTTTATTAGTTAGTTTCTATTATAAAAATAAAAGTTAAATCTAAAAATCAGATAATTATTTAAAAAAAAAATAAAAAAAAAATTATTATTAAAATTGATGATTGGTATTATTTCAGTCAAAAGAAACATCATCGGTGCTAAGCTGTGACATATCAACAGATGACAAATACATTGTAACTGGTTCCGGTGATAAAAAGGCCACAGTCTATGAAGTTATGTATTAATAATGAAATTAATTATTATAATAATTATAATAATAATAATATTAATAATAAAAATAATAATAATAATAATAATATTAATAATAATAATAATTATAATGATAATGGTAATGATTAAAATAATGATAAAGATAATGATAATGATAATATAAAAGCAGTAATAAATAATTAGTAATAGTGAGGATTAATTTGCAATTTATATTATGACTTATTCGACACAAGACCTTTTTCAATCAAAGGCAGAAAAGAGAAGCAAATGGAAAAGAAATGGCATGAAAAAAGGAAAAAATAAATATTACGGTAAAAATATATTAAAGTAAAAGGCAAAGGAGAAACAATTGTTTTTTTGTTGTTTGTGTAAAGGAATAAGAAAAGCAGTGGAGGTATTTATTTTCTCGTTGTAATCGCTAATAACACAAAAAAATAACATTGAGTTAAATTAATTGTTTGTATAAAAAATTGTTACACAAAAAATTTATAATAACGAAATATCTGCTTAAAAAATGATTTTTTTTTCATCAAAATTAAAATTCAATTAAAACCGTGTACTTTCTCTTTAAATATGAATTTTTTATTTTAATAGGTTACACCCCAACTTGTGCCGATTTATTTGGTATTAAAAAAAATTTTAAAAAACATTTCATTTCTTTCAGGGCAAATAAATCATTTAAATTTAATAAAATCCTTTTTTATAGAAATATTTATTTTTTCCTTTTTTTGTTTTTATTTGTAAGAAATATTTTTCATTTTTGTGTTAAATTTTTTCAAATGCACAAATCAAATAATATAAAATTAAATTGCTTATTTTAAAATTTAAAAAACAAAAAACAGGAGACAAAATTTATAAAGAAAAGAAGAAAGAAAAACAAATTTATCCTCTCTTAATTAATAATTATTTTTGAATAAAAGAAAATGTGAAAAAAAGCGAAAAACAGAATTCATTCTTGAATAAAATATTTAAAAAAAAAACGATGCTTAAATTAATAATAATAATAATAATAATAATAATAATAAGACGAAGAAGAAGAAAAGCGGGATATCTAATGGAACTCAGCCAGAGAGAGACAGAGAGAGAGAAGAATAATTAAAAATAAATAAAAAGGACAACAAATGTAAATTAAATTATTTATTTGATTTTGATTGAATTTTGTTTGTTTCAATTTATTTTTGATCAGTTCTGACCGCTTTTTATTGAAATTATATATTATTTTTATTTAACTTTGTATTATTTAGTTATCGTTTATTATCGTTTATTGTTTTTTTTATAGATCTATACACATTACATAAATAAAAATTAGTTTTTAATATTTATAATTATTATTATTTCTATTATTTTATTTTTCAATCGTTGCTCGATAATTGATTAAAAATAAAAAATCAAAATGAATAAAATGTAAAACAAAACAATAAAAACAAAAACTAATGAAAATTGATTAAGTAATTTACGGGCTGAACGGATTGATGGATGGATGGGGGGGTATAATCGTTATTTGTTATAAAAAAAATTGAAAGGGAAAAGAAAAAGGTAAAAGGGATGGAATGGGACATACGATTGAGATATAGAAAGGGAAAAAACAGAACTTTTTTGTGTAGTAAAGAATATGTCTATTATTGGAATAAGTAATTTGTGAAGAATGTAATAATTATAATAATAATAATAATAATAATAATAATAATAAAAATAATATAGTAATAATAATAACAATAATTAGTATAGAAAATGATTTCCTTTATCTTCGTTTTAATCGGTTTTTTTTTTTGGTAAACCTCTTTTGCTATAATTTAAAATATTTTTTTTTTCATTTCTATCATAAAATATATATTATAATAAGATTGATGATAGTAGAAATTGTATCCTCGAATTTTTTATCTTTGTTATTTTTCTACACGTTCTTTTTTTTTTTTTTTACTTTAAAATTTATTTATTATTTATATACAATAATTTTATTTTTGTTTGTTCTTAGATAATTATATTATTCGAATTAAAGATTTATTTAATAGGGAATTGAGTTTTAATTAAGTAAATATGTGTAAAGAGTAATCATAAATAAAATTTTCGTATAAATAATAGAATTTTCGATTATTATTGTAATTGTAAAAAAATACAAATTAGAGAACAAGAAAGAGGAGAGAGAGAGAGAGAGAGAAGAATAAGAAACAAGAAAAACAAATTAAATCACGATACACGCAAACAAATACACGACCCCCTTTCCTTCCCCCGCCGCTCCTGTAACCTCTCTAACTTATACAAAAATTCAATGTTCAAAAAAAAAAAGAAGGGAGAAAAAAATAGTGAATATTATTTAATAAATAAATCAAAGTTAAAAAGTGGAGAATAAAAACTTTATTGATAAATAGTTATTATTATTAAAAGAAATATTATTAAATATGAATAGAAGTATGATTTTAATTTTTTTTTAATTTTTTTTTTTTTTGCATTTGGCATCCTTTTAGTCTCACTTAAAAATGGTCCTTAAAACTTGAATTTTATTTTGAATCCATTTTATATTTGTTCAATCAAATTAAGAGAAAATGTGCGTTTTTTAACGCGTTCATAATATAAATAAACTATTTGAAAACGTTGCAAAAAAAAATTTAAGTTGTTGAAAAATTTTTTATATTTAAAAAAAATTCCACTTATTATGTTGTTTGGTTATATACATATGACATGTGTCGGTTTGAACACAATCTAAGAAGATTGCATTTCAATCAAGAACAATTTAGGCGTTTTCCTTTATACCAATTTTGCTACTAGTCGGTAGCTGCGAGTAGGTGACCAAAGGAAAGCCAAATTCTAAACACTAGTAGAAACATAACCTCAAAATAGTCAGCAACAATACTGAGTTTATTCACACATAAACAATACTTACAAAAATATGACTCTTCAACATAACCAACGAACCCGCAAAACTATCTATTTTTACTTTAGCAACTAGAATCCACCTAACGTAAATTGTATGCGCAACTCCCAGTTCAATGTGCTCGTTTGTTCGAGGTAGAGTAGATGATGACAGCTAGAACTACCGACTAGTAGCAAAATTGGTCCAAAGGAAAACGCCTTTTGTAACTGGTTGTGTTTATGTGGTTTGAGATATGGAACTGTCAGAAATGAGATGACGAAAATTTGAATTGCACAATAGCTTAGATTAAAGAATATCTGTATAGGTACTAACGTCAGTTTGCATAATTTCCAAAGCGGTGAGTAATCGTACATTTTTGTAGAGTTCTTTGTATATAAATGATAGCCAGTTAACTCACTTATTCCAAAGAAAAATACAATTTAAACACAACGACAGGTAATATTAATTTTTGAACAATCTAATTTAAATTATTCAGACACTACAAGTATATAAGAAGATTTACGATGGCAATTCTAAAAATCCTGTAGCACTTTCGCATGTAAAAAAAAATTTAAATAATTTATAAGCAACCTAGTTTTATAAATTTAAAAATATAATAAATAAAAAAATACCATCAAACAACAAAATTAACAGTATTAATAGATTTATTTGCTTACGCATAATAATATCATTAATGAAGAGAATGGGTTGGTTTCAAAAGTACCGCGTCAATTGCATACTGAACCTTTAAATTTTACACCCACCCTCTACCGTGATATACATCATTTCTGTTATTTTTGCAAATGCGTGCGTTTTTACGAATGTACTCTCAAAATAATTGGGTAGAATTTTTTTATATAGGTCTATCCAGTCCTTCTACAATCCCAACAAAATGTGAAAAAAGAACGTAAAAATTTAACCTATAAAATCTTAAATGCTCAAATTTACTATAAGACATATTTTCAATCCATAATTAAATTATTGTAAACTATAAATTGTTTATTTTTCTATTGGGAGGGCAAAGAAAAATCATCATAACATATATAAAGAATTTAGGTGTTGAGATAATTTCCATTTTGAAATTGTAAATCCCGTGACTCGTTCTTGTCGCTTTTCGCAATTGTGTGCACTCCCCACAGAAGATTGTTAAGATTTTAAAATATTTGACAGCGATTTTAGTTATTGTTACTTGTTTCCGGGTCGGAATTGTGTTCTGTTCGACCCAAAATGTTTGTTTTTGTCACCAAAATTAAATGTCAAAACCCTGAAGAAATTTATTTTTTATTTATACCAAACGAAGCTGTTTATTCACACTATCCATTGTTAAGGTCTCTAAAATGTTGACATCCAGTTTAAATATTTGGTAGGCGAGTGCACTTATTTCGAGGGATCAAATTAGTAAATATGGCGATTGAGGAAAAGCTCGAATACTTGCTTGCTATTCGTACCTTTAAGACGCAAAAATATTCAATTTAATAATTGCCCCAAAATTTTTTAATTATATTATCAGTTTCCATATACAACGAAAGAATTTGTTTAAATTTCTGTACAAAAATATTTTCGCTAAGAAAATTCTATGAAAGTAAATAAATAAAACACTAACCCTAGGAATATAACAACATTAATTCTTATAAGTTGATATAGAATTAAATGAAATTTGGAGTCAAAAGTTACGTAAACTTATCGTTTTTATCTTAAATTGCATACTCAGTTTCCTATATTAATAAGAATTTATTTGTTGAATACAAGGAAAATTTTCGAAATAGAAGTTATTATTTTTAATGAAAATACTTTAATTTAAACAATTTTAGTAAAATATTTGGAACTAAAAATCAAATAACATTTCACTTAATGGAAATTATGGACAAATTGAAACAGAATCGAAAGACTCAAATAAAAATGCTTAATATTCGCGAATAGTTGTTGTTTGTTGCCTTTAGAATTCACATTTCAGTAGTTATGTTGTTACTTAAAATGATAACAACAAACAAACAAACAAGGGGCATATTCGGAACGTGTAATTATATTAAACGCAACACACTTGCCGTCTCTAACTGGATTTTAAGAGCGGAGAGAGATTTAAATGTGTTGTACGGGATGCAAAAGAACCTAAACGAATAACTGCCAATTATAATTAATTTTTGGGGAATATTTCAGTGCATAATCACAATACTAGGTGGTGGTGGCAAATAGTGAATTTATTTATGGTAAAGCTCTACGATTAAAATGTGCAAAAACAATAAATTTATGTCTTTCTCATTCAACCTCAGACAAATGACAAGATTTTATGTGTTCAAATTTTCGAATTCAATATGTTACATTCGATTTTGTTTTTGTTTTTAACAGAATTCCGTTCTCTTATACATTTGGCCCGTGTTATTTTTGATTTTATCCCCTCCAATTGTTTACTCCTTTCCTTTTATAACGTATCTTTAGATAAAGTAAATAAAAAATTTATATATTTAACAAAAAAAAAAAACATCATAGATAAAAAAAAATATCGTAGAAAATTTTCGCCTTTTCTTTAATTGTACATATGTATGCAATGAATCTACTCGCACTGCTAATTCTATTGTTGTTTTTTATTTCTTCTTTTGTTTGTTTTTAATCCAATTCTCGCCAACAATGTAATAATAAAAATAAATTTTCTAAAAAAATTAACAAAAAAAAAAATAAAGCTTAATTATGAAATTTTGAAAATTATAATTATATATTTAAAATGAGAGAAAAAAAAATCAATTAAAAATATATAACAAAAAAAAAAAATCAATATAATTTTAATTATACCTTTTATATAGATAAGATTAATTATAAAATGAAAAAAGAAATTTATATAAATGATATGAAAAATATAATTAAAAAAAAAATTTAATGAAAAGCAACAACAACAACAAATAAAGTAAATAAATTCAAATTCAAATGCAACGGCAGAAATAAAATGTAGCAAACTTAAATGATGATAAAAATTAATTAATTAAAAATGAATTAAATAAAAAAGAAACAAAAAATTTAACATATATAAATATAGATTTAAATAATATTAAAAAAAAATTATATATACTTATATACATACATATATAGATATTTAGAATTATTATAGTAATTAATAAAAACCGAAATATTTTTTCTAAAGATCATTAAAAGAATTATATATATGCGTGTAAAATAATATATGTATGTATTTATATGCATATACATATATAGCAGAAAAGAAGACAAAAAGATGATGATAAAAATTAAATAAATGAAACGAAAAAAACAAAAAAAAAATCACAAACATTTAATAATTAAATTAAAAATTAAATATGTCAGACAGAAGAGAGGAAAACTAGTGTATAATAATAAAGAAAATTATTAAATTTTTTTTTTGTGGTATCGTAGAGAAATATACACAAATAAATATATTTATAAATGTATAAATTTATATTATAATGAGTATAATTGATAAAAAAAAATGAAGAAAAATTATTAATAAATGTCTCTTTTAGAATATAAGCTGAAGAATTAAATTTATTGAAGAGAAATTGCAACATAAAAACAAATTCAAACGAATTTGTTTTGCAAATATGCAATCTAGAAGAGTAATTTAACTATAACTATCTGTCAAAAGAGTAACGATTTATCAACAATAACAAAAAAGAAAAGAGAGCATTCGTGGTGTTCGCTCTAGAAGTTTAACATTGATAAACGTTGTAAGAGTACATCGGTTAAGAGAAAATAATATGTGGTAAACGAAATAAAAGAAAATATTTATTAATAAAATTCGTATAAACAATAAACAAAAAGAAAAACCAAGAAAAGCATTAAAAAAACCATTTATTTTCGATCAATTTCAAATGTGCTTTGTTTGAATGAAACAATTCTGATTGGATAAATAATATGTTGGCTAAATAAGTGAGAAAGAGAAGAAGAGTGCAAGAGTAAAAGAATTTTGTATGTTTTGTGTGAGTGCGTGCGTGTGCATCATCATGTATTATTTATATTCAATTTGAGCGAAATAAATAATATTCCACACAAACAAACGATAATAATAATAATAATAATTAAAAATAAACTTTTAAAAAATATCAACGGAATAAAAATTTATAAATGAATTTAAATTTAAAATAAAAAGAAAATCAATAAAAAAAATCTTACAAAAGTAAAATGTGAAAATTTAGTGCACATTATGTGATAAAGGAAAAATTAGTAGAAAAATCTAATTACACTGACAAGTGCAAAAAAAATACACTTAATTTTAGAAGAAAAACAAATATTAAACAGCAAAAATTAATTAAAATTAAAATAAAAAAAAACAAATAAAAATTAAAAATATTTATTTAATAAAAGTTCTGAACATAAATATTGTGTGTGTTAATAAAAACAAAAATTCTACAAAAAACTAATTAGAGTAAATTTGAAGACGAGGAAAAAAAAAATATTTAAAAAAAAAACGCAAACAAAATTAATTCATGTAAACATTTTGGTTTTTTTTCCTTTTATATTATTTATTTCATTAATAATAATAATTATTTAGTTTATTTCCATTATGAATCGGAGAAGTTTCGTTTAAGGGAAAAAATTGATGAAGAATACAAATGTAAAAGAGAAAACAATGATCTTTTAATAACTACTGTGAATCGGATCATCTATTGTGGATTTACGTACAAGCACGATTTTTGTGCGTACAATAAAATCAACTCACGCTTGTACGAAGGACCAGAAAAAATGCTTTGCTTACTGAATAGGGGCATGAAAAGTATAAAGGGTATTGGACGGATTTGAATGAGGCAATTTTTCAATACACTTATTTATAGTAGCTAATGCTTAACTACTAGCATCTAGTCGGTTTTACTGACACTGCAAAATGTATTTAATTCTTCATTCTTAATTAAAAATATCGCAAAATATTTGTTTATCATGACGCATTTTTTTTTGTTTTAAAAAGTGTATTTATTTAAATAAGAAGAACAAAGATCAGTCAATAACGTATTGCTGATTGTCTGAATTGAAAGAGAGCGAAACTAGCGGAAATTTGAAAAGAGCGAAACAAGCGGGAATCTGACGGCGTAATTTTCGGTGAGTATGGTGGGTGTGGCAACACATCCCATTCAAGCTCCAATATTTTTTGATGGGTGACCGAACGTGTCTTTCGTCTCGCGTTGTCGTGGTGGAATACAACTCCTTTACGATTAACGAGTTCTGGACATTTATGGATGATGGATTCTTTCAAACTGTGCAATTGCCGACAGTAAACTTCTGAATTGTTTGTTTGATTCTTTGGTAGAAGCTCAAAAAACACAATACCTTCAAAATAACCTTCTTCTGATAAATGTCCGCTTTCGATGTCGTATGAGCCGGTTTTTCAACCCACATTTTTTTTAACAATTCACTTCTGATCAGCAGTTATCAATTGCGTCAAAAACGGATCCTTTTCCTGATGTTGAGTGAGTATCCGCAGGTATTTGTGCGCGCCGACAAATGAACTTCTTTGAGTGCATGAGCAACCCAAATATCGAGCTTCTTCAGGTGGTCATGAACGGTCGAATGATGGATGTTCAGTGTTTCTGCATTCTCTTGTGTCGTTTAACTCTGATTTGACACAATCCTCGGTTTTTGTCGTCACCAACCTCGGTTTCCGTTTTTAGCCGAGGAGCGTCGTTGAGATCAAAGTCCCAGCACGGAATTTCGTGAGCCATCAGTTGGCACTGACGCTTTTGTAGAAAATTGTCACTTTGAACTTTACGCAATTTTTCACAAACTTGGCGCGCGTTCTTTCCTTTTCGGAAGCAAACCGATAGAATACGGCGAAAATGCAGTGTTTCGTCTTCCAAATTCTACTTTTCTTAAAACCAGTGTAAAAAAAAACAAAATGAATGAATTTTTCTTAAAAACGAAGCTTAAACTATCAACTGTATAGATGCTAATAACTCGAGTATTTCCAAAAATGAAGAAACGCCATCTGTTACAAAAATTCGCTATCCGACAACCGATTTATATTGAATATTGTTAAAAAAAAAGTTTATATAAAATAATATTGTATGTTTCATGCTAACAAAATTAATATCATTTTTGCCTTTTATGTTGAAATCATAAAATTATAGAATACTAGCGGATCTCGGCGTGCTTCACTACGCATGAATATTACTACATTGAATCAAATTCATTTATTTTTTTATTTGAAAAAAAAAGACAAAAAAATAATTAATCAATTCAATACAATAGTGTATACAACATTTTTTGTTTGATTGTGTGGTGCATGTATAAATAAATTTTTTGGTGCTCCCACTCTGGAACATGCTACGTATAATTGTCCGTGAGAAAAGCACGGTTCCTCCAAATTCACACCACACACTTGAAGAGTTTGTCGTTAAGCTTTATTAACGGTTATAGCAAAGGATAAACGCACGGGAAATTGAAGACGTTTGAATTCAAATGGCATGTCTGTTAGTATTAATGGGATCCGCGGTATCAGTACAACTTCTCCTATTGCTTTGCCGGTGATGATTGTTGCTTCGATCAAATTGGGCATTAATTTTTTCCATTGCAAAGTTTTGTTGAAGAGATTTCGAAGAAGTATGATCGATGAACCAACTCTTAAATTCAAAAGATGCGGTGGCATACCGGGTGGTTCCAAAGAATTCAAAAATTCAACCGGATAATTTACTGCGTCTTCTTCATTCGTAGCAGTATCAATTGATTTGTATGATACCAAGTCACCTGGCAATTTTTGTTGAATTTGAAAATTTATTTCATTAACATTTGCATTTTTGGTGCTTAAATTGTGCGTTCTCTTAACCAATCATGATTTTTGTAGTTTTGAACAATGTTTGGAAAAACGCGATCGATTAGTTCTTCTTTCGATAGTAAAATTGTGCAAAAGCTATTTGATAACGTGATAAAGCCATTTAAATCACTTGCAATTTTGCCATCGCCAATCTGCAGCAGTTGCTTTGAAAAGTCACGTGCTAATGGTTCATTTTGAATACGCACACGCATATTTATGTTAAGCGATAACTTCTGTACATTTCCCCAAAGGAACGAACTTTTTCAAACATGCATTAATTTCATCAGCTGGAGTTGATTTGGGAATGACGGGCAACGTTTGTCGAAAATCACCAGATAGCAATATTGATGCACCGCCGAACAACTGTTAATTTCCACGTAGATCCTGTAATGTTCGATTCAATGCTTCCAAAGATTTTTTATTGGCCATCGGACATTCATCCCATAGAATGCAAAGTTTTGCTGCTTGTTGCAAAACTTTGGCCATTCCAGAATTGCTTGAAATATTACACGTTGGAGTTTCAACCGTTTGAATGTTGAATGGCAATTTCAAAGCAGAATGTGCAGTTCGCCCACCATCTAATAATGTAGCTGCAATACCAGAAGAAGCAAGTGCCAATACAATTTTTCGTTCGGATCGAATTGTTGCTAATGATAATGAAATAAGAAATGTTTTTCCAGTGCCACCAGGAGCATCCAAAAAATATAATCCACCAGTGTTGTTAATGATAGCTTGCATGATTCTATCATATGCATTCTTTTGCTGAACATTCAATTGTGGAATGTGTGTTTGCACAAACGCACGCAAGTCATCATATTCGAATTGCTTTTCGCGTTGCAATTCTCGCTCAAATAAATCATGCATTGAACGATTTGGTGCGATCATGCCTAATTGCCCTAATGCTTTATTTGCAATCATTTGGCCAATATAAGAATGCATATTGTAATCAATTGTGCTATCATAATTAAAAATTAAAAACACCGTTAGTTCCATAGATTCAACGTGTATTTGCTGTGTATATGTCATCAGCATAGTATGCATACAGCACACGCTCATAGAATCATAACTCACGAACGCGTCGACCGATTTCGTGCACATCTATATATAAACAATATACACAACCATACGAAAAAAAACCCTGAAAATTTGATCGAAATCGGTACGACCGTTCGTGAGTTATAACATGTCAACGAACTTGCAACAATTTTTTATATATATAGATTACAATACTAATAATTGCAAATTAACACCGGGGATAAAATGGGATGCTTTAGATTGCGTTTCTATATGGTTTGAGGACCCCTGCTCCCTTAGATTATAGCAGAAATGTATAGACTTCTACACGAAAATTCTATCCAAATTTTTTCAAGAATACATTCTTAAGAACGCACACATTTGCAAAATAACTTTTAACGAAACACTTCGTATTCTTAAATAGTTAAAGTTCCTATTTCCTGTCCTGAAGAATAAAACTATTTATACAAATATATTAATTTATACTGACTTGTTCGTAAAATATTAATTTAATAAAACCGCACTTAAACTTTCACTTCGCAATAATTATCTAAAATGTCAACATTAAAAGTATGCAATCATTTCAGAATGATACCACTTCGTAGAAAATGGCGTCTTTTAAAGCTCTCCACAAGTCTACAAAATTGAGGCGCTTCCATATTTCATTGATATTTACAAAATAATTTAATAAACCTAAAATAAAATTGAATTTAATACCAGAAGATTCTACTAAAAATAAATGCTGCCTTCTGTCGTGTCTAAATTATATTTTTGATTGGAATAAGTGCGTCAAAATGAATATTAATTATGCTTTTGGAATTCAATAAATTTCTATTACGAAAAAAAGATGTCAGTGAGTGTCATGTCTACATAAAAAATCTACACAAATGTATGCAAGTAGTACAATTTCTCGCCGCTTTTGCATTAATTTAGACGTACGGGCCTATTCAGGAATTCTTTAATCTAAGGTAGATCCATCGAGATCTAAATGTCATCGTATTCACTTTATTTTTTAGATTATATAGTATAAGGACAGACAATTTAAGTGCCAAATTGAACCCAAAAAAAGCCGAATACAACTTTAAAGCGCATGCATACTGCTCAAAGGCACCACTTTCAGATATATTGCTTTGGCGCATATTTATAAAATAATAGACGTGGTTATTTAATATAATAAATTTAGAATTCGAAACTAAATAAAACCATTTTTTTTGTTGCTATGAATTCATTTGTTTACATAAAAATGTTTACATTTGAAAACATGAAGAAGAACTTCTACAATACTTACTATTCTGATTAAATTCTGAAAATATTTCAAAAAATAAAATAGTTGTTATAATAAGAAATTTACTTATATCGTCGTTATATTGCCCAACGGAAGCAGCTTCAGCGTTAACGCCTTAAGGCGGAATAGTTATATATCATATATTATTACTCAATGATATAATAATGGAAGTTCATAAATAATGGAAGTTATATTATTATAAATAATTCATGTCCTTGATTTTTTAGGACACTTACTAAAAAAAATCAATTCCGTCATTGGAACGTCATTCCGATCACAACTAATCGACTGTCATTGATTACATTCAATGTTGCACAAGAGTTTTTAAGTTATTAAGCATTTAGAACACTCGAAATCTAATAAAAATTACTAGAATGATAGGCAACTATGACCTTTATCCAAATATATGTGTATAATTAGTTTTTACCGAAAATTCACCTAAAAAATTGTTGAAATACACGAATCTTTAAGTTTCCGCTTAACTAAAACACTTTTTAACTGAACACTTTAATTTCTATAAATTTATTAATATAATAATACTTATTTCACTTCACTTTTTATAATAACTACACTTTTTACGGTACAAAAAAAAACACAATATTAAAAAATTTAGCCCACACGAAACGATTGTTTACAGTCGATATGTCAAAAAGGCAAATTGAAGGAAAAATAAGCTCCGCTCACCAAAAATGCGGTTTTTAGTTCTATAAGTATAAGTAAAGAATAGATGTCAGGCACAACAGTTAAAAAGATTTTTACCAACTTTTCGATTGGTATTTTTGTATTTTATTCTTGTTTTTTTTTTGTGATCCAAAGTAATTTTAAATGGCGGTTAATAGATGGGTAAGGGTCGACAGATTTGTTTTTTGTTGCATTGCAATTGCGCGTTTTTTTTTGGTATCAATAAAATTACTTTACTTCTTTCAGGGCCATTTTGTTTTTTAATTTTTCGCAATATCGACAACGGTTTCATTAAGATCTTAAAAAATTGATTGGGAAATCAAAACTTTGAGAGATTACGTAAACGAAATGGAGGCCAAAAATTAAACTATTTCAGTAAATTGCAAATAACTAAAAAAAAAGTAAATGAATTTTTTGAAATTTTTTTTTCTTGTTTTTCTTTTTGCAAACAAGTCATAATTCAAAGGCACTAATGGATGGACAACTTCGAAAGAACAAAAATGTGAAATACATAACTAACTTATCAATTAGGGTTGTCGGCGTGCATTGGCTACCAGGATTTTTGGGAATTTCCAGACATACCATAAATGCGCAGTGAGCTACGCTGAATACTGCCAGTGGTTGAGTAGTTGGCAAACAAAACAAAGTTTACCAAAGTTCTGTGCGAGCAACC
The DNA here is from genome assembly GCA_958298945.1 of Atherix ibis. Taxonomy (NCBI): domain Eukaryota; kingdom Metazoa; phylum Arthropoda; class Insecta; order Diptera; family Athericidae; genus Atherix; species Atherix ibis. Next base: position 143,788,070 of record OY282605.1, on the reverse strand, counting down.
TGCTTAGAGTAGAGATTGCTCATATTGTTCTTAAGCTTAGATTACACCGTGCGTCTAATAGACGATCTAAACGTCAAAATTCCCCTTTTTTGCGCGAGCACTCACTCACTGTGCGCGTGAATGCGATTGTACAGGTTTGCCACAAACAAAGTTTATGTATTTTACGATCAGTCTAATCATAGTGTAATCGTTTGAATGAACAACTGCAAGAATAATTGATTCGTGCCATTTAGGCAAGCAAAATTGTTGAAATTCCTTTTTGATCGCGTGATTATTTGTCCATTTTTTTAATTGGTAAATTCTCTAGTTGGTCTCTTTTAGTTTGTATTATGAATAATATTTTCACATTCATTTAATTTATTTTGATTATTTCAATTTGTTTTATTTAATTTTGTAAACAATTTTTTTATTTTACTTTAACATTTCAATATTAATTTTAACATTGATAATTTCATATTTCACAGGCACTGTCATTTTATTAAACATATTTATAAATTTATATGCGAACGATTTGTCGCTAATTGTTTAAATGTTCATTAAGTAATCTTAAATAATAAATATTAAAGTAATAAATTAAATTAAATTTATCACAAATCAAATAATTACGAATGAATTAATATGCCAACCCAACCACACAGTAAATATGAGAACTGTCAAATGCGATGAGTTCCTAACGAGCAACAGGAACGATTAAATCATGTATAGATTCGCAATATTTCCCCTTCTACATTCTGGCCACCAGGCAAATTTGCGCGCTTACGTGCAAAAATCGTGCACTCACACGATCAGTGCAATTAAGTGGTGAAATTTACGAAAGTTAACTTTTCGATTTGACAGCGAACCATTGGCGAGAGAAAATAATCTATTAGTTGCACGGTGTAATCTAAGCTTTACTCGTAATTTCCTTTTTGCACCCACGTTATCTCGTCTGCCAATTAAGTGTCATTTAGTAAATGCCACTATAACCAAAAAAAAAAAAATCCATTATGGAGCTTCTAGATTCATCAATTCCTTCTAAGTCCTCGTTTTCATGTTATTCTATAAACTGACAAGCTTCGCAAAACTAATTAAAATAAACTACTCCATATCATAAACTCCTGACTCATGATTGTGACGGTATATAAATGGCAGATAACACATGTGTGACGAACCTTCTAAGAATAAATTTTTAAAAATATGACTACTTCGTGAAACGAAATTTGGAGAATAGTCCCTAATATGGTGTTTTTTTTTGGAATTCCATAATACCTTCTAGAAGAAGTGATTACAGTTCAGCTTATTTCTAGAGAAGCAAGAAGTAAAATCCAAATGGCAACCGTTTATAAAATTTCCTACTGGGAAAATACACATAAAAATTACACAAACACAGACTATCAATACGAAATAAAATTTCAAAAAATAAAAAAAAATTATAGACAGTCATTGGGCGAATTGACATCATCGATATACACTTGGTATGCATACGTGCCCAGGTTCGTTTGAGGTTGAGGCCCTTAAATAAGCATTTCGTTTCTTATCAATATTACTTGAAATTATCTCTATAATAACTATAAGTGAATATAATGTAAAGAAAATCCACATAAATAAATATATAAAAAAATTCTAATAGTACTAGTAATAAAAAAAAAACCAAAAGAAGAAAAGGATGCGATATAAATGTAAAAAAATGTTATATTGTTTAAGGTGAAATATGTGTATAAGTTGTGAATCATGAGAAAATGGCACGATTTTAAAGTGAAGAAAGTAAATAAATAAATGCAAAAATAAAATGAATTCTATATATATATGTGTATATATATGAATAGAAATTTATTATAAACAAAATAAAAAGAAGAAAATTATGGTAAAAAGTGAAATTCTATAAATAAAATGATAGAAGTGAAAGTAAGTAAAATATATAAATGTGCATGATTTTAAATGAGATTTGGGCAAGGCCAATCAGATAATATCCTTCAAATAGAAAAGGATGCTTATCAACAACCACAAAAAAGGGATGATAATGAAAAAAGAAGGACGATGACCACAAATAGATACTCTTCTGAATATAACAATCTATTAGTAGATCGTTGCGAATTTAAAAAAGTAAATTTCAATAATAAAATTTAAAGAGAAAAACAATTGTTTCACTTACACAAAAGCAATCCTCCTTTCAATTATAGAAATGCCATATTATCGGCCTCGTTATGTAAAATTGACAACAACAAAAAATTATAACAAAATATATATTCAAAATAATTAATTTAAAAATAATAAATGAAAACTCTAATAATATACAAAAGAAAATGGAAAAAAAAAATAAAAAAAAAACAAAAAAAAATATATAAAAATCTATTGCTATTGTTACAGATGGAAATTAAAAGGCATACCTTATAAATGAGATAAGAAAAAGGAAAAAAAAATTTATTATTAATATCTAAGATTTGATTGTAATTAATTCTCTTGTAAGTAAAATTTTAACATTTAAGATATAAATGATGAAAAAAAAATAAAAAGCGAAATGGAGATGATAAGAGGAAAAAATATTATTATATTATTAATTATAATAAAATAAACGTAAATTGTAAATTTTTTGGAGAAAAAGAAAACTGCTCGTTTTGATTAATTTTATTTTCTGAATGGCTATTACCGATGGTGATGATTAACGTTCGTTTTTGTTAATTTTTAATAGATGGCAGCATGTAGGTATGGCGTAATTGTGTTTAGATTATAGTTGAACTGGATAAGATTTATCCGCTTAAACTTTCACTTCGCGATAATTATCTAAAAAGTCAACATTAAGCACAATAAATGTATGCAATCATTTCAGGATGATACCATTTCATGAAGAACGGCGTGTTTTAAAACTCTCCGCAAGTCTACAAAATTGAGGCACTTGATATTTGTTTGTTATTTACAAAATAATTTAATAAACCTAAAATACAAATGTATTTAATACCAGAAGAATTAAAAAAAAGAAGATTGGCAAAATAACAGAAACGGCGTAAATGAGTGGGGGCCAATTTTAAACTTCAGTATGCGATTGAGATTTGAAAAAATCTTCTGGCAACCAATTAAATAATGTAATAATTTATGGGTAATGCCAAAGTTGAGCGCAAAAAAGTTTTTACTTTTACTCCATTAAAAAAGTGTGTATTTTATTTAACTTTATTTTCCGAAGCACAAATTGGATAACGCTTTGTAAGCAAAAGAAATATGACCAATTTTTCGTATACAAACACAAGAAAACAAGATATTAACTAATCTATTATACCTTAGATTATCCATACAATAGAGGGTATTTCAATTTTGGTCTATAGGAGGCAGTTAGATCAGTGCGACAAAATTCAAAATGGAGTAACAGCGCGAAACAATTTGAATAAAACGGTTCAGTGTTCAATGTAAATTGATATTTTCAAATAATTAACACTAAAAGTGTATAGAAAATAAATTGCGACTATTTTTAATATATATATGAGTAATATTTTAGTGATATTGGCACGTGTTCATCTAGTACGCAGTAGTCTTGAGTTCGAATCTAGACAGTCACATAGCTACGTTGTGCCCTTTAGTTGTGACGCTGAATTTTTTAAATTTTAGCACAAATCTTTCTACAAATGACATTAAAAATAACTGGTTTGTCCAAAATTCTCAATAGATTTATAGAAGAACTGGATAGGATTCTACACAAAAATTCTGTCCAAATTTTGTTGACAATACATTCGTAAGAACGCACACACATGCAAAATAATAGAAACGCCTCAAATCAGTGGGGGCCAATATTAAACTTCTTTCGATTGAAGCGGTTCATTTGAAACCATTTTCATATGTTATGTCATTTATGCGTAAACAAATAGATTTTTCGATCACTTTTTCACTATATTCATTAAGTGCAGTTGGATTAAATAAATAATGATGATCACTTCAAATTTTTATTTAACCCATCTGCACTCAATTTCCTTTAAATTTTCTTACACAACTTTACGTACGCCGACACTGAACTATTTTCTAGTAAACATTAAACTGTCAACATTATATTTATTAACATTTATTCAATGACAAACTTTTCATTTTTTAATCAATTTTTGGACCAAATAAATCTTGAAAAGCCATTTAAACACATTACAAACTAAATTTTTGTTAATTTCTGTAGTAAAAATGAAGATGTCAACTTACCTCATTCCATTGAATAACCAGTAACCCTTTTTTAACAACAATATAAGTATTTATATAAATACTTACTTTTTAGTAAATACTTCAAAAAAGGATAAAAACCACACTTTCCGATAAGTGTCAAAATAAAAACTTTAAAAATAACAAAAGTATGCAAGCATTTCGGTATGCTACCACTTTCATGGAGAATGGCGGGTTTTAAAATTCTCCGAAAGTCTACAAAATAATTTAATAATCCTAAAATACAATTGCATTTAATACCAGAAGATTTAGAAAAAATAAATATTGCCTTCTGTCATGTTTAAATTATATTTTTGTGCGTAATAAGTTAAAATGAATATAAATTATGCTTTTGGAATTCAGAAAATGTCTATTACGAAAACTAGATATCAGTAGGTGTGTCATGTCGACATAAAAATATCTACACAAATGTATACAAGCAGGACGATTTCTCTCTGCTTTTGCAATAACTCAGACAGAATATTGCATATACATCTTAGATATATACGCACACACCTGCAAAATAACTTTTAACGAAACACTTTGTATCCTAAAATAGAAACTTTCTATTTGCTGTCGTGAAGAATAAAACTATTTATGCAAATGTATTAATTTATACTGACTTGTTCGTATAATATTTAAAATTTAATAAAATAGCACTTAAACTTTCACTTCGCAATAATTATCTAAAATGTCAACATTAAAAGTATGCAATCATTTCAGTATACTACCACTTCATAAAGAATGGCGTTTTAAATCTCTCCGATATTGAGGCGCTTGGATACTTGATTGATATTTACAAAATAAATAATAAATCCAAAATACAATTGCATTGCATATCAAAAGATTGTACAAAAATACATATTGAATAAAAATTTTTGAATTCAATAAATTTCTATTACGAAAACTAGATACATTTGTGTAGATATTTTTATGGAAACTAGACATAAAAATATCTACACGATTTCTCGCCGCTTTTGCAATAATTTAGAAAGAAAAGTTTTTGACGTACTGGCCTATTCAGGGATTCTTTAATTTAGCATTCGGTGAGTTTAATTCGTTCAACTTTGAATTTGCGTCAAAATTAATAAACCAAACTTCGGTTTATATAAGCTATTTTGGATTTTTTTCCATTTTCCATAAGCCCACGCATCCGTAGATCGCGTTGTCATTGTCACTATCAATCATAAAAAAAAAACAAAGGATAAGCGAAAATTTACATTATTACGATTGATAAAAACAGGAAGAAAAATGGCGGCTGTCTGTCATTCATTTGAGTGTTAACACACCTTGCACGCATACTAAAGCAATGAAAAGTATAATCACAGGATACAGAATTCTGTCAACTTATGATTCTGTACAAAAATTTCAAGGTAAAAAGTTATGTGGTCCATTTGGCAATTTCTTGTTCACGTTTTTGTAGTTTTTTATAAGTTGCATACGCCAGTTTGGAGGTATGGACGTTGATCTTTTTCTAGATAGGAATTCCATAAATCGTCGATCAACGCCTATTCCAGAAGGTAATTATTATAAAAATAACATCCTGGTAGGCAGGTTATAGTCTGGTGGCAGTCAGGTAAGCTCCGTCATAAGACAGGGGTGAAGTCTAGAAGGTGTAATAGACTTGAACGCACTGTAGGGAACGGTAGCACCACAACCAAAGTCCTCCGTAACGATATGAAGCTTAGGACGCATATACGGAAAAATCTAGTATCACTTTTTCTATTAACACAACAAATCGTAGCAGCCACCAGCACAACACAAACTGGAACAGGAACGAATCAGAGCTTATATGAGTGTTAGCAGTGCTCTATTTAGAGAGTATGTGAAATATAGCAATATGATGGAGTTCAGGACAAGTAACTGCTCTTGCTGGATTTTCGGCTGTCACTTTTGATCATAAAGAAGTTTTCTAAGTAATCATAATCAAAATTGAAAAAAATCAAACAAAATAATGCATAAAAATTAAGTAGTTGGAAGTAGGTAAAGGTCCTTTTTGGAGTAAATTTGCCATCTTTGGGGATTTCCTTACGTTTGCAAGCATATAGAAAATATCAACACACTCAGTATTATGTCTGAAAACAAAATATGGAACACTATAGATCACTAATGCAGAAATGGTACTAGGTGATGCGACAAAAATTCGGTTGGTAGCTTTTTTCTTTTAAATATTCTGCTTAATGTGTGTGTGTCTCCTCATAAGGCCATATTAGACAGGACTCATTGTAAGACTAAACTATCCATTCCATTACCAATGAGTCTTCCCCCAAAGGCAATCACACCTTCGGAAGTTACCAATTTAATAAAACTCCTTAGCAAAAATAAAGCTCCTAGCTATGATCTTACCACCTCCAATATACTCCAACAACTTTCTAAAAGAGCAATTTTCTTCCTTACTATATTAAATAACTCCATCCTTCGAACAACATATTTCCAAATCCTCTGCAAATATGTCATTATAAAAATTATCCCTAAACCCAATAAACCAACAAACCGACCCACTTCCTACAGACCAATAAGTCTCCTCCCAAGCCTTTCAAAATAATTTGCAAAAATAGTAGTCCGCCGCTTGCATCCCCTTCTCGAATATTCAAATTTAATTTATAATCATCAATTCAGTTTCCGCTCCGAACACCTTACTACCCAGCAGTGTCATCGAGTTGTCGATTTCATTGCATCCCCTTCGGAAATAAAAGAGTACTGTCCCGTTGTGTTTCATGATATGACTCAAGCTTTTGATAGAGTTTGGCACCTGGGTTTACTCTGGAAACTCAAGAGGATTCTTCCTTTTACCTATTTCCTAGGTACCCAATACCTTCTTTGCTACAAAGGCCGACGATGCGGATTGCCTTGCACCTAGCGAAAATCCCCAAAATGCTTCCGAAATTCTCCAAACCCTATAGAACTGGTTTGACATGGAACCCACATACAAGACTTAACATAAAGACAAGAACTAAAAAAAAAATACCTACACCTACTTCGATTTCTAGATAAACGTTCTGAACTTATATTTTGATCGCATTCAAAAAATACTTTTACACAATGCCCTACTGAAACTCATCTAGACTTACGGACTAAAACTTTGGGCCTCTACTTAGCCTTGCAATATTCATTGAATGCGATCCCTTGAATCAAAAATACTCCGTACAATAGTCGACGCTCCCTTTTATGTTCGCAATACTGTTTTTCATCGTGATCTTGAAGTCCCATTTGTTTTTGCTGTGGCTGTATCTCGTTATAAAAAGTTCCATTCCCGTATCTCCAATCATACTAATCCTCTTATTCAAGAATTATCCTCCACTTTATTTTCTAGAAACATTAATCGAAGACTTCATTGGTCGCGTGATTTATTACAATACTAAGTCATAATAGAAGCGCACGCTAGCAGGAGAAGCTTCTTCTCTGCTAGCGTGCGCTTCTATTATGACTTAGTATTGTAATAAATCACGCGACCAATGAAGTCTTCGATATACTCCCCACACTACGGCCTTTAAAAGATCACCAAACTGCCTTTGCCGGGTGTTCGAAATAAATAACAGGACTTAAAAAGGAAAAAAAATTATTCTGCACACTCTTCGAATAAAATGCAATTTTATAGTGCTCTTCAGAGATGGCGCTGTGCCCCATTTTATATTCTACTACGATAGAATCCATAAAAATGTTGATTGGAATAATAAAAATTTTGAACTTTTCAAGATGTTCGGATTTTTTTAAGTTTTTTTATCGCATAGCCCTACTGACTAAGTTTAGTTTTTTTCTAAAATAAACTTGCGGATAAGATTGTAGGTGAAGCTCCCACATTTTGATAGCACGCACCGCCGTTCCTCACTTTAGTGTTGAAATATTATTAAAATCAGTTTTTTTATAAATCACTTGCGCTAAAGGAATTATGAATATCCTTATAATGTTATGGTACAATGCGCGTGTGGAAAGTATTAGGAGGGATAAAGAGAGGGATGTCGGTGCACTTTGCTCTTAAATAGCTGTGATTTTAATGATTTAGAGTGTGTTGTTTATGGCCAAAAATGCGCGCACAAGTAACGATGCGTGAGCAAGGGCGTTATCATGGTGCAAAAGCCAATTTTTGTTCTTCCGCCAATCCGGGCGTTTCTGGCGGATTGCTTCTCGCAACTTGCGCATAACTTGCTGGTAATATTCCTTATTGACCGTTCTACTCTGTGACAAGAATTCATAATGCACCACGCCCCTGCAATCGAAGAAAACTAAGCAAAACCTTCACATTCGACCGAACTTGGCGCGCTTTTTTCGGTGTTGGCTCGTGCGGCAGCTTCTATTGGGATGATTGACCCAATTATGACCCTCTGGAGCAAATTTGGATCGTCGCGGGCAGAGTCCAATATCTCCTTAGTAATGTTAATGCGATGCTGTTTTTGGTCGAAAATGGGCAAAAATCGAAGACGAGCCAAAACACGTGCAAGCAAAGCAGCTGCCAAAAATTAACTGAACATTCAAAATGGCCAAACTTGTCGGCATAAGTGAGAGACATGAGTACCAACATAATGCCACAAAAAAATCGAATATACGTAACCCGCGGAAATTCAAAATTCGCGATACTTTTTGAACAGACCTCGTATACCTCATTTAGTAAGTGCAGAAGCGCCTGCCTATATATCGAAATTATATTCCAGCTTGGCTAGATGAGATGCAGTGCAAAAATGCTTGCATCGCTCAAGCAAACCTAAATATTTTGCAGCATTTTTGATAGTATCGGGATTTTCAATAGCAACTTGACACTTCATATTGAAAATACTCAAAAGTGTGAAGTTGCTATTGAAAAACTCGATATTAAAAATGTGGTTATTCCAACGGAGAAGTTTTCATTAACAGCACATTCCAAGAATAGAAATTTTTTTCGATTTCAGTTGTGGAAGTGCCATTTTTCATGATTTCGGCTTCGCTTTAGAGACAGGGAGACAGATCTGTGTTTTGGAGGTATTAAAATCCACTCTGTGCATCGAGAACAGAATTGATAATTCGGAATTAAATTTGAGGATTCGGCGACGGAGGACTATTTTTTCAAATATTTTTGAAAGGCTTGGGAGGAGACTTATTGGTTTGTAGGAAGTGGGTCGGTTTATTGGGTTTAGGGATAATTTTTATAATGGCAAATTTGCAAAGGATTTGTAAATATGTTGTTCGAAGGATGGAGTTATTTAATATAGTAAGGAAGATAATTGCTCTTTTAGAAAGTTGTTGGAGTATATTGGAGGTGGTAATATCATTACTAGGAGCTTTGTTTTTGCTAAGGAGTTTTATTAAATTGGCAACTTCCGAAGGTGTGATTGCCTTTGGGGGAAAACTCATTGGTAATGGAATGGATAGTTTAGTCTTACAATGAGTCCTGTCTAATATGTCCTCATGTGGAGACACACAAACATTAAGCAAAATATTTAAAAGAAAAAAGCTACCAACAGAATTTTTTTCGCATCACGTAGTACAATTTCTGCATTAGTGATCTGTAGTGATCCATATTTTGTTTTCAGGCATAATACTGAGTGTGTTGATATTTTCTATATGCACAAAAAACACTTGCAAACCTAAGGAAATCCCCAAGAATGGCAAATTTACTCCAAAAAAGACCTTTACCTACTTCCAACTACTTAATTTCTATGCATTATTTTCTTTGAAGTTTTCATTAACACACATTTTAAAAATGGAAAGTTTTTCGATTTCAGTTATGCATGATTTCGGCTTCGCTTTAGAGACAAGAGACAGATCTGCATTTTGGAGGTATTAAATTCCACTCTGTGCTTCGAGTCCCACAGTAATATATGTTACTGTCGCTATTGGAATATAATGAGTTTAACATACATTGTCGTTCCATCTCCATGGCCGAAGATCTATGACGGAATCAGGAAACGAGCATGAAAAACTGAGAGAGACTTTCATCAGTAAAACATGGGATTGGATTCAAAGTAACAGATAAGAGATCATTTATGGAAAATTAGAAAAAGGGTCGGAGATAGAACCGTGAACACTGGGGAACACCAGCATTTATTTGGTAGACTACAGACTTGACGCCATCCAAAACAACTTGCACTGAACGATTCGAAAAGAAGTTTGTTATATAAGAAAATATCGATGAAAATAATCGTCTAAAATTACTTACTGAATATAGTATAATGTTAATGAGCATATTCAATTCGTATGCATTTTGCTAGCCTCAAAATTAAATACTTATTTTCACAAAAAAAATAGAAGAAAAAAAAATAAACTCTTACTTAAGAGTTACGAGAAATGAGGTTATTTAACGTTAACTTTAGGACATATTCACTATTTTGACTTTCGGTTATATCCAGAACAATTATAGATACTAATAGTGAATGAGAATTTAGGAAAACATCTAATGCGAAATAAAGTTTCCATCGAATTCGGCATTGCCTAAAGAGATCCCGTTTTGTGAGGCACTGTGTCAATGTTTGCGTAACGCTGTAACTTAACTAAAGCGGAACCTTACGCTTTTGTTGTAACTTTTTTGGTAGGAACATTTTTTTCAGCTTCATTTCATTTTATTACTTTTGACAAAATAACCAGAAGCACAAATGAAAGACAATCAATCGCAGGTATCACTGAGACCGATTACACAGCACTCTTCATCAAGTAAACAATATAAAAGACTTTTTGTTAATTCTTCAAAAAAAAATTCACTTGACTTGATAACAAGAAATTGATATTCTTAATGTTGAATCGTAGACAGCCGCACAAAAAAAAATCAATCCAAACTGCCAATGTTAGGGCAAAATTGAAAAAAGTTTTATTTAATAAATAAAAAAAAACTATAAATACAATATTTTTAAAAATATATTTTCCTAAAACGAAAATTATTATCGAAATTATGCTACAATAGTTAATCTCAACCGTGGTGAGTTTTATTCTCTTTGGGCTTTCGGCCAGGCTTGACTTGTTGCAGATTGCATGCGAGAATGATTCCTTTCAGTTTGTTGGCGGCTAATTTCCTTTCGTGTACCTTTCGATGCTTGGCTAAATGGTCTGAACGGGAAAAGCATTTTGTACAATACGTGCACTTGTAGGGTTTGACGCCGGAGTGGGATCGCCGATGCCTCGCTAGCTCGTCCGATCTGGAGAATTTCCAGGTGCAGTTCGGCCATGTGCACACGTACGGTTTGTCGCCTAAATGACGGCGAATGTGCGCTTTCAGGTGTGCTGGTTTCGCGTAAACTTTTGAGCACGTACCGAATGTGCAGGGGAACAGTTTGTCACCGCCACTTTCCGTTTCACAACTGGAAGTACTTGTTCTATTGTCGTAATTGGAGGAGATCTCCCCCTCTTGTGATTGTCTGTTCTGGATGCTAGTGGGTCTAAATTTTAAGTTATCTGAACTCTCTTTAAGGAAAATATTGCACGAATCGTTGCACAATGGCGTCCTTTCCGGTAGGAAATCTGTCAGTTCGGGAATCTCGATAAAGTTTTCCAGAAACGCGTTCTCCCAGTCCTGCTCCTTTACATGCAGGACATTTGCACCGACGCCGACACCGATACCGTCCAAACTGTTTTCGTAGTCGCTCGTAAACGGTTCGAATGTTTTGCCGTAATCGTTGGTTAGAAAATTAACCAATTCGAACGATTCACGGTTCTCGACGAAACTGTAGTAATCGACATTTGTGCGATTAATGTTGAGATCCTGAACGCTTTTGCTCATTGGCGAGCTACTGGTGGTGTAATTCCAAATTGAGAATTCATCGTCGAGTTCCGAGTAGAGCTGGTGAAATCCGTTCGAAAGAAAATCCATTTTGTACTCTTCGATTCACAGTCAATTTAGAAAATTGCGTCTGTTAATAAATCCACTAAAATTTTGCTAGAAAAACTCCGTACTTTGTAAGATGCTCGTATTCCAGAGCTGATCCATCCGATCGATTAGTATGTCTTCAAATAACTAAGTGGATATCGACAAGTACAAATCAATAAATGTGACAAAACATCGAACAGAGGACATCGATTCGAGACGAAATTGCCAACAACCGATGTAGATCGTGGCACATCGTATGTCTCGGTCTCTCTCGTCATAACTGATAATTTTTGCATCGAATTAGTGCTTAATTACACAGGCACATTGATTAGGAGTCCACAGGACAGACAATCATCATCACACATGCAACCATCGCTGCGATTGTTTTTAAACGTCAGCCAAACTCTCTACCAGCCCGATGATCCCTTGGGGGCTATTAGATCGCTTCATGTACCAGACGGTGTCAGTTCAATGGATGTGCTCGCACTCTGTTCGCTGACGTTCTATTCGAATGTGTGTTGGGTCCTCATCGGGGAATTGAATTGAAATTTTCGGTTGTCCGAAGCATGCTCATCGCATCGAGCATAGTTCATTTGCGCGATTATATTTTTCAACAGACTGAAAACAGATCTGCACTGGATCAGATTACAATCCAAATACATAATTACAATCTTTCATAGCAAAGCACAATTTTTTCGTTTTCTGTTTATTTATTTATGCTGCTAATGAGCTCATCATCGAATCGCACTCATACCTAATAGAAACCATAATTTCTACATTTATTTATTATCGATTTGTTAACATATTAAATATTTAAAATAAGAAGAAGTAAAATTCTGTCTATTCAGTGCTGAAGTGCTGTTTCCTTTTACCTTAACTATTGGAACAATTATTAAAAAAAAAACGGTTTTTAATTTTGGTTAATTTGCAGTAAGACAAATTTGGCATAACCGCTTAGACCGTACAAGCCACATGGCGATAGAAATGCCTCGCCCTTGGGGAGCCGCCATTTTGATAATACGATAACCCCTACGGCATGCCCTAGGTAAGCCCAAATGCTAAACTTTTTCCTGTAATTTATAGGAAATTACCATATATAATTTTGGCAGAGTCTCACTAAACCATTGCATATAGTACGTAATTAAAAATAAACAAAAAAAACTTTTTTTTGTTAGTTCTTCTACTTTAAACGCAAAAATTGATAAACTTACTTTTAACATAAAACATGCACACGTTTGTTTGTTCTATTCGATTATCTCATGAATTTAATACGAGAAGAAAATAAATAAAAGCGAATAAATTTGATACGAAATTAATTAAATAATATTTACTGTATCTGTTTTCGATATATTATTCGCCGACATTCCAAAGAAATTCGATATTTTCAAAAAGACGTCACTGCAGGTGTTCCTGGAAAATATTCCAAATATTAAATTTCCGATTGAAAAAAAAAACATGCATCAAATGGAAAAAATATTAATAAGTATTTTTTTAAATATTTCTGGCACAATATGAATCCAAGACTTTTGGGGACAATTGGATAATATTTTAGTTAGATACGAAAAATTCCATCCGTTCTTATAACTAGAACTCTTCCAACAAAAAAAAAGTGGATATTTTGTTTCTTATTTTAAATATAAAACAAACAATATAATTAATGTCCTTTTTGTGTTAATAGGTCCTTATTTTCAAAAAAAATATCCCTTAAACAATAAAATATTCGCTAAAAAATTATTAATAGGAAATGTCTTCTCAAATTTTCGTTGAGTTAAATTATTAAAAAATTCTCTACCAGTCATTGGAATTTAAAGGTCTGCAAGGACATGTTCCGGAAATTCACTATTAATTCGGAAACAAGGATTTTATGAAACTGCTATATTTTTCAGCAAGACACACTTCTCAATAAAGGTAATGATTGCATTTATAAAATAAATTTATTAATGAACAAGTAAAATTAATTTTAGATTTTTTTAGAATGATTAATACTTAATAAACTAATATGTGTAGTTTGATTTTACTAACTTAGTTATTAAAGAATTTTTAATCCAAAAAAAAAATTTTTCTTTAATTCATATAAAATTTTGATACAAAATTGTTGTCTGAGATTTCGTCACTTGTTTTGTTAGTTTGTGGGTTAAATCCTCCTTCAGAAACGTGCCAGGCGGCATTTTTATAGCGCCACGACCATGACCATCTTACGGTGTAAGTGTTAGCAAACCCAGTTTTTTTAACTAATTTTTTTTTCAATCAGATGATATTATTGGGGGGTAAGGGAAAGTTGTGTCGTTTTTTTTTCTAAAGAAAAAACTAAATTTTTTTTCACTTTTTATTCAAAAATTAATCCAAAATATAATTTCCTTTATTAGTTACAACTGTCCGCCAACGTTCGGACAGCTTATCCAACCCCCTGGAAAAGAAGTCCTCGTTTTTGGACGCAAAGTATTCTGCCACTGCCATTTGGACACCCTCATAATTTATATAGGGTGGACCATATATGTGGTGCAAATTTAAAAGTTCCATTTTAAAAAGTAAATAAAAAAAACTAGCGTATGTTTTTTCAAATTTCCGGTTTTATTAAAAAGATTGAACCTTGAAATTTAAGAATGAAACACAACATTATTTAAATGACTGCCACGGCTGGCGTTACAGTACCCCATTTGCTCGACCCAATTTTTCAGTACATTTTCGATTGTCCGGGCCTGTATCTCTTTAATAGCAACTTTGATTTCGTTTTTCAAGGCCTCAATTGTCTCTGGATGGCTTGCGTAACATTTATCCTTAACGGCTCCCCACAGCAAATAATCCAACGGGCTCAAATCACAGCTCCGAGGCGGCCAATTGACATTAGAAGTTCGACTGATTATTCGGTTTTCGAAAGTTATCAATATTTCCCAGTTTTCTTGGAATGATGTTGTAATTTATTATTAAATTTCCAGGTTCAATCTTTCTAATAAAACCGGAAATTTAAAAAACTATATACTAGTTTTTTTTATTTACTTTTTAAAATGGAACTTTTATATGGTCCACCCTATATATTCATTTCCATCAAGAAAGTTTTGTAGTGACCTGAACAGATGATAGATGGTACAATATCTGGAGAATATGCTGGATGAGGTAGAGTTTCCCAACCCAAATCTGCAATTTTTTGTACGGGTTTTCTTGCCACGTGCGGTCTAGCGTTGTTATGTTGAAGAATTACACCCTTTCTGTTCGCCAAATATGGACGTTTACGTTGAATTTCTTTATTCTAAAAACATCAAGTTGCGAACAGTAACGATCAGTATCGATCGTATAATTTTCTTTCAGCAACTCATAGTGGACAATACCCCTCCGATCCCAACAACAACACAACATAACTTTCTTTTGATGCACGCCAGCTTTGGATGTTGTCGGTGGTGTCTCCCCTTTATAAGCATATGCCCTTTTTCTTACCGCATGTTTATAAACTATCCACTTTTCATCACCAGTTACCAAGCGGTCCAAAAAAGGTTCCCTTTGGTGACGGGCAAGATTTGAAGAACATATTGAAATTCGATCCATTAAATTTTTTTCGCTTAATTCGTGTGGCACCCAAACAGAGAGTTTGGACACAAAACCAAGCCTTTTAATGTGCTCTAAAGCAGTAATCTGATGAATTCCAAGCTTGAATGCCCCTTCTGTGGAACTTAACATGGGATTTGTCCTGATCATACTGCGTAACACTTCGTCATTGACATCTGATGGCCTTCCCGATCTGGGTTCATCTTTCAAAGAAAAATCACCCGAACGAAATTTCGCAAACCATCTTTGGCATGTTCGAGCTGTTGCTGCGTCTTCTCCAAATACGCCACACAAGTTTTTTTTGGCCTCTATCACGTTGTTCCCTTATTGGAACTCATACAACATACAATGTCTTAAGTGCACTTTTTCTTCACACATGTTGACTGTTTTACAAGTTTAACAAAACTGACAAAAATACGATAAACCATCAGTCATACAGTAATATAACGTTTTAAAAGAATCGACAACGCATACAAGTGCAAGTGTTCAAAAATGACAGAACTTTCCCTTACACCCAATAGATATTTGAGTGGCCTAAACAGGCGATTGGTAAAGGAAATTTTGTGGGACCTCCATATTCTGGCTGGAATTGCATTCAATAGGTGAAAGGGGGAAACGGAATTCATTCACCACCTCGCCTGTTGTCTTATAAAACGAAAGCCTCAATATGTAGGAATTAAAGTCCTTAATGTACGCAAAAATGAAAAAATGCTGTTGTTTTTTTTCTTTTATGCAAAAATTATAAAATGCTTTTAACTAACTGCATGTAAGCTCAATTTTTCTGATTTTCTTCTATAATATATTATGAAATTTTTATGTCTCAGTGCTTATTATTTCTTTATTCAAATTTTTGTAATGTTTTCATCGAAGTCTGAACTCTGAGCACTGTTTTTAGTAACTTTTCTATTTTGTCCACAGGAAGATTAGAAGATATTGCAAGAGACCCATTATATCTTCTGCACAAGTATTTTTCCAATAAAAAGATTGAACAAATTTTAGATACACTCGTACAGGATCTCATTTTGCTGAATATTTTCTATGATCAAAATAGGAAATGTACCTCAAAAAAACCGACTATTATCATTGATTTCATAAATGTGCTTCTAATATATTAATTTAATAACAAACTAGTAGTATTATTTGAATAATAATTTTTAAATTAATAATTTCATTATTAAAAATGAAATTTATTCCATAATATTCCATTATTGATTAATAAAAATGCAAACTATTGCGGTAACATTTCCCGTAAAGTGTTTAAGAATATTTTTATTCAATTGATTTTGTAATGGTCTAAGATGGTCCGTCATAGAGTATGGAATTATAATAATTGGGGGTCAATATGCATGTATGTGTACGAGGTCTGTTCAAAATGTATCGCGAATTTTGAATTTCCGCGGGTTACGTATATTCGAATTTCGATTTTTTTGTGTGGCGTTATGTTGGTACTCATGTCTCTCACGTATGCTGATAAGTTCGGCCATTTTGAATGTTCAGTTAATTTTTGACCGTTGCTTTGCTTGCACGTGTTTTGGCTCGTCTTCGATTTTTGCCCATTTTCTACCAAAAACAGCATCGCATTAACATTGCTAAGGAGCTGTTGGACTCTGTCCGTGACGACCCAAATTTGCTCCAGAGGGTCATAACTGGTGACGAATCATGGGTTTATGGTTATGACATGGAAATCAAAGCTCAATCATCCAAATGGAAGTTGCCGCACGAGCTAAGACCGAAAAAAACGCGCCGAGTTCGGTCGAATGTTAAGGTTTTGCTTACAGTTTTTTTCGATTGCAGGGGCGTGGTTCATCATGAGTTCTTGCCACAGGGTAGAACGGTCAATAAGGAATATTACCTGCAATTTTTGAGCCAGTTGCGCAAAGCAATCCGCCAGAAACGCCTGGATTTTTGGAAGAACAACAAATGATAACGCCCCTGCTCGCGCATCGTTGCTTGTGCGCGAATTTTTTGGCCAAAAACAACACACTAATAATGCCGCAGCTACCGTATTCCTCACATCTGGCCCCCTGCGACTTTTTCTTGTTCCCGAAACAGATTCTTTGATCCATTTTGGAATGAGCAAAAATCGAAGACGAGCGAGCCAAAACACATGCACGTAAAGCAGTTGTCAAAAATTAACTGAACATTTAAAATGGCCGAACTTGCGGGCATAAGTGAGAGACATGAGTACCAACATAACGCCACAAAAAAAATCGAAAATAGAATATACGTAACCCGCGGAAATTCAAAATTCACGATACTTTTTGAACAGATCTCGTATCGTATATGGACTTTTATCTCGGTTAAAGTCATGTCGACGCTTAATACATATATATGTGGTTTTTGTAGTAACTTTACTGTAGTACTTTAGTACAATTAAACTTCTTCTAAGAATTACAAAATTACTTTTCATAATACACTTTTATCGAATTTTTTAAAGAGTAAGAAAGAAATTATTTCATAAATCGTTTAATGGGAAAAACATTGAAAGAGAATTTATAATAAAAAGAATAAATTATAAATTTATCTGTAAAACACGGGTTGGAAAATCAAAAAAATCCTCGTGTAAAAATTATCAGAAGGCAAATGTATCAATTTCAATTTTACGATAATTAAATACACTTTGTATTATCTCGTAACAAAATATAGAAAAATCACACGAGCGAAAATTCCTAAAATATAAAGTGATGAGAAAAAATAAAAACCAACTACGAAAATAATGTTAAAAAGCATACAATTTATTTATTCAAAATAATCAATCTAATAACAGACAATCATTATAATCATCAAAATATTTCTATAATACAATATAATATACTAAAATATTATATATTGAAAATTCATACACAAATCATCAGCTATAATTATATAATATTCTGGCGCCTTACATTTGATAAAAACTTAATATTCATACATATGGGAACAATTAATAAATCAACAGATTTTCTGTTCGATTTTCTATTAAATGGAATCGGAAAAGACCTGGTGTTTAGTGCGTATGTTTGGTACATACTGGTACCACTTTTAAATAGTCACAAACAACTGATAAAGCCAAATTTATGTGTCATTATGTACGATGTATGGTGTCCTACGACTCATATTGAATATTCCCTTGCACTCCTCTTGCTAATTAGTGGGGTTTCAGTTAAACTGCGTATCACATTTATTGTAATTTTGTAGTAATATTATTGGGAATGATTCTCATTGAACAATTCGATTGAGTGCTAATTCGTAGATAATCTGTATGGTCGAAAACTTATAGAACATCGGTGTGATAAACACTTCTCGGTTTGGGTTTTGGTGGTCCCTTCAGCTGCATGCGAATATGATCTAATAACTCGTTTTTGCAACCCGATGTTTTTTCAAATTTTCCAATAGCTATCGGCATTAGCTTCTCAACCAAATAGTTTTTATTTCTCGAAACAAAATTCAACTGTAATTAAGAAATAATTTTATTTTATTTTGTCAACATATTAATCATTCAAAATGATTTTTTCTTTCTGTAAACTTACATCCACTGATAAATCAGAACTAGGAACAATCGCATGCTGTGCTAAAAATAAATCTCTCAACAGAATTTCAACATTCAATTTAAGGGTTTCGTTCTTTGCAAGTAGCCCACAACTCTCAGTTACTGTTAAATAATGACGACAGAAATTAACTGTTGATTGTGTTAAATTAATCCACGTATCGCCAGTAACTTCGGATTTCATATTAATTCCAAGGGAGTCTAAATCTCTAAGCAAAAGTTTCAAATTTGACTTTGTTTGCAAATTGTACGGTTGCCATGTGTCTTCCGCTCGACCAACAGTCTCCAGCAAACGGGATCGAGACTCGTCAATTATCTGGTCTAAAGTTGTACGTAATAAGCCCTCTAAATGGTATGATAAATCTAAGCCTATATCGGTTAACTATAAAGAATAATGTAATCAAGTGTTTCTGGCATTCCACTTTGAGCAATTCCACAAATAAATACTTTGGCGCACGGCTTTCGAACCCCTTCGATGCATTTGGCGACTGTTTCAAGTTGAGACCCTTTGGCCAAATAATGTTTTATCAGCTGACTCGCAAAGTATTGTAATTCAGAATTACACCAAACCACAAGCGCTTATAATTGAAATACATACCGCATTAACTATATAATTAGAGATTTATTTTCAATACGAAACTATAAATATTTACCACTAATGCATGCCGATTGAGAACTGAATGCCCGAAGAAATTCGTTAGCAACTTGTGCTAAATCGCAGAAAAATAATTGCGAAATTTCCGAATTGTTTCTTCTCGCCTGTCTCTGTGCTGTTCTTATAGCGGTCGTACACACTTTCAACAAAGTTCCACATGCTTGCCGAGCTTTACCCATTTCAGCAAGCAATTTCAGTGGACGTCTCGAGCACCGCAAAGCTGCTTGTAAGCTTCGACTCTGGCAATTCGAAAGCTCTTGTATTAATACATTCGATAAATTTGTTTTTAGTGTTTTTATTTTTCCAGCGATTTCGGCTGCATTCCAGAATGTCGAATCCTTTGCGATGTACTCTTCCGATTTTTGAATTAAACTTAAAGCGTCTTCAAAGTGCCGTTGAGCTATTAGACCTTGGATTTCTTCTGAAGCACTTGCTAACCACTCTGGTGCCCAATTCTCTGCCATAGATGCAATATCTTCGGTTGGACTCAACGTGGAAACACTAAGCATTGACTTTTGATCTATCGACGAGGCTTGTCTTTCAAGCTTTGGTGGTTGCGGAGCTTGTTTTTTTCTTTGTTTAACTGGTTGATTAAATTTCAAGGCAATTTCAAATTTTTCTATCCACTCACTCTATATGAATAAAAAATATTTGTCGAGCATTAAAAATATACGAGAAATAATTACACATTATTTTTATTTTATAAATTAATTAAATTTTCTTCTGGATTTTTACGTAATTGATGAATTTTACATACTTTTGCTCCAGCAGTTACGCATTGATAGATTTTCGATCCGTCCGAGGTTATTATGTTTATGGCATGTTTAACGCCATCTAAATCTTTTATATTAATTACAGCTATTTTTGTTGGATCATATTGTTGCAAATACTCAAGTTTTCTATGAATAAATAAAAAATACAAACAAATAATTTGAATTTACAATAAGTTAAAAATATATGCAGAGCATGCAAATTACTTGTCATGTTTGATTTTTGAAACGACTAATGTATCATTAAATAAGAAAAAGAACACTCTCTGAATAGGTCGATAGTCACTAGAATCCAATTCGATAAGCGGGCCTTCGTTTAGGTATATTTTGTTTTCCAAATTGCCAGTGAAACCATAGACTATTTCATAAACGGTTTTAATAGCATTTTGATTTTGTAATTCCTCGCTATTTTGCCCATCATCATCACGATTGGAACTGTCACTTTCACTACCCTTCGCCCCACCTTCACCTAACGATGATAATAAATTCCGTTGTTCATTCAATAAATGTGATAATTGATACATTTCCGACTCCAGATCTAAATATTTACAAAGTTGTTTGCTGTCAATTTAATTTTATCCCATTTTCGAAATAAATTAATATATGTATAAATAACCTACGTGAAACTTCCTTAGCTGTTTCTATAAATTGCATATAATTTGCATAAACATGCCTCTTTAGTGTAGTTGCAGTTTGATCGCTGTATGCCTGAATTTCGGATTTCTTTTGCTGCAGATCTGTTCCGCCCACACATTGTTGTACTAAATCCTTAACATCTACAATGTTATTATTTAGTTAATATAAGTCTTGATTGTGCATAGTTTTTATAATACATTTTTCAGGCTTAAAATCTTTTTTATCAAACTCTGCTAATAACGGATCCATTATTTCCACAAATTTTAATTTCTTTTCTAAATCTGGTCACTTTTTTGACAACCAAGTCTCCCACCTCCAAATACTGTCAAATTGACGTTTAAGAAATTTCAATAAAAATTCCCTTAAAAAATCCCATTAGTTGTTTACTTTAGTTAATTGCTTAGCTCATTTTTATTTTAAGTCATTCTTCTTCAAGTTTTATAAAAATATTTATGGTTTATCAATTCATAAAATCGTTTAAGTTTTACATGTTAGCAAAATATTTAACATTATTTAAAAAAATATTTTATAATGTCTGTTTTGAAATTACCAATATCATATCTTAATTGTTTTGTATAAGCTGATATTAAATGTCAAACAGGGCAGTCATTCTTGAGTATTGTCAATAATACTGGCGGAGGGAACATGTTTAATAAATTGGAATTAAATAACAGGGTTAGTTTTTTTTTCAAAATAATAAATACTATTAAATATATGACGTGTGTTATTTTAGCTTTTGGGAGAAAAAAAGAATTTGCGAAAGGCAAAGACAAATATCATAAATAAGTTGGTGCAAAAAATTCGTAAAAATACGGCTCTACTGGAAAAACAACCGGATAGTAATCTAAAGCCAAATGGAAAAATTTCGAGTCAACTGGAATGTCTACAGCACGTAAAAGTATATGAGCAAAAAATTCACTTTCCACTTTTTTTTTTCTTACTAAGCAATTTATTTTAGAAGTTATGCAAAAGCACAGACATTTTAATAAAAGCATTAGTGAATGAAGATGATCCTCAAAAAATCTTGTCATCAAATACGTCAAACTCTGAAAAAAGAGCTGAAGCTCTTATATTCTCTAATAAAGTTATCAAAAAAATGGTAAATAATGTAAAGGATTTATTAAATATTAATCCACAAGATGCTGTTTGTAGGGGTGAACTAGAAAATTTCTTAAGAAATAAGACTCTTAAACGAGAAAGTAAAATCACGAGAAATAAAAATATTTGCCCAAAGAAAGTTAAGAAGAAATCAAATATGTGGATTGTTAAAGATATTACCGCCAATTCAAGCCAAAAACCCCTTTCAATAAAGAAAGTAGAAATTAATAAAGAGAAGAAATCAATTGATTTAAAATGTGCGGACAGAAAGAAGAAGAAAATAATTAAAGGGAAAAGTATACCAAATGCCAAAATAGACGATTGTTCACAAAAAACGGAAGCAAATCACTCAGTAGATAATTTTTTTGTGACTGAAAGTGGAAGTAATTATTTATCGACAGCTGCTATTAATAATGAAAATGAAGTATATAATTTTGATGAAATTAACAAAAAGCAGTTTGGTAAAAACAGATTAAGAACAGATAAAAATTACACCGATAAATATGAGAATAAACAATTCATATTTAAAAATGGATTTAAAGAATCGCCTAGACGTGTAATGAATAATAAAATTACAATTGAATCCAATAAAATTTTAGAAAATACGAAAAATGAAAAAACCCAAGATTTACATCCATCGTGGGTGGCTAAACAAAAATTAAAATCTGTAATAACTGAATTTAAAGGAACAAAAATTGTATTTGATTAATAATAAATAAAATATTTTGAAATTATTTATTAATTGAATTCGTTTGTAAAATTAATTCTATTATGCGAAAAAGATAATAGACGATATTCAATCAATTTCTCTTTAGAAATGCGCACAGAAAAGTATGTGGTTGGTATGACTGGTCGACAATAAATATGTCAAGTGGATTGTGAGGTTAAGATTTAATGTATGTGAGGGAGGCGACTTTCTTCCAAATATTGAAAATAAATCAAAATGATAAGTGTTGGGAAATTTTTACGTTCGGTATATCACCGGTTGTCACCTATACAACTACAAAATAACAGCAGCAAAAAAACAACTCAGTTAAATATATAATGCCTGCCATGGTTCTCTTGTAATAATTTGATTTTTTTATAGAATTCTGAACGAGGTTCCTGCAATATTGTTGGTTAAAAGAAAAATTACCGCATCTGCGGCACGAAATGATTTGATGGAATTTTTCGATGATAAAAAAAATTGGGGAGAGAGTGAAGTTAAAGTTGGTCGTGCTTGGAAGTTGGACGAATTGCGTATAAAATCAAATTCAGATCTGCATAAATTATGGTATATACTTCTAAAAGAAAGAAATATGCTTTTGACTACGGAACACGAATGCAATTATAAAATGGAAGTATTTCCTAGTCCTGAAAGAAAAGATAAGGTAAAGATATTCACTTGACTGTTTAAAATATAATAAAGTTTCTGTATACATGTGCATTTAGGTAGAAGAATCGATGAGAAATTTGGAAACAGTAGTTAGAGAACGGAATAGAGCTTACCATTTATTAGAAACTGGAGAAACTGGCGAACGACCTGGTGGTGTAGAACCAAATCAAATTGGCCTGCAAACTTACCGCAAGTAAATTTTGAATTAAATTATAAAAGCACAAATTAATATCAAAATAATTTAAGGCATACGGAACATCTTATTCCCAAATTCGCTAATCGCAAATGGCTGGAAACACACAAGTCAGCAACGGGAGGATATGCTGTTAGTAAATTTCTTAAATTGTATCGAGAGAAACTTTTCGTAGAAAAGAAAAAGCTAAGAAAGTAAATTATAATTGATAAAATAACCATAACTGTGCATAAAATAAAATGTTGAATCCTGTTCTATTGTAGCCGTAATCGCAATCATGTAATGAGGTTACTTCGAAAAAATCCAAATCTCAATTTAGATTTGCTGAGAGAAAGATATCCAGATGTTGACATTGAGAAATTGTTACGGGACGATAAATGCCAATCGAGTAATACATCTTCTTAAGTTAGAATCAGTTATAATAAATTAATAGATTAATGAAATGAAACTACGTGTATTATAATATATAAGCCCATGTAATTTATTATTTGTGAAAAATACAAAAGTCATTTTAGTTGTTGAACAATCAGCTTTTATGCCATTCGGAAAGCTCCTGTTTTGGATACCAGCAATACTTAACTTTAATTAGTCAACCAGTTGTCAGTCGATTGATTTTAAATAGAAACATTTTGAATTATCTGGGGGCCGACCGGCCTATCGGATACAATGGATTCGTTTTGTGGCTTGAGCTTTCGAATTAATTGAACTTTGTAGATTGGAGGTGAAGCTCTTTAGTGAGAATTCGTTGTAAATTTTTATTTTCAGAACTAATTATTTGAACTAAACTTTAATTTAATTGTAATATCCGAAATTAATTCACTAAGCAACTAACGTAAACTATTTCGTTCACATTCCATGCAACTTCAGTATATACGTCAATCCTAGAATCTTGTCGATACTAGCACTGAGCACGGCAATGTTTTCGGCCGACCAAACTGGGGGAGGGCGCGGAAGAGTTTATTTGTTTCCTTGAATTTTTAATTAATCTCCGAATAGTGAACTCATTAAATGAAATATGAGTACCAAAATTTCAATGAGCTTTTCAAACAGTCGTCGCAAACCATTCCGCAAATTTGAAATGTATTTTAACAATACGAATATGTTGTTATTTTGTATTGCGATCCATTTGTAATAATCTCAATGATAACAGATGACTAATGTCATACATTAGGGTTGCCAAATTAAGTACAAAAATTTAAATCCGGCGTACCATATGGGCAATCTTTTATAAGACAATTTATCGTTTTTCGAGAGCATCAACGGTTATGTTAATTGTACACAATTCGTCATGATGCCGATTTGAATTAGAAAATTACATAATTTATGAGAACAGCAATATAAAACAAACAAAATTCATACGTAGAATCGATTAAGAAATAGCTTTCATCCTTCCAGCTGCGACAGGCAATATTAGTAACTTTACATAATAAGTTTTTCCTTTTAAAAGAAATTATAAAATCTAGAAATTATTTTTGTGGAGAAGATAACCGATCAGAGGATACGGAAACAACAAAATATATTTAATAATTTTAGTATATTTAACATATTTTAGAGAAAAAAGCAGCCATGAAATATTGATTTCCAATATTTTATTAATTCGAATGTTTTTTTTTTCGCTCAGATTTTATTTACCATGTTTATTAGTTTTTTTTCAAATCAACAAAAACAACGAAATTTGTACAATAGTATAAGAATTTTGGAAAAAATAATTGCCAACTATTTATAAGAAAGGAAAAAACTTTATTTTTGTTTTTATATAACTTATGTTATTCTTAACATTTTATTTTTATTTTGTAAAATAAATATAAAGTTGTTGTTTGTTTGCGTTTCAATTGTCATTCTTTTATAAAATAAAATTAGTAGCCATTGACTTAAGAAATATATAAATAAAGGGGCAAAATTAAAAAAAAAAAATTTAAAAATCCTAAATATATATATATATATATATATATATAATCTTTTTTTTTAAATGTATATTTATATAATCGTTTTAAATTAATTTTTATTTGATTTTTAATATTTTATTTACAACATAAATTATAAAAAGAAATGTTTTTATCCTAAAACAAAATGTAAATAGTTTGTTTGTGTGCGTATATATGCCATACTATTCTATTCTATGAAATGGCTATGAAGTTTTATTATTTTCTATTGCGCATATGGAAAAGGAAACAAAAATAATGTACGAGTATCTCTTCTATTCTGATTAAATGAAATATTGTATTAATTTAAATTGTTTAAACAGTTAACAAACTTTTTCTTCTCTTTTGAGTTGACTATTCATTTGTGAATAAGAGAAAAACAAAAATTAAGTATATGAATCGCGTATATAAAATGTTGATATTAATATAGTTATTCCATTTATGGAATCAATGCATTCCATTTATGTGGTTCTTTTATTTGATTATTTTTTCACTAAGCAATTATTTGCACATATTTTTAATAATAATAAAAAAATATATATATTGAAAAAATTTAATTGAAAATACTATATTCGTATTCAGAATAATGTATAGATACACGAATATTGCATTCGTTATTTGTTATGTACGTTTGTATATTATATAATATTAGAAATCATTAATATGTGCTTATGATATTGTACATACCGTTACCCTTAATTAGCGCATACATAATGTGCGCCATGAGAATAAATTCGAGAGTTTGAAAACGTCAAACATGTCCTGCTACAATAACATGCAATCCATTAGCAGAACGCTGCACATTTTTTTTGCAGCAGAGTAAATTTGCAATATCAAAAATGTCGATGTACTCAATTCAGAAGCTGTTTCGAAAATTTCTTCTACATCGTACGAGGTAGTTTTTAATAGTTATTTACTACTGTTCTGCTACGTAAACAGAAAATTTTGAAGTTTTCAAACTTTCACAATTTTAATAGCTTATAATCAAAATAGAATAAATAAAAATCAAAACTACATAAATGGAAGGCGAAAATTATAAATTCTAACTTATTGTATAAGTTATAAATAGTCTGTTTCTTATCAAAGTGAAATTAAAAAATTCTCGAATTTTATTCAGTCCACATTGTTTTCTATCAAAATTTTCATTTATTTATTATCTATGTTTTTTTTCTACTTTTTCTTCTTCTTCTTTGAACAACAAAAAAATCCTATAAAATAATTTGTTAAACTTACAAAATAAAGGATAAATTTTCTTCAGAAAAGAAAATTCAAAAAATAAATTTACAGTTTCGTAATAAAAAGAAACAATAAAATCGCAATTCAAATAAATTTTTCTTTAAAAAATAAAAATAAAATATGTACGCACGTATAAAAAAAATTGTTTTCATTTTCTTTTCACTTTATAAAGTTATTTATAAAATATATTTTTGAAGAAAAATCTTTACTCTATTTAAAAATTATAATAAAAATTAAATATAGTATTGTATAATAATTACAATCGGATACAATTATTCTGTTTTAATTATTACTAATCGCTAGTTCTTCATTTTTTGTTCTTGTTAAAATTACTCTTTAATAGCGCGCAAATTTATTATCCGCTTCAATTTTATATTATTATTATTATTATTATATTTTTTTTATGGTCATTATTTTATAATTTAATTATCCTATATTTATTTATTTATTATTATTATTATTATTATTATTAGTTGTAGTCAATACATGCGCGCGAACAAAAATTGTATATAATGTAAAAACTCAATTGTAAATTCTTAAATAAAAAAATATTTTTTGTTCTTATTTCTTTTTTTTTCAAATTAAATTTTGTTTCTTAACTTTTCTTTTATTAATATTTTTGACTAAAAATTTATATAAATGGATTTTTATTAACAAATATATATATAATAATAATAATAATAATAATAACATTAATTAATTATAATAATAATAATAATAATAATAATAGTGTATGTGCATATAATTCTTGATTTTTGTTGTAATAATTTCATATTATTTTTATTTAAAGCAATTCACATTTAATTCTGCGATGGGGAAGCTTATTATATTTACGATTCCTTTTCCCTCGTTGATCTTTATCTTTGCGAATTTCACGGACCAAAGTATAGAATGCATCGTCTACACCCATGCGAGTTTTCGCTGATGTTTCAACAAACGGAATACCGTATGTTTTAGCAATCTACGAAAAATTTTCAAATATAATTTTCTGTTTGTTTGCTTATTTTCGATAGTTTGAATTAAATTTTCATGGGCATATATCATTTCAGTTTTTAATATTAATTGAACTTTTTTTTTTTTTTTTTTTAACTCACTTCTCTTGCCTGGTTCATATTAACCGCCCAAGCCTGGAGATCACATTTATTACCTACAAGTACCATTGGAACTTCTTCGGCGTCCTTAACACGTTTTATTTGTTCTCGATATGTACCTACGATTGTAGATTAAATATTAATTTATATGTTCTTATCCATTTATCTGCTTGTATTAATAAAAACGTTTATTGACGTACCTATATCTTCGAAACTTTTGGCACTATTTACAGCAAAAACTAACAGAAATCCTTCACCGGTTCGCATATATTGATCTCGCATGGCTGAATACTCTTCCTGACCCGCCGTATCTAATATATCTAGTAGACAGGTTTCGCCATCTGACCAAAGATTAGTATAAAAAAATAAATCAATTAAAATTAAAGTTTTTCTAGTGAATATTTTGTAATGAGCAGCAGATGGGGATTATTTAACAAGAGAAATACTTTTCACTTTAAAATTTCTTAATTTGTATAGCAATTCTTTTGTTGACTTTAATTTACTTTTTTTTTTGTTTTTATTTAAACTTACTTTAGTAAATAGAAATAATATTTGTTAGGTTCTGCAAGTTTATAAGAAACTAAGAAGTTAATTTCGCATACTTATGCAATTGCAAACACACATTCTTATGACTATAGTATGTGCATGTACCGTTCTATGTACACATTATATCATGTATGCATGTATGAGAAATTTAGCATAATGTACGGGACCACTGCATTAATTGTTTTACTAATCGTTCATAATCTTTTCTAAAAATAAATTACTTGTTTTTCGGTTCTGATTACTCATGCAACACGACTAAGTCAGACACATTGATTCAACTAGTTAACTTATTATGGGAGGCGGGAGCTTCGGCATAAAATCGCACTTATTGAGAGTCAATTGATTAATATGACCGACAAATTTTTTTATTGTAAAATTTCGTTATTTTGAGTAATTATTAATTTAGAAGAAAATATAATAAATTTCCATATTTGAAATTTAAAAAATCAATTTAAACCACTTTCATTTTTTGATTTTCTCTAATAAATAAATTTAAACTATTATAATAAACATATTGCTTCAGTTTTAGTTTATTATTTTCATATATATCCTATTATACTGAAGGAATCTTCTCACATGAGAATTGCATATGCGTGCAAATGTTAAAGCAAATCATTCGACCGGTATTTATGACTCCACCTGCCTGGATCTGGAACTTAATAATCCTTGTCCAAGTAGTGAACAAATTTGTGCATTGTTAAAAATTTAATTCCAACGATAAAGTAATATAGATGTCAGAAAAATTTTAATCAACTAAAAACGTATTTCCTTATGCGCGAGTTAAATTTTATACAATAACATTGGTTTTTTTTTTATTTAAATTACATTGCATTAATAATTTTCTTGTACAAACCTATGACAACCTGTTTACGATAAGAATCCTCTATTGTTGGGTCATACTCATCAACGAAATGATTCTGTATTAATTGTATTGTCAAAGCTGATTTACCAACACCACCAGCTCCGACAACGACTAGCTTATATTCCGTCATTTTTTATTTTCTATTTTCTTAATATTTTATTTTTATATGGGCCTAATTCTTTGAATTAATTTCGATTTCGATTAAAAATATAATACGAACAATTATTTACTTGAAGATACCGTCATTAATTTTATTATTATAATATACTTTGTCGTATTACACTTCTTTTATTTTATATATAGATTTTATTTTTTGCTTCTCTTATATATTTTTTTTTTCTTGTTATTTAACTACATACATATATTTAATATGAGGAAATTTTTGGAGAAAAAAAATAATCACTATTTCAGGACGAAGGGCGTTGCAGAACAAATTGAAATTATAACAATTATAACAAATAAAAAAAAAGTCAAAATAAAATCCTCGTTCGTCCCGTTTTAATGTGACTCATTCAATAACACTCTCCGACGCCCGATTCCATTTCTTTCTTCGTTGCTTGGGCAAAGCAGAGAGAGCACTTTACGCGAATTTCAGCCAATTATTTGTCCGCATTTATATTTCAAATTAATACTATATTATAGAAATATTAGACACAAACAAATCGAAAAATTATAATATAAATTAATTTCGCAAAAAATCTAATTCTTAAACGCTTCCCGTTCGGCTCGACTTTCTTGTCTAGCACTCACTTTTCTCCTCTCGGTTTTATTGTTTTTCGTCGATCAGTTTCTTTTTCATTCTTTTTCACTGCAATATAGGTGTAGTCAGAATAAACGCTTTATTCGAATAAAGAGAATAGAGAATCACCACAGACACTATAGTCAGTCGTTATATAGCCATTCTATCGGTATGAGGTAGGGAATTTTATGATAGTATTACTGTCCGTTCATTACTGATTATTTTTTTATTATTTTTGAAAAAAATATTTCCAATTTTTAAGTTTTTATTTTTTTTATACATGAAATGTTAATTTATATGAATTGGTTATAACATAGTTTTAATAAAATTTTACAATCTAATAATTGAACTATTCTGAAAAAGGTCATAAGTAATTTAGTTTGAAATATTTAGATAGATAATAAGTATTTATTATTACTAGTATTTCAGCAATACTTAATTGCGCTAGTATTTCATTTAACAAACATAAAATTTTTAAATGCCTTATTCAATAACATGAAAAGATATTATTAATAAATTTCAAATATGGCAATATACATTTTGTACAATATACTGAGTTGTAGTAATACTACTTCTCAATTCGGTTAAAAGAAATAATTTGTTTTAATTTGGAATTAATTCGATATTCAAAGAAATAATTTGTTTTAATTTGGAATTACATGCAATACAATTTTAATTATGAATCGTACTAAAAATATTATTTCAGATAAATTCTTATATTATTTAATATATATAGTAACATATAATTTAATTTAAAAACAACTAAATGAATTTTTTTTTTATAAAAATGTTCAATTCAAAAATTTGAAAATAAACAAATTTTTTTTTATATTTCCTAATTAATCATCAGTTAAATTCAAGAGATAATATTCTGTTTTTATTATTTAAAATATTTGATTATAATTCTTTAACCAATTACTGTGTAAACAATATATTTGACAAATAACATATGACGCATTTGGAATAATATATTTTATCAAATGTTAGTAGAAGAGTTTCTTTGACTATTGTGAATTAAAA
Organism: Atherix ibis; assembly: GCA_958298945.1. NCBI lineage: Eukaryota > Metazoa > Arthropoda > Insecta > Diptera > Athericidae > Atherix > Atherix ibis. Next base: position 143,756,944 of record OY282605.1, on the reverse strand, counting down.
CTAAAGTCATTGGAGAACTGTCAATTTATAATTTGACGTTCCACAATATGAAGGTTTTTTTTTGTCACTGCTTAAAGAATAAAGGAAGATTTTAAGTAATTTTTCCAATAAAATTATTATAAATAAAATATATAGTAAGATTGTAATGTATATGAATCAGATGTTAAGGTAACTGTAATTGACAGCAGTTATTATTTAGAATTTATATTTAATTATCGCTAATTCCTTCTTGTCATCGATATATTTTACTAATTAAATTTAAAATTAGGGATCATACCTGGAACGGAGAATGTCACAAAATCCTTCAAATTATATGGAGGGTGTTCCAGTAAAAATTTCCGAAAAATATAAACCGCCTCCAAAAGTTTCATTGCCTTCGAGTGTTTACCAGCGACTTACCTCAGAAGAAATTCTCGATACTTCAGTTAATTATGATTTTAGTTTAGAACATGCTGTTATTAAGAAAATAGATCAATGGAGGAAATTTCGAGATGGTGAGAGAGAAGCCCGCCGTGAAAGACTAAGACTCAAGGAAGTAGAAAAAAGTCGACAGGTTGAGGAGCAACAGAAAAGGCTATTAACTGCTGTTTCGTATCCGAGCGCTGAAGAATTATCCTCAGAAGATGATGAAGGAACAGAAGCTAAAAGTCCGGTTGCTGAGGCTGATAAAGAAATATCGACACAATTCAGTCCCTCACAACAACGGTTCGACACCATATTAAAGCCAACAATTGTGCCTGATACTCGAAATACACTCAATTGTATTGCACTTAAAGGAAGCTTGAGCAAAATAAATTATTCTGATTTTGAAAACGATACATCATCTCCATTTGATAGTGTCGAACTTAAAACAATTAATGATTTAGATATATTAGCTGAGGTATTAAATATTACACAAAATCATTCCGTTAAAAGTGATAAAACAGATATGCAATCGCATTTGAAGAATACATCGGTAGATGAAATCTATTGTGAACAGACAATATCAAATTCAAATGATTATAATACATGTGAAACGTCCAAATCACAATATAGTGAAAATAGCAATAGTATAGGTGTCGAAAGGAATTTAGCAAATATTGGACAATCGCCTGAAACAATCGATTCAAATTACTCCCCTAACTCAAATAATATGAACGCTATAAATGATTACCGAATTCAAAACTATGCTAACATGAATGGCATACCTAAAGATGCAATGAATTTCTACTATTTTAATCACTTGCCAACAAACCAAAATTTCGATAATTATATATACAATTATGGATTAAATAATACAGAACATATAAATTATAATGAAAACGTTCAACGACAATTTGCTTTAAATCAGACAGTATTACCGCAAAATGATGATTCCAAACTAGAAATGTACCAAAAAAGAAGTAAATCAAAGAGTGTGCCCGATATAGTTAAGGAATTAAATGATGAAATTCGTGATTCAGAACAGCGAAGAGCTAGAAATCGGAGTCAAACAAGAGAAAATGTTGAGGGTATATTTGAAATTTCCAATATCAAAATATTGTATAAAATATAATTATTAATATATTTGATTACATATTATTTAAGCTGTTAAAACGAGACGTTTGTTTGGTGTAAATAGGATCCATAATGCTGACGAGACTTTTATGAAATTATCGCCTTCTTCACAATCACTCGCAAAAAATATTAGTCTGATGGGATTTCCTCTTGAAAGGGTATCAAAGATTGCTGAAAAATTTGGAAACGATGATAAAAAGGTAGAGAGGAAAACTATTTTCGATATTTACTCGTTACTAATTTAATGTATGATATTTTTTGCAGATAGTTGAACATCTGATACCACTTAGTGAACTATTAGATTTAGGTTTTGAAGAGTCAAAAATATCAGAAGCCCTTCTGAAATTTGATAATAATAAAGAAAAGGCACTTGATTTTTTGATTTCATAGTATTCGGTCAATGGATCTAAATCAAAAGCACTTATTTCAATTCACTTAAAAATTTTATTTTATTTGCGGCGATATTATTTTTTATGTAAAATACAAAAATTTATGTAATAAACATATTTCAAAATAGAAATTCAATAAAAGTTTTTTCTTATGTAAAATTCGGTTGGTTCACCTGCAATCATTACATTTATTAGTAATTCTTTATTAGATTTTATCATATGTTTTAACAATGATTTAATTTAAAAATATGTTTTATGACTTAATTTTGAAAATTTCAAGTGTTGTAAAATATATTTGATCCACTGAATACTAGATTAATTGCAGCTTCAATATTTCCATTCGACAAAATTAATGCTTGCAAGTTGATGCTATCATCCGCTATACCCATTTCACGCATCTGTTGCAATTCTGTCATGTATTGACTTTGAGATTCAAACAGTGACTCTGATATGTCCTCAATTTGATCTTGTTCATCGATTTCCATATTATTTGATTGATCTGAATTCATTGTAGATGCTATGGATGATAGGAGAGCTTCATTAGACATAGAAGGTGTTATTTGCGCTGGAGGAGTAGCAGATGCTGTTGATGAAGCTGGAGCAGGACTTTCCTCATTATTACTGTGTTCTTCTTCAGCTACATCGGAATTTCTTTGAGCAATATTCGACAATGAATTTAAAGATGCTGAGCCAGCTAATAACAGTGCCGTGGTTAATTGATCTCTGCTGATACGTCGAATACGAGCCTGCTCATTCTGAGGATTTTGCGCTGTTGATTCTTCTTCCGAACTAGATGTCATATCTGATAAGGATTCTTCACCTGAAATAAAATGAATTTTTTTTTCTTTATTCTTTTACTAAACAGGCAATAAATTTACTTAGAGATGTTGATTCAGCTTTGGTAACTTCTTTTTTGATTGCCTTTACGATAAACGATGCGGCATCACAGATAACTCCATAATTTCGTGAAACTTTTTCTATAACTTGTGGATTTTTTAATGATTGAAATAGAACCGAGTCACGAATCAGAGCTTGAGCACCCATGTTACGTCGAAACTCGGGATATTCAAGCAGCACTTTTTGTAAAATTGTTATGCGAGAATTAATATGCAATGGTACGCCGCAGACAGTACCATAGAGTTCTGCAATGTTGTTAAAATCGTCCGACGTGTAATTTCTTTGTGGAGGACTTTCGATTTTTGTTGCTTTTTTGAAGACGTGTATAGTAGAGCCAAATGTAACATTAGCACTTTTAATTATTTCGTCATCTTCCAAGATTCGTCCACAGTGAACCAATTCTACAACAAAATCAAGTCAAATGAATTTGAAATAAATTTTATTGAATACATTATTAATATTACCAATGTCTTCTGATTGCAAGTCAAATCTTTTTGAAACTTCTTTTCGTAAATAATTAACATTATTTTCAATGTCAACATTTTCAAGAGAACAACGTTCGTACGCTTTGTTTGGTATTCTTACTCCAACAAATAATTTTGCCATTACAAAATCACTACGTTCTAATATAACAATTACACGTAATTCGTTTCTTTCATACGTTTATAACTAAACTAAACTTTAACTTTCAGTCAAATAAACAGTTAAAATGATAAATGTCTGCCAGCAATTAGGATGATAAACTGTTTTCAAAGGTTGTATTGCAATAAGAAAGACAAATTGATACGAATATCTTCAAATTTGAATTAAATGAAAATAAAAATATTGTCATTCAAAATTGTTACGACTCTGAGTTGACATTTCTCACTGTTCTTTGTATTCATATAACAAAGAGTTATACACAACATGTTGACGAACAACTCAACGTGTAGCAAATAATTTAGTACAGTTGAAAATTATTCTCTTTATTCTACTATTGGTGGATTGTATACCAGTTTCAGAAAGTAATATAGTTTATAGCGCCTACTTCACAGCAAAAGTATATTTTGGCAAAAGTATTAAATGTTGATATTGAAGTTAATTTCTATTTTTTCAGTTCTATTTGAGAAATATAATTACGGTTGCGGTAATAAAAAATAAGTTTGCATAATGATTGATTTCTTCATAATATATCGGTATTGAATAATTATGTATCACCATCTTCAAATTTCTTTCGTTAATCGCGACGAAAAAAATTGACATTCGGGTTGAACGTGTTGTGTTTATGTGCAATTAAAAAATATTATTGATTAAACAAAATTTTTTTTAATAGAATTGCACAACGATAAATTTAGTCTTATTGAAAAGTCGGGTGTTAATTAACAAAATGTCGCGCCAAAATATATCGAAAAATGATAGGGCAGCGCAAATGAGCAAACAAGAGGAATTGATTGCCAAAAAGCGGCAAGAAATTTTGGAGAAGCAAAAAACGATTGAATTAGCCAAAGCGGTAGCAGCTGCTCAAAGCGGTAACAATGTAAAGAATAAGAAAAAAGAAATTAAGTATGTTGTGAAAAATTATCATCAGCTTAGAGAAGAAATATTAAAGAGTTCATATTATTTTTAGAAAAACTCAAACGGCAAATGATAATGCAGGGAAGTTGCAGAACACGTTTTGCAATGACGGATCATTTCTAACACATTTCAACAAAATCCTCAATGCGGCGAAAAAAGAAAAAAATGAAAATATAGGGGAAACGTATAATTTTAATTTTGAAAAAGTTAATATCTTAATTATCTGTACTTTACTTTTAATTTAGGGTTGAGACTCCAAAAATTTGTGGTACATCCGTACCAACTTCTTCAGATTCGCATGATAATCAAGATCAACGATCAAATAGTAATGAAATTTTAGTAGAGAACACGTTCAGTGAGAGTACGTCTGCGGAATCGCTAGTAATTGCATCACCTACTATATCACCTGTAGAAAAAGTGCCGCCGTTACAAGTGCCAGTTCCTACAAAATTAAATTCGCCAACAGCTACTATAACCGAAATAGCTCTTGATAATAAAAGCACTTTTACAAATGCCTCTAATTCGCAAATTTGTGATGTTAGTGTCAAGCCACCACCGCTGACAACAATTCCGAATGCGAATTATGCATCGACAACGCCTCCCATTTTTAATCCATGTATTCCGCCTCCGCTTGTTAATGTTCGGAATTTAACATCAGCACCACCACCACAGACCACACCGGTTTATTTAATACCGCCTCCAGAACCATTACAGTTAAATAAGATACCCCCTCCAAAAGAGCTTGACTTAAATGCAATTCCGAAGCCGCAGCTTAATTTGGACGCAATTAAAATTCCCGATAAAGAAGAAAGTGAGTAGTCATCAATAAATTTCCAATAATACATTTTATTTTGCTCCTTTTTTTGTTAGTATCAATATCGTATTATGCATTCTGATTTTTTTCTTTTCCTTATTTATTCTTTAAGAATAAACAGATAAAAGAGCAATCAGAAGTAGAATTCTCTTTATAGTAATTATTATTGGTGTAATTTAATTTTTGGCACTATTTAATAAATTTTTGATAACTAACAAAAACCTGCAAGATTTTGAAATTTCCAATATTTGAATTTTTAAAATTAAATAATGCATAAAATTGGTATACGTAGTGAATTCTACTTCTGTATTTGAATTTATTTCAATATTCAAATACAACTATATCGGAAAAAAGAACTGATCAAAACAAAACATATTATTTTTTTAAATAAATTACAATAATCAAAAAATACTTGTAGATTAGTTAAGTATAATTCAAGTAGTAATTTATTTGCTTGAAATGATCACCCCTCATTCTTCAGAGTTTTCTATTCTTGTTTTGGTAAAAAGATTTTGTGTAGTTTTTTCAGACGTCAATGAACAAATTTTACCAACAACTATAGAATCGTTAATCGAATTGGTAGCCGAAATAGGTGATGCTTATGAAGATAAAATTCGTACACGAAAAAATGAAGTTACACCATCACTGTGGTAATGAAATTGAAGATAAATGTATTCTTTCTTTTATTTAAATTCTCTTTATATCATAGTTAAGCTTATATGGTAAACAACATACATGTATACATACATAATTAATATAAATTTTATTAGTACATATTAATGAAAGTATAACTTAACTTCGTTAGTTTGATATTTTTTCTTTCATCTTATGTATAATTTTTTTATAATCATTATTGTAATGCTGTATAATATGTACATTAACATATATACTGTGCAGCATTACAATAATCAAAATCAAAAAAGAACATATTTTTGTTGGATTGCTAATCGAATTATTTTTAACATACGTATTCGTTGAGTGAATTTAAATACAATTCAAACTAATTGGTCAATATTATGATGGAAAAAATTCATATAAATAAACATAAATATTGTTGAAAAATTTCAAACGAACGTATACATCAAAAAAGTTTGAAGAAGTAAAAATACGAAAAAAAATCAGATAAGTAAAAGCTAACGACGAAATAAAGAATTGTACTGTTCCGAATATAAGCCAGGTGTAAAATGATGACGATAACTTGGACATATTGAAGATGATCTAATTTGGATTTATTATGGAATTAATTACATACAATAATATTGTCTACATGAAAAAATAATAATAAAATAAAGTTTGCAATATTCGTTAGATGGATATAAATGTTGACAAAAAATCTATTCCTTTTTTGATTTATTGTACAGGTTTGTGTTCGAAAGGGAATCCGATATGTACTCGAAATATAGGAAATTAGTAGAAGAGTATCGTTGTAAACGATCGCAGAAAGATTCAAATGATGATAAATACGACCCAGAATCGGTTTGTGAAAATAATGAGGATTCTGACGATGAATACATGCGCGATATGAAGAGTAGAAATTTCGATAATTTGAAACGTAAAATGAACAATAAAATCGAAAGAGATTTCAGTGATGAAGAACAGCCTCGGGACGATTGTACAAATAATGGAAACAATAACCGGCAGAGAAAGCGAAAAAGCCGTTGGGGTGGAACTGTTATTAATAATTCTATACCTGTTGTCGTACAAACAAATTTTGCTAATCAAAATAAACCGATTTTATCAGTTATACAAAGAACTGATCCAGCACTACTCCAATATGCGAGACAAAACTATGGTTCAATTAATTTAAGTGAAGATGATTGGAAAAAATGTGAAGAGCATTTTAAAGTGAATCTTCTGTATCAAGATATGATGAAAAAACGAAAGGAAATCGATCAGTTAGCTAGAAATGGAAAATTCAAATACGAATATGATTCAGATGAAGATGTTACTGGGGGAACATGGGAGCATAAACTGCGAACAGCAGAAATGGTGGCAACAAAAGCCTGGGCTGATGCTCTAACACAACAATCCGAGGGCAAACATCATATAGGAGATTTTCTTCCGCCAGAAGAATTAAAGAAGTTTATGGAAAAATATGACGCGAAGAAGAATAATCGTCAACCAGATTTAAGCGACTATAAAGAGTATAAATTGAAGGAGGACAATATAGGCTTTCAAATGTTGCAAAAACTTGGTTGGAAAGAAGGTCAGGGATTGGGTGCTGGAGGAAGCGGAATTATCGATCCAGTTAACAAGTAATGTATTCTTTTTCTATTTTTAACAACTAAAAGAAAATTTAATTATTTGTATTAATTTTGGTATATCATATTGTTTGATAATGTCTTGTTGAAAAACTAGGGCACCACAACGTGATGCACACCAAGGACTGGGAGCCGGTATGTCTTCAGCACCTGATGACTGTGATAATGAATATGAAGCTTACAGAAAACGCATGATGTTAGCTTATAGGTTTCGTCCAAATCCTTTGGTATGACAGTGTAAAATGTTTAGTAATTACATAACAATATTTGGTTTTCTTTTCGAATTTATTATTTCAGAATAATCCACGGCGAGCTTACTATTAAGTCCAAAATGAAAATCGATAAAAAGGAGCTGAGATTTAATCTGCACATTTAAGCTGTGTACTCTTTTCATGAACTAATTACATTCACAGGATTTTTATCTTAATACATCATAGAATAGAGTAAAATGCAGTCATTATCAAATAATATAGTTACTATGCAAAGAAATATCAAAAAAAAAGATATTGTATCTACAATATATATATATAGAAATAAAGTTTATATCTACTTATTTAGTAATAAGAAAGCCTCTTTTTGAAGCAGAAAAACACACATGAATTTATGCTGAAACACATTTATATTTAGCTAGAGTAAATATTTTAAAATTTTAATATTTATATAAGTTCTAGAACTAATTAAAAATAAATAAATAATATGAAATTTTTAAACGTCCTTTTTCTATTTATTGTTTTTGTTCACTAGTGTTGCAATTCATTTTGAATAAAACAACCAAAAAATCAAAGTGTACACATATTGTACAAAAATTCATAACTTTCGTGTGTCAGTTATTAGCACCACAATACTATTTAGCCATCACAGACGCAAACATATTTCTTAAAAAAATGGCTAACAAGTTTTTACTGGTATGGTATTATTATTATAGGGAAAATAACGTACATATTACTTATTTTTCATTCCACTATGTTTTTTCAATGGATTAATTGATCCCCAATATTTTTACTTATTATTTGGGAGAAAAAAACATGATGTCTTATTGTTATGAATTGTTCGAATCTTAACTAGATATGAATATTCTTTTTTTTTGTTATTCATATTTTTCTGTTCGTTATGATTTATTTAATTTTTGTTGGAGTCGATTACAATGATTTTTAAGTGGACTTATTATGTGTACATATTTGCTCAGCCATCGGTTATGCTCTTCAATTGTATATTGATCGTAATTTATCGTTAATACAACAAGTAATTCTAATCGAAATGTTGTTTGAGCATTTCAGAATTATAACGCAAATAAACAGTATGCTATCTTCATTTATTTAGTGTTTACAATTGTATACGCTTTTTATTAGCGTCATTTTGAACTTATTGCCTTTAATCGTTTTTTTTTACTTCAGATTTCTACTAATTTTAATAGTTTTTGAAAACGTAAAAAGGCAAATAAAATTACTTTAAATGGGCAGTTTTTTCTCTTAATAAGAGAAAAGTAATAATATTATCAGTAATACACTGACTTGTAAATTTTGTTGTTGTCAGTATTTTTTTATTTATATTTTTGATTAGAAATATTTATTGTAATTGAATTAAAACAAGGAAGTAGTTGATATTATAGTTAGTCATATTTAGCAGTATACATGCCGCTTTAATATGAAATCAATTAAATTATAATTATTTATATTGATTTGCTTATTGGAAGGGCTGTATTTATTGACAAGAGGCAACCGGTGCTTAATCTTGAATAGTATCCTATTAACTTGTACATTTAATATAATTTGAAGGCAGAAATATAAATGTTCGTTACGTACTCTTGAGTATACGAACGGTCAATATTGATCGTAGTATTTCGAACGTGCTTCTACAAAAAATGAAATCATTATTTTTCATTTCATTGCAAATTGACTTATTCTCAATCAAAAATTTTATTAGCGCCTTAAATCATACTAATTAGTTAATACACAGTATACTTGTATCGATAAATGTGGCAATATTGTACACAATGTACATATAATGTGCGATTTACCGAATCAAGTAAATTGCCTGTCAACATGATATTTAAGTATTATTAAGAAAAGGCGAAAAAAACAATTTTGAGAAGATTCATACAAGTACATATAATATTAGTGATGTGTCTTAAAATTATTTTCGGACTGCATAATTTGACATTAATTTCATGTAAACTTCCTTCTCTACACTAGCCGATTCTGATTATGATAAAATAAAGGAATTTCTTTTTAATTGAACTGATAACAGCAAGTTATTGGTAATTACGATCATACCGATATCTTAAACTCAACAAATACTCATGAGTATACTATTCTGAATGAGTAGTCTGTTATGTAAACATGTGTATTTAGTTTAAAGCTTCCCTGAAATTTTTTATACGAGAATATTGAGTATTTAATGTCGTTAAGTCAATTGTATATGAGATAATATTAAGAATGGATGTGGTGACATGGTCTATACGAACAAGATTTTCGTCAGACCAATACACATTGTAAAGTCATCTCTAATCATTTCCTTCCCTCCATCTTTTTACACTTTATTTAATTGAAGTATTAACAAACTTTTTCCGTATAGTGTCTTTTTAAACGGGTATAAAAGCTTACCAGCACGTGAATCTTAGCCGTTTTCATTTCGACATTGGCGGTTAAACAACGGACTTCTTCTTACCAATTCCAAATGATGGAATTTAAGCATGTACTTTGCAAATTTAACTATTGCTTGTTTTAAATTTAATAGTTAATAATTTTAAGTGATTTCTTTTTTGTAAACCGTGCCGTGCCGTAGGAAAAAAATTGGAGAAATCGTGTGTGAATAAAAAAACGAATGTGGAAACTAGACTAAAAAAAATGTTAAATTTATATAATAATATTTTTACATAAAAGTTATAAATTAGTAACGATACTAATAATATATTTATAATAGTATATCATTACGTTTTTGCTGAAAATTTGAATTTCGATTTTGTGATATATATGTACATACATATATAGTATATATATATTTTTTTAAAGAAAAGAAAATAAATAAAAATTTCTTATTAAAAAATGAATCGGTTTCGTGTTTCTAAAGTTGAAAATGAGGAAAATAGCAGTAAGCATTCGGGTATTACGTTAAAAGCTTTTGATTTTATACGAAGAGGATCAAGAGCTCCACCACCCGAACAACCTAGAAAATTTAGTTTCGTTCATTTGACAAGGCAAGTTTATACATATATTTTTTAACCATAATTTATTACTATTACGTGAAAATACATAATATTTAAAAAAAAAAACTTAACTTGAAAAATTCTTATATAAAAAATAACACTTTGAAAGCGTCGTTATGTATATAACTGATTTTTTTATTAAAAAGTTAAGAGAAAAAAGTTATTAAAAATTTTGCAATAAAATCAAAAGTTAACCACCATGTTAATTTTGCGCTTGATTTATTGGTATTTATAATCTGTATGAATACAAAAATAAAAAAACAAAGGCATAAATAATATTTACTTACACAGAACATAAATATGTCTTTTATTAGGATAGTTAATTGAGAAATAAATCCTTGAACTTTATTCTTTAAAGGTAATGAAGTAGAAAGTTTCCTCACAATAATTTTATTGGAATTTAAAAATTATAAGAAAAACTCAAAAATTAATATGCATTTTTTTTTCAACCTAGATAATATGATAAACAGTTTTAAAAAAAAATAATCTCACCTATGCATGTATGTATGTATGAATATAAAATAAGAAAATTATTAATATCAGAGTCAGAATATAATTGAGCAATTTCTTTTCATGTGACTTATTTTCGTAACAGTATCCATTTTTAATCTTTTTGTAATGAATTTAATAAGAACTATTGAGAAATATTACACAATCGAATTGTGTTAAATCGATTAAAATATGTGCATTTTCTAAGAATAATATATATGTACACATTATTAAGAAATAACATTAAAATGATAATTAAATCAAGTAGACTGACGCATTGAATGTGCGAATAATTATTCTTTCTTTTATTTTCCAAGTTATACATACTACACTATACTCGCTCATTGAAATAAACATGTTTTGAAATCGTATTAATTTATTGATTAACAATATATATTATATTTGAATATTATTAAGTATATTTGAAAATCGAATATTTTTTTAGGGAAGCATTGCCTAGATTGGATAATTATCGAACATCCAAGAGAGCATTAAAACGTCCATCGTTGGGTGAAGTACACGGAGAAGCTAGCTTTGCAGAAAACCCAGTAAGTAAAAAATTAAACTTTTTTTAATTGTTCTCAAACTATTAGTCTAACTTTACTAGATAACATCATTAGTATTTAAATAATTATTATAATATTTTATTGTTAATATGGTTGCCAGTTTCTGTCCCTTCCACGATTTTTTTTTCATCGCATACAGTCTATTTGTTGTTGAACGTGTAAATAATTTATGTTCACATTTCAACAATAAAATATTACAAAAACAAAAACAATGATAAAACGTATAAATTTGAAAATTTCAAATAAATATACAAACAATTTAAGTATGTGATAAATAAATTTATTAACACTAATACGGCATGTTCGGGTTATTTATTTTTTGCAGCACATAAAGAATCGTGAAGTGATGCGTATAAGCTAAATGAAATGATATTAAGACGAAAAAAAAAACCAATTAAATATTCCACAAATTCGTAGATGGTTCTTTGAAAAAATCGATAAAAATTAAAGTAAACGTTTTGCAAAGTGTTAATTATATTGATTTTACGGTATTTTCAGAAGTACACATGAACTAATCGTGTATATGCATGCGTATGTGGGGTAACTACTTATTCGAACTTAAAGAGCCTTTGTTTTTAACATATTTTGTCCGCAAAACAAAAAAACAACAGAAACTCGAAAAAGTTACGCAATTTTAGCTTGGCATTCTACGACAATATGTATCTACGTAATTAATTTTGATATTGATAGTAGCTGGTTAATATTGTATTAGCTAATTTATTTTTTACCAAAACAATATAATACATATACTGCGTTGTTGTATTAATTTGAATTCGTATTTGATACTCGTCTATGATTATATTATTTTGAATAATATTTATTTATTAGAAATGAACGCAAGTACCTTTTCGTAAGAATATGTAACTAATTAAAAAAGCTATTTTGATAGGATGCAATTTATTGAAATAATGTCCTTATAACAGCCTAAATTATCTGACATATAAAACTATTTTCTGTATAAATATACATTTAGATATACGTACACTTACTTACACATGTACATTCAAATATAAGTAGTAAAAAAAATACTACACATATAATTATAAAATAACACACTCAAAATGCTTATTCTTGTGTGGGAGGAAGGGAAAAGGTAGGTAAATATTTGGAATATTGCAAACGTGAAGTTCTAGAGGAACAGTACTGAACCAATAAATCTGATAGCAAAATGATTGTATGCCAGACTTTCGGTCCGGAGTGGGGTTGCTTGGGTTGGCCGCAGGGTGCTCTCACAGCCACATGGTAAAAACAGAAATTTTCGTTTTACTCGTGTACACGCGTAATGGCATGTTTAAATGAAAAGCAGTGACAGAAAAAGAATGACATACAAATTTGGAGTCAGAGCTAATCGGAGAAAAAGAAAAAAAACTCTTCAATATACTCGTATAAAGGATAAGAAAAGTAAAAAGAGAGCATTTCAATTGTAAATCGGAGCCAATAACACCAAAAAAAATATTCTCGAAGAAAGACGTTAATATAAAGAAAAGGAAATGGAAAAAAGTGCGAAAGTAGTTAGAGAGAATAAACCCAAAAAAATGTAATATAGTTTGCTCCAAAAATGTAGGTCGTGAAAATAAAAGTACCCAAAAAAAATGAAGGAGTCAACTTCGTATTGGAAAACAGTTCTTTCTGGCCAATAACGAAGGCCAATTTGTGAAGTGCACCTTTGTACCCAACAAATTAGCTTATATCATGTCATCGTTGACGAAGTAAATTGGCGAAGAGCCAGAATGAAAGGGGCGTAAAAGCAAACGAAAAATTGTTTTATATTTCTTTTTTTTCTATATACGAGGTCTGTTTTCGATTTTTTGTGGCGTTATGTTGGTACTCATGTCTCTCACTTATGCCGACAAGTTCGGTCATTTTGAATGTTCAGTTAATTTTTAACAGCTGCTTTGCTTGCACGTGTTTTGGCGCGTCTTCGATTTTTGCCTCAATTTCGACCAAAAACAACATCGCATTAATATTGCTAAGGAGCTGTTGGACTCTGTCCGCGACAACCCACATTTGCTCTAGAGGGTCATAACTGGTGACGAATCATGGGTTTATGGTTATGACGTGGAAATCAAAGCTCAGTTATCCCAATGGAAGCTGCCGCACGAGCCCAGACCAAAAAAAGCGCGCCAAGTTCGGTCGAATGTGATGATTTTGCTTAGTTTTTTTTCGATTGCAGGGGCATGGTGCATCATAAGTTCTTGTCACAGGGTAGAACGGTCAATAAGGAATACGTGTATTACCTGCAAGTTATATGCAAATTGCGCTAAGCAATCCGCCAGAAACGTCCGGATTTGTGGAAGAACACAAATTGGCTTTTGCACCATGACAACGCCCCTGCTCACGCATCGTTGCTTATGCGCGAATTTTTGGCCAAAAACAACACACTAACAATGCCGCAGCCACCGTATTCCCCAGATCTGGTCCCCTGTGACTTTTTCTTGTTCCCGAAACTGAAGAGCCGCATGAAAGGACGACGCTACGCTACGATTAAGGATATAAAGACGGTGGCGGAGCTGAACAAGATCACAAAAAATGATTTTCTGAAGTGCTTCGAGGATTGAAAAAAACGTTGGCACAAGTGTATAATATCTGGTGGGGATAACTTTGAAGGGGACAAAATGTATATTCATGAATAATAAATAATTTTTGAAAAAACACAAAATTCGCGATACTTTTTGAACAAGCCTCGTAGAACAAAACCAATCATAAATTATTTTCTTATTCATACGTAGAAATTTGATAAATAATTACATTTAATAAAATATTTTTCATTAAATGTAATTATTTATCAAATTTCTATTGCTTTATTTTATTTTTCACTCTCTCCTCCTAACAAATCTGTATTTTCGATAGAATTTGTACACATATCAACACTGACAATAAATATTTATAATTATCCTTATATCTTATTGAATATTTTACGATGAACGATTGAATAAGAATGTTCAAAGTTTAAATTATAAAAATTTTTTTTAATTGCAAGAATCATGTTTTAATATTTTCAGGTTATTTTTGCTAAAACTAATTCTCAACATAAGAATTAAAAGTCGAGGTGACTTTTTAATATAAAATATTTCTTAAATATCACCCAAAAATATAATAAATAATTTAAATATTCTGTAAAAGGAAAATGATGACTATGTTTATTTTTCGTGAAATTTTCATTGTCTATAGGAATTAAAAGTCGAGGTGACTTTTTAATATAAAATATTTCTTAAATATCACCCAAAAATATAATAAATAATTTAAATATTCTGTAAAAGGAAAATGATGACTATGTTTATTTTTCGTGAAATTTTCATTGTCTATAGGGTTTTCCAATAAGAGTGATATGATTTCTAAGTGACGTTTCGGCCATTTGTAATATGGCATAATCTATCATTATTTTTTCATTGCATTCAGTAATGTTTACAATTTCATCATGGATAGATATACGCAAGAAAAACCTTTAAAAATTATTCAATTTTATTATCAAATATCCGTTCTCCAATTGCAACTTTTCGTGCGCTTTTGCCATTTTTTGGTCGTAATAATCGTCCAACTGTGCTCGCTATTCGTCGAATTGTTAAGAATTTCGAGCGTACATTTTCTTTACATAATGTTCAAGTGCCAATAAGACAAAGAATCGCTCGAAGTAATGAAAATATTGCTGCCGTTCAGGCAAGTGTTGCTGAAGACCGCAATTTGTCGATTTGGGCAATTTGACGTTCTCAAGATTTGGGACTGTCTCAAACCACAACCTGGCGGGTTTTGAGAAAGGATTTGGGCTTGCATCCGTATAAAATTGTTATCACTCAAGAACTGAAGCCATTGGACCACCGTAAACGTCGTGAATTTCCTGATTTTGTCTTGGAAAAACTTGAAAACGATAATGATTTTTTTATGAAAATTATCTTCTCCGATGAGGCTCACTTTCATCTGAGTGTTGTATTAAATAAACAAAACTGTCTATTCTGGTGCGAAGAAAATCCACAAATTATTCATGAACACCCATTACATTCAACTAAATTGACAGTTTGGTGTGGTTTTTGGTCTGGTGGAATCATCGATTCTTGACAACATCTGGTTCCATCAAGACGGGGCTACGTGCCACACAGCACGTGCAACAACCGAATTATTGCGAGAAAAGTTTGGAGATTGGATTATTTCAAGAAATTGTGACATTGAATGGCCTCCAAGAAGTTGCGATTTAACACCATTAGACTATTTCTTGTGGAGTTATTTGAAGTCATTGGTCTTTAGTAATAAACCAGACTCTCTTCAAGCTTTAGAAGTCAATATTGAACGTGCTATTCATGACATACGACTTGATTTAGTGGAAAAAGTGCCCGAAAATTGGGTTCATCGAATTCGTTCCTGCAAAAGAAGTCGTGGAGGCCATTTGAATGATGTTTTATTCAGAACTTAATTGTATCGATTGTACTTCACATTAAATAAAAAGCATTTGAATTTCCTTAACAATTAGTGTGTTTTTTTTTAAAAGAAATCATATCACTCTTATTCGAAAAACCTTTATTTAATTTATAATATTTTTAAAATAATTTTTCTTCATCCTTATATTATTGTTTATTCTAGATTCAAGTTCTAATTTTAATTTTATATCATAATTGATAGAGAAATTAATTTTGATTATTTCAATTTAATAAATTTTCATCTATTAATGTTACTAAAGTTATTTTTATCCACACGTTGAAAATACTTTTAAATCCAAACGGTTTGCGCCAAACGATTATTTTTAATGTTAGACAGGAAGTGCAATAACTCAAATGGTTTCAGTCACTCAGCTGATTAATAATAACATAACTGACCTCGCTTACTGAGATAAACGGAATACGTATTATTAAATATTTATACTGTACCCACAGCACGAGTATGTATCGTCTTCCGATAACAAAAGCTGTTAAAATATTAAATTCGACAAATTTTTTTTTATTAGCTTATAAAAAAAATTTTGTTTATATAATATTTCAAGTTCGTTAATACGAGTAGTATTCAACAGAATATAAAAAAAATGCAATTTTTCTATTAAAATATTAATCTTTAGTGGATGGAATTTTATCAAATTTGTTTCATTATCAATCAAATACAATCTAAAGAAATAATCTATATACGCAAAAAACATACGCAATAAAAATTACATACATGTATAATGCACATAAAATAAATGATATAATAAGAGTAAATTCGAAGAATATTTTTATGATAAGCGATAAAAAAAATTATGTGTCCGAGTATACTGGTCAGGCAAATTAGAATCCAATAGCAAACATTAAAAATGCACAGATAATAACAGTATTTATATAGATTATAATTTTTTTTTATACAAATTAAATATTTGATATGATATTCAAAAATTTTTTTTTTTTTAAATTAGGACACTACCCAAGATGTGGAAGGACAAGCCGCTGGCCATGGAGGCATTAAATTGGGCTGGATTGAAGGTGTTATGACACCATGTTTGTTAAATATTTGGGGTGTTATGCTATTTTTGCGACTAAGCTGGGTTGTGGCGCAATCCGGAATTCTTCAGTCGTTGGCGATTATAAGTATCTCAGCAATCGTATGCATTATAACTACGTTATCTTTGTCTGCTATAAGTACAAATGGTGAAGTAAAAGGCGGAGGAGTTTATTTTATAATATCACGATCATTGGGACCTGAATTTGGCGCATCAATTGGTATTGTTTTCGCATTGGCAAATGCTGTTGCAGCTTCGATGAACACTATTGGATTCTGTGACTCACTTAACGATTTGTTAAGTAATTGATTTTTTCATTAAAAAAAAATTAAATTTAAAATGCGCTTGAATATTTTTTTTTTTTTTAGAATCGCATGGGTTGAAAATTATCGATGGCGGAGTAAATGATACTCGAATAATAGGAAGTGTTGCTATTCTTATAATGGTGTTAGTATGCTGTGTAGGTATGGAGTGGGAGGCAAAAGCTCAAAATTTCTTGCTTGTAACTATAATTGCTGCTATTTGCAATTTTATCATTGGTTCTTGTATAGGACCAAGAAGTGATGAGCAAATTGCTAAAGGATTTGTCGGTTTACATGGTACAATACAATATTCAAAATTAGCTGCTATTATTATTTTAAATTTGTTATTATTGTTTTATTTTCTCTATTTATTTAGTGGAAACATTCAAACAAAATTTAGCAGCAGATTACCGGTTTAGTGAAAAAGTTGATCAAGATTTCTTTAGTGTATTTTCGATATTCTTTCCAAGTGTAACTGGTATTCAAGCTGGTGCAAATATCTCTGGAGATTTGAAAGATCCAGCTGAGGCTATACCGAAGGGAACACTTTTGGCTTTATTTCTGTCAATGATATCGTATGGATTTTTTGTAATATTCGCTGGTGGTGCGGCTGTACGAGATGCTTCTGGAAATGTTAATGACCTTATCAACGGAACAATACTAGGTGTCGATTTGGATTGTGCACATAATCATGTAGGCAAACGACGTCTGTTTAATTTTCTTAAATTTATGAGAATTAATAATTGATTAAATGAGAAATCCGTTTTAATTAACAGACTTGTGAGTTTGGCTTACACAATTCATATTCAGTGATGCAGCTCATGTCCGTATGGGGTCCACTTATCTATGCAGGATGCTTCGCAGCAACACTCAGCACAGCATTAACAAATCTTTTGTCAGTACCTCGTCTAATTCAAGCTCTGGGAATTGATAAAATCTATCCAGGACTAATATTTTTCTCTAAACCTTACGGAAAACACGGCGAACCATATCGCGGATATGTTCTCACCTTTATTGTCTCCGTCGCTTTCCTCTTAATAGCCGAGCTAAATGCAATCGCTCCTCTTATCTCGACTTTCTATTTGGCTTCATACGCGTTAATTAATTTCTGTACATTCCATGCGGCATTTGTAAAACCTCTAGGATGGAGACCAACATTTACGGTAAATACAAATAAATAAATTGAAATTATTTTTATTTATTAATTTTTTTCTTCTTGTTAAAATGCATTTAATAGTACTATAATTCTTGGTTGAGTCTTTTTGGCTTTATTATTTGTGTTGGCATTATGTTCATGATTGACTGGCTTTCGTCTCTAATAACGTTCGTGATTATTTTTGCATTATATTTGGTTGTTGTTTATCGAAAACCAGGTAAAAATAGAAAAGTGAATGGCAATATTTTTGAAATTTACCAAAAACCTTTTAAACTACGCGAATTATTAATTTTTACTGCTATAGATGTCAATTGGGGATCTACAACACAGGCACAAATGTACAAAACTGCTCTAACTGCCGCTCAAAGACTACAGACCGTATCGGATCATGTTAAAAATTACCGACCACAAGTGTTAGTTCTTGCTGGACCCCCACAAACACGTCCTCCATTAGTAGATTTAGCTAATTTAGTGACAAAACACAATTCACTGATGATTGTTGGAAATATTGTTCCGGTAAGTTATATTGTATAACCATATACCGCGAAAAGTGTGCTACTATTAATCAATTGAACTATTATTAATTGAAAGTTATTTGGTATTTTCAACTAGACCGATATTGGATATAAAAAGCGTATGGCTCTGCAAAAAGAGGGACAAGAGTATCTGTCGGCGCGAAAGATTAAAGCTTTTTATAAAGTTATCGATGGATTCGATTTTCAGAATGGTTGCAATGCACTATTGAAAGCCGTAGGTTTTGGCAAATTGGCACCGAACATTGTATTAATGGGATATAAAAATGACTGGAGAACTTGTGAAAAGAAAGACTTATTAACATACTTTAATACATTGCAGTAAGTTGTAATTATTTTTGTGGCAATAAATTATTATTGATAATATTATTTATAAACTTTATTTACACAGTAATGCCTTTTCTAATCGAATGGCTGTGGCAATACTGCGAATTCCTGAGAGCTTAGACTTTTCGGATTTACGGCACCAGATCAAGATGGATCACGAAAATCATGCAGCAACATGTGATAAAAACCATGCATCGCATTGTTCAAATACTCCTAGTTCTGCTTCAGCTGCGCAAATTCCAAAAACTTCTGAGATATTCCATGTGGATTCAAATCTGAACCTTTCGGGAATGGTAAGCTCTACTAGTTCATTGGTTTCGCCGCAAGCTGCTCCACTTCCAAATCGTAAGAAGTGCCAAGAACCTGTGTACCAACCAAATAAAGTCGTATACTTGACCAAGGGTGGTTCTAATGTACCTAAAAATGTCTTAGATGTACTGACTATATTTACGAAAAAACAATCTAAGGGAACAATTGATATATGGTGGTTATATGATGATGGTGGTATGTTACTATTCTTTAAAAATAAAACTCCCTTGTAATATTATTCATTTATATTTATAAAACAATTTATATTTTATTCAAGGTTTTACAATGCTATTCCCATACATAATATCGATGAGATCGTCTTGGGCAAATTGTAAGTTACGTGTTTTTGCGTTAACTAATCGTCGAATGGAATTGGAATTAGAAGAACGAAAGTACGCATTAGAGACAATTTTTAACATGATGATCGCATTAATAAATTTATTATTTACCGTTTATTATAGTGTTGCCAATTTGCTCGCTAAATTAAGAATATCCGTTTCATCATTAATAATGTTACAAGGAATAACCGAAAAACCAAAACCGGAAACTATCGCTGTTCACGAACGCCTATTAAGTGGGTTTAACGAAGGTGATAATGCCGAATGTTTCGTTTCAAACACGGAAAAAGTCATATTAGAAGAGAAGACTTACAGACAATTGAGATTACACGAAATGATGCAGGAACATTCCATTGATGCATCTTTAATTGTGATGTCATTACCAATGCCCAGACAAGTATATTTTTGAATTATTGATTCGTTACTTTGTTTATTGATTTTTTTTTCATTTTAAGGAGACCATCTCGGCACCACTATACATGTCGTGGTTGGAAATGCTTTCGAAAGATTTACCACCCATTGTACTTGTAAGAGGAAATCATACACCAGTTTTAACATTCTATTCATAAAAACAAAGGCTTCAACATTTTCTCATTAATTTTAAATAAAATATTGCGCACAAAGAAATATTATTCAGTAAAGCGATTTTAGAATTACAAGTTTACATAAATAATTTGTCACTTAGTAGATTATTTGACTGCAGCTGTGTGAATTAAATATAATATTTTAAAATGGTTTTATATTGTTTTTCATTTGTACTCTTATTTGTTTATTTATATGATCATAGAAAAATGTTTCTATTACACAGACACAATTAAAAGTACATTTATATTGAAATCATGGACTTTAATGAAAATTGATAGCATCTGTTGAGTTTTATTTTAATTATTATTTGATAGATACAATTGAATTCAGAAAACAAATGAGTTTTATTAAATATGATGTATAATTTATTAGTTTGCTTACAAAATAATTTTGCCTAAATTTTTGAATTAGTCTGCTTAAGAATGTTATACACCTCAACCAAAAAATAAAATATCTCGACACTTATTTTATATGTACAACATACGAGATCTGTTCAAAAAGTATCGCGAATTTTGAATTTCCGGGGGTTACGTGTATTCAATTTTCGATTTTTAGTGGCGTTAAGTTGGTACTCATGTCTCTCACTCAGCCATTTTGATTGTTCAATTAATTTTTGACAGCTGCTTTGCTTGCACGTGTTTTGGCTCGTCTTCGATTTTTGCCCATTCCAAAAAGTGGATCAAAGAATCTGTTTCGGGAACAAGAAAAAGTCACAGGGGGCCAGATCTGGGGAATACGGTGGCTGCGGCGTTAGTAGTGTGTTGTTTTTGGCCAAAAATTCGCGCACAAACAACGATGCGTGAGCAGGGGCGTTGTCATGGTGCTTTAGTTTTTAACCAATTTATTATTATAAACAATAAAACCAATTTATAATATATTTAATATTATTATTATAAAAACTTATCAAAATTATTTAGTAATTGTACTATTGTAGTAGTTTCTTATTTTAATAATTGACTCAATGTGATAAGTGTCAATAAGTCATTGCAAAGGTATTGTCGTTTTATGTTAAGTTAACGCGTGTTAATGCTGAGTGCTATCGTACGACTGACTGTGCAACGCACATTTATTGCCATGGTGCTCAGCTGTGTACACGAGAATGTTAATGTGTATGTGTAGTATGACTGTTTGTATGAATGTTTTAAGTCCAATTGCCACATACTCCCCCACCAGTAACTTGCTCACGTTAAAATGTGATCGAATATGTTCGGTGGACGAATAATTCTCCCCGAACGGGTGTGTTTTGGTATAGAATCGTTGGAAAACTTAGTGTCTAAGGTAAAATTCTTATTATTATTGTCAATGTCCGTTTCTTTTGTCGAATCATTGATTATATTGGTTGGCGGTTCTAGAAAATTTGCACTGGGTGTTTCGTCTATTTCGACGACGGCGGCCTGTCAATTGTGACGGTTTTTTCGTTGCTATCGACAATAATGTCGAAATTTTTAAGTGTTCGGGGAACAACTTTGAATGGGCCATTGCCATCGTAAGGTGATTTGAGTGGCTGGCGTACTTTGTCGTCCCGCAGAAATACGTTGGTGCAGTTTGCTAAGCCTTTCTGTACATAATAATTATTGGTCAAAGTCCGACGTGTTTTTTGTGAGTGGATCTGTCTCGAGAAAATCTCCGGGAATTCGTAATGTTTGACCAAAAATCATTTCAGCCGGCGAAGCATAAATGTCCGGTTTGAACATCGTTCGAAGACTTAGTAGAAGTAATGAAAGAATGTCAGACCAATTTGATGCATTGGCATGACATTTAATTGCGGCTTTAAGTGTTCGATGTAATCGTTCGATGAGTCCATTGGATTGTGGGTGATACGCCGCAGTGCGAAAATGTTTACATCCGATGATTTTGTTGAGTTCGGTAAAAAAAGTTGAATCAAATTGGCGCCCCTGATCAGTGGTAATAGGCAAATTCGATTAGACTAATTTTGCTACAGCGCAGTACTTACCAGTAGACTCTAAATAAAATGAACATATCGCTGACAGCAGTAAAATACAAACTCACAATAGTCACCAACAATACTGAGTTTATTCACACATAAACAATAAAAACTGAGTTTACGCACACATAAACAATAAAAACAAAAATATGACGTTTCAACATAACCAACGAACCCGCTAAGCCATCTATAGTTAGTTCGGAAACTACAATCCCCTTACCCTAAGGGGAGAAGTGCAACTGCTGCTACAATCCTACTGTTTTGTTAGAGGTACTGTAGATGATGACAGCTACACAATAGTAGCAGTAGCAAAATTAGTCCAATCGAATTCGCCTAATGTATTGCGGTACACCGTAGTGTGAGATCCAACCACTAATCAGAGCTTTGGCGCTAGTTTCTGCAGTTATGTCATCGATGGGAATGGCTACTGGCCATCGTGAAAAACGATCGATGCATGTGAGTACGTAGCGATGATTATTTGACGTTGGCAATGGGCCAACAAGATCGATGTCGATGTTGTAGAAATCGTTGATTTGTACCTTGAATTGTCCTCTGTTGTGTCGTACAATTTTGCATTTTTGGCATTGAATGCTTTCATGTTAAACCAAACATATTTTTCGGTCATCATTTTGATTGTTGCCCGCTTCCCTGGATGTGACGCATTGTGCAATAGTTGGAAGATTGGTTTGCGAAGATTCGAAGCAATGTATGGACGAATGTTGTCAGTTGACGTGTCGCAATATAATTGGAGATTTGAATTGGGTAATGATACCCGTGCAAGTTTTAACGACGAACTTGGATTTTTCAGAATTTGTTCGTTTGTTGTCGTCGAATTGCGAAGATGCGATGAGTTCGATGCTTAAGTCGTTTGAAATGGTTTCAATGCGTGAGAGTGCATCAGCAATAATATTGTCCCTTCCAGACACGTGACGTAAATCAGTTGAAAATTGACCGATGAAATCCAAATGACGTAGTTGTCGTGGCGATGCTTTGTCTGGTTTCTGTAGAAACGTGAAAATGAGCGGCTTATGATCAGTGTAAATAATGCAGTTTCGACCTTCGATCATGTATTTGAAAAATGTAATTGATTGATAGATGGCCAATAACTCACCATCATAAGTGCTGTATCTGATTTGCGTGTCGGTCATTGTTCTTGAGTAAAATCCCAATGGCTGTAATTTATTGTCCACGATTTGTTGCAGAACTGCGCCTACAGCAATATCGCTGGCATCGACATGAAGTACCAATTGGGCTCCCGTTACTGGATGAAACAAACAAGTGACAGATGCTAAGTCTGACTTGCATTTTTCGAAAGCTGCGTTAGCTTCGTCGGACCAACCAATCAGTGATTGGTCCCTTTTCTCATTCCCCCTAATTAGGGACTGTAGTTTTCCTTGTGTTGCAGCTGCATGTAGGAGGAAACGCCGATAAAAATTCATGAACAGTAAAAAACTACGAAGTTCGAACGCTTTTTTTGGCCTTTTGAAGTTCAAAATTGCATTAAGTTTTTCGGTATTTGGAAGTATTCCATTTGCGGTTATCATAGAACTGTTGGTTTGCCAATGTCGCATTTCGCCATGTTGATTTTTATATTGAATTGTTGCAGACGATTTAAAACCGATTCTATATGTGTGCGATGCTCCGATGTAAATGTCATGTATGTACACATAAACAATATCTAAATCTTGAAAAATCTGGTTCATATGCGTTGAAACGTTTGTGAGGCGTTGCGAAGACCGAATGGTATGAATTTGAATTCGAAGAGACCGAATGGCGTAATGATGATATTTACATCTCTCTTCGTCGAGTGGGACCTGATGATATGCTTTGATGAGATCAATTTTTGTGAAAATGGTTTTTCCAGCAAAATGTTGAGCAAAATCATGGATGTGTGGAAGAGGATACCTGTCCGGAACCGTTATAGCGTTGAGTCGTCTATAATCACCGCATGGGCGCCACTCGCCATTGTGTTTTTTACTATATGTAGCGGACTGGCCCATGGACTTTTACTTGGCTGACAAATGCCTGCTCGCATCATGATTTCAAATTCCTTTTTTGCATTTAATTTTAATTTCTCGGTATCTAGTCGACGTGTGCGTGAAAAAATGACTTGTCCATTTGCAATTATTTGATGGTTGACATTCGACGTAAGTGTTGGTGAGTTGAATGATGGCGGTTGCGCTAAATGGCTAAATTTATCGAAACTGTCAAAAAAATTGATTGATTTGTTGATGGTGCTGATCCGTTGGTAGGTGCTCAGTTAATAGATGCAGTCGACGTTTATTTTTGTAATTTGATCAATCAGCCGTTTGCACTTGATATCGACGAGTAAATCGAAATGGTCTTAAAAATCAGCGCCAATAATTGCTTGTTTGACGTCAGCGATAATGAATTGCCAAGTAAAATTTCTGCGAAATCCCAAATTTACGTTTATGTATATTTTGCCAAATGTTTTTATCAGTGTGCCATTTGCGGCGAAAAGTTGATAACCATCGGCATTTAAAGGGCTACCGTAGTAGGCCTTTGGAATAACTGAAATGTCAGCACCCGCGTCAATCAAATATTTTCTGTTACTTTTGCGATTAAAAATGAAAAGACGTTTACTTTTCGAGGTGACCACTTCGCTCGCTATTGATTCGGAAGTGGAAATAATTAGTTTTTTGAGTCCTCCTTAGTGGACGAAAATTTACGAGATTCGGTACATTTTTGTGCAATTGCATCAAACTTGAAGTGATAATAGCAATATGGACTATTATTGTTAAGACGTGAAGTGGATAGTCTGCGATCTTTTGATTGAACGCCACTTTGTGAGCGTCCGCGATTTTTCGAAAATTGGGAAAACTTTTTTGTAAGTTCCTCAATCTGATGTGTTAATGCGGAAATTTGAGGTGACATGTTGTCAGAAGTTTGCCGTGAAGTAGAGGGGGTTTCTACCTCACTAATTTGTCAAAACGTTGTAATTTCTAAAATTTTGTCCGCCATGCTTGCAATTTTTGTCAAATCGCCGTCAGCAGTGGAGATAACAGGACGAATTTGTTCTAGCAAACGTGCGATCCAAAGTGTTTTTAACGCCTCATCTGAGAGTGCATTATTTGACATTAATAATGGCGGATGTTCAATCCGGAAATTGTGGATCCAACGATCCCAAAATGTGATTGAATTTCGTTGAATCGGTTGTAAGGCCAGCTAATAAGAACTGAGCTTCCATTTGCATGAAGTATAATTTTGGAGCTGTGTTGATGAATGGTGCTGGTTTTACATACACCTTGTGAATTTGATTTACCGAATTATTTGGAAAAATATTGCTTGCATCGCAAAGAGGATTTGCGAAATTTTTCAAATTTTATTTAATAATAAAATAAATTGCCTATTTTTTCAAATTAATTTTTTTTTTAGCCAGCGAAATTAATGATTTTTTTTATGAAAAATGGCTTGTGCCGAATTATGTGATGCTATCGACGCCCAGTGAAGGCGGAATTTTCCAACAAAGTCACGCGGTTTGCTTGAATTCTCTCGCAGCGATTTAAATATCCAATTTGTGTTCAGAACGCTTGTTCTACACACTCTGGTACTTCTGTTTACTGCGATTGCTGACGCTGAAGCTGACGCCACAGATGTAGTAACTTCCAGGCTATCCTAGTTGATGGACTATTGTATACCACTTTATGTTCACTTCTATGGTAGCCGATTTTGCTGCTGCTGTTTGACTGTTGCTGTTGCGTTAAGTTCACCTTTGCTTTTGTTGTCTCTTTTCCATATACACAAACGTACTGCCACTGAAAATAACAATCTCCTCTCCTTGTTTCTCTTCAGCCACTTTGCTGACTATTTGTGCTCATGTATATAGTCTGTTAATATAATTTTCTTCTTTTTGCTTTTAGTACGCTTTTAACAAATTGCGTATTTGAGATATTACAGTTCTTATCCTTTTGACTTGAATTTTATTTTAACACACGAACAAATATGAATCACACAATTTAGATTTCAGACCGCAAAACACACATCACGTCGGGGTCTCCAATTTGGTTTTTAACCAATTTATTATTATAAACAATAAAACCAATTTATGATATATTTAATATTATTATTATAAAAACTTATCAAAATTATTTAGTAATTGTGTGGCAAAGTGGACTTAAAACTAAAATATTCGTACATGCAGTCATACAAACATGCACACAGCATGCATTCTACAAAATACACACATTGGCATTGTATGGTATGGTATACGGCTGCCTACGATGGCAACATATGTGCGTTGCACAGTCAGTCGTACGATCGCATTCAACAAAAACACGCGTGAACCAGCATTCAACGAGAACACGCGTAAACCAGCATTCAACAAGAACACGCGTAAACTTAAACGAAGTGAATTTTATAATTGATATATAACAGAATAAATAAGATTCAAAATTTAAATAATGTGTTGTAATTTGACAACTAGTTATTATAACCATAATATTGTAGTAGTTTCTTCTTATTTTCATAATTGACTCTGTGATAAGTGTCAACAAGTCATTGCAAAGGTATTGTGGTTTTATGTTAAGTTAACGCGTGTTAATGTGCTATCGTAAGACTGACTATGCAACGCACATTTATTGCCATGGTGCTCAGCTGTGTACAATAGAATGCTAATGTGTATGTGTAGTATGACTGTTTGTATGAATGTTTTAGTCCAATTACCACAGTGCAAACGCCAATTTTTGTTCTTCCACAAATCCGGGCGTGTCCGGTGGATTGCTTCGCACAACTTACACATAACTTGCAGGTAATAATCCTTATTTACCGTTCTACCCTGTGGCAAAAACTCATGATGCACCACGCCCCTGCAATCGAAGAAAACTGTAAGCAAAACCTTTACATTCGACCGAACTTGGCGCGCTTTTTTCGGTCTTGGCTCGTGCGGCAGCTTCCATTAGGATGACTGAGCTTTAGTTTCCACGTTATAATCATAAACCCATGATTCGTCACCAGTTATGATACTCTGGAGCAAATTTAGGTCGTCGCGGACAGAGGCCAACAGCTCCTTAGCAATGTTAATGCGATGCTGTTTTTGGTATAAAATGGGCAAAAATCGAAGACGAGCCAAAACACGTGCAAGCAAAGCAGCTGTCAAAAATTAACTGAACATTCAAAATGGCTGAACTTGACGGCATATGTGAGAAACATGAGTACCAACATAACCCGCGGAAATTCAAAATTCGCGACAGTTTTTTAACAGACCACGTATTTACAATAATAATAAAATAAATATCCAAATCCAAAGAAACATGCATCCTTGAAGAAAAAGAAATCTTTTATTTCAGGCATAAAGTGCGGCGAAATAGAAACAAATTTATCTTCATTAAAAGCTTCTTTTATTTATTCATTTTATCTATATTTTCTCGTTTATTTGTTTGATTTTTTTATTATTTTATAATGAATATTGGGTTAATAGAAAACACGTTTAAACATTTATACATAATATTTTGCATATTATCATTATTTACTTATATATATATATATATTTATTTACTTTCTATATAATTTATCATAAATTTCTTCTATTATAATAAATTTATATTTTCATCTTCATAAAAAAAACAGGAAAGATACGACAGAGGCATTTTAAAATATATATTTGTTTTAAATTTATTTCTTCTACTTTAGAATTTACTCTAGTTTAGATTGTAATTAAAATAAGAACAACTTACATGCCTTATTATAAAGTTACTTCATTCTTTAAATAAAAAATGATTTCTTTTTACAAAATTGGTGTTGAAATTTTGTTTTGTTTTCTAAAGAATAATTCTGATTATAACTTAAACGTATATGAATACATATATTTGCGTGCAATAGAATTTTTCAAAAAATATTAAAATTTAAAAATGGCAGTAACTTATTAAAAAAAAACAGCGCTATTATATTAAACTAATATAATTAATATTTTTATTGATGTCTGATAAGTTAAATATTAAATTTTTCTTGTTTCTAAAACCTATAAAACTTAAAAAAGATAAAAAAATTATTGAAATCCTTTTCAAACCTGAATTGAAATAATTTTAACTGTGTTAATAGTTACTAATACTACGTTTTTAGGATGGAAATTAATATGATCCCCATTTTGAATTTATTTGACTAAAAAAAGGATATTTTAGTTTTTGGAATTATTTCTTTTGTACAAATGTTAAATTCATCAATACTGCCGAACATATGTGTATGTCTTACTCTCATACAAAATCAATCAATTTTCCTGCTTCCAAACATTTTTTTTTCTAAAACATATACGATACTTGACTGTCTGGATAGCAGATCAAATTCGTTGCCATTCGTATTCCATATGTGAATAATATGAATTACCGTTACATGAGTTTGCATTTCTGCAAATATTAGCTAATTACTCAATTTGCTTTCATAACTGTAAAATTATCGTGGAATTAAAAGTAAAAAAAATTACCTTTTTAATCTATTCATTTACTTATTTTTATATTAAAAGTAAATTGTTTAAAATGTATTATGTAAAACATTGATAAGAATGTATTGTAGAACAGAATAAAATATTTGTACTATGTAAGAGTATAAAAATTTGATTAGTGTGTATATGAATATTTATAGATTAATCAAAATTATTTAAAGCATAAAAAATCAGAGAGATAGATATAGAGAGCTCTTTTTAGTTTAGTTAACACAGCTTCATTTCTTATTTTGGTTTATTCAATTTTTAATAATTTTAATTAGTTTGTTTAATAGTTATCATTATAATTTTTTATAATTATTTTTATTATACTTAATATTTTATTAAGTATAGTAAAATAATTTTTCTTCTAACTCGTATTTGCGAGCGTGTATATATTATAGGTATATATGCATGTATATAATTATAACAATTGTTTTATTATTTTTTGTCTTCCATTTTCTTTTACATTTCTTAACTCTTTAGCGACTAGATTAAATTGGTTGTTTTTAATAGAGTTTAGTTTTATTTATTGTTAGATTATTTTCTATATTCTTTTTTAATTTCTTCTTTACTATGCTATGTATATATTGAGAAATTAATATAACTATATAATAATATTGTATATTTATAAAATTTAGAACATTTTAATAAATAAATAATTTCATTTATTTTACTTGACTATAATATAAATCGTTTAATACATTCGACCAATTTGCCATTCTCTACCTGACAATTTCATTGTTTATATTTACTATACGAATAGAAAAATCAATATTTCAGTTGTGTTATAGCCAGCTTCAATTATTTCTAATTTTGGTATAATGCACTAGAACGTAGTACATTAGACTGTTGTACCGTAAGCACTAAATACTACTCGCGAACTATCTGTGTCAAGAGATATATCTTCTGGACTGGCGAGATCAACACGGACAATATTTGTATTGTTACGGCGCCGATTTGACTGCGTTGCTCCCCAATTATTTAATGTCCAATGAAGTGGAGGCTCTTGTTCTACTTTAATCGTTGTACTAACCTGTTTTTTTTTCATTTAAATTTTTTTTTAAAATGTGATCATTTTTTTAAAAGGTTTGGTAATTATAAACTTAAAAACTTAAATTTGGTTTGTTTTGTTTAAAAACTATGAAACAACTTTATAAATAAGATCAGATAAATAAATGATATAAAATCAATTGATTTATACCTCTCTGTTGCCGCATGGAAGTGTTTCTGTGCCGCCAGCGGCCGCAACCGAGTCTCGTGTCCCTGCACTACTATCGGAATCGATTGAATCTATGCTTGAGTCTCCCGCACCCCCTCTATATCGCCCAACTGCTGTAATAGCCTATTGAAATGAATATAAATCAAGATCATAACCAAAAATATTTAAGTAATAGTAATAAGGAAGTAAAAATTTTTTTTTTTAATTACGCACCTGAATATCACCTTGGCAATCTTCAATTGCACGCAATATATCCCAACATAGTTCTGAATCCAATGATATAGGCACCTCGGAGTCTCGATTGTGTATTGAGATAGCAATGTGCACAGGATGAGGGATTGGTAGAGGAATAAGTAATTTTTCTGCTGGATGCTTATCACTGTTTTTTCGTTTCCACGGACGCCAAGGTTTATTTGAATCGTTTGGTTGCTGTACTCGGTGTGCTCTAACACGTGGTGTTGTCAAGCCAGTAGTTGTATCCCTATGTTGTTGACTTCTAAATATATCAAAAAATATACCAAAAATCCTATTCAGTAATTTACCTTTTATCGCCTTTTCTAAAAGACATTGTTATTCTTGATCGAGGATTGAAAGCAGAAACTTCGAGAAAGGGCAAATGGACTTGGACGTTGCCGCGTGGAGCATAAACATTTCCTAATAAATCTGGGCCGTTTGAACCAATTACATCGGTTGCATTTTGTACCATTTCAGTATACCGAGTTAAGTCTAATTGGGAATGCGGTTCAAGCTTAAAATGAGTATCCGTATCGCTAAGCGGTGTCAAAAAATCTAAGCTAAATATTTCCGTATAAATTAAACCGGCTAGACCAGGCCAATCTCCAACCGATAATCCCTGAATCAATTTTTCCAATTAGCCAATTTACATATATTTGTTAATATAATAATTTCACTTTCTTACTTTATTATCCCAGAATTCTTCTTCAGTTAACGACAATCTTGCAAGCACGTGCATTGGATAGAATTTTTCCAGCATATGAGCTGCCAATTGTATTGCAATCTTGATACAATAGTAAGCAGATAATAATTTAGATAGTTTTTCTAAAAATATTTATAGATACAAATATATTTACCTTAAGTTCAATTGTATTTAATTTGATTCTGGATTTCACTGCAGTTGTTAGTCCAGTTTGTAAATCTCTTCTTCGTTTCTCCAACTTCTCATGTAAGGAACACATAAGATCTTGAGCTTCACGATCAAGCGCTTTATACGGACCTATTTTAGACAGTTGCGCTGAGAATGGACCAAAACAAGCTTCAACAAATTGACTAAAGTCCTTTTGCGGTTGTAAAATTATTCGTTCCATTGCGTGTTGATATGCTTGTAACTCATCTAATTCCATTTTTGCTTCGAACGCAGCCAATGCTTGTTCAGGTTTTATAATAAAATAATAATCTAATGCCAGTCCAGGACCAGCAATACGTCTAACCGCGAAACTATCACTTGCTGGAACACGACCACATTTTTTAATGAATAGATGAAAAGTCAAAGAGTCCCACAATAATCGTAACCAATATCGTGCCACACCAACTACAATATTTCCAATAATATCATTTATGTAAATTATAATAGGTTCTATTTTAAATACCGATTAAAACTATGACCGAAGCGATTGGGCAAATAAATATTGCCACGAAAACAGCTCCTAGTGGTTGAAGACCACCCTGAACTATAATGTTATAAATTACAGCTTCGAAAAATACTCCATAACGATTTCTCGATGGATCTGGACAATCAATATCATATATAAACATCATATATAGATGTACGAGTATAGCAAATGCGGGCATCCACAGCGGAGCAGTCAACGCCAGAAGTATGCTAGATATACTAACGGTAAAACACAAAATAGGAAACAGAAATAGTATGAGCGCTGTTCCCAAAAATCCTTTAACGAAATAGTTCCAAATTCTATTCATATTGCGTGTTAAGCCTTTTCCAATGAATCCAGTATCAGGTTCAGTTTCGAAATGTGTTCTGGCTTTCGAAATATGTCGCCATAATTCTATTAAGCGTGATGCCATTGTCTGAGTTATGCTTGTTTTTCTAGGAAATAATGTTCCATTAATTTGTGATAACTCCAAATCAGGCATAAACGGTTTAATGGAAAGTAATGCACGCAGTCCTATTGGACTGCAATAAGGAACTAGTATTCCTAGAAGGAACATTATGTTCCATGTCCAACACCAAATTCTTTGTAGTAAATTTAACAAACGCCAAAATGGCCATCGTGTACTTGTTGTACGAATTGATTCCTTTTCCACTAGAAATACTGGTTGACTTGGATCGGATCTGGGTGTTACTATTGAGGTGGCTTGCTGGCATATAACTGTTGGAATAATTTCTGACTGACCCTGAAAATTTCTTCGAATTATCCAAGCCTTTGGTGACCAAATTCTACATGCCCATTGAAAACTTCGCGTTGGTGTTTTGGCATTTCGTAATTCTTTTAAAAGTACGGGTTCTCGCTGCAAAATTGCATTTATTTAAGTATAAATAAACATACCTATATAAAATGATGAATTCACTTACTTCTTTCATAAATGCTAAATCTCTACTAAGAAAGTATGCTGTTTGATGAAGACTATGCTTCGTACACATTTTTAAAGCTTCTTCATGAGCAGCCCAAGTCGATTTACTCAGTTTAGAAACTTCAGCAGTACGTAACTTCGAACGTAACCACGGAGCGATCCGTGACAATACTGAATGATCATTACTCAAACATTTCTGATGATCCTCGCGAGACTTTTTTAATTCTTTTTGTACCTTTTCCACCGATTTATGCATTATAACAACAGATTGGGCTTGTTGAACTAAAAGTTGTGGCATTCCATCCCCCAGATCTTCTAAGTCAGAATTAGTCAAGATCGATGAATAAACACGTTGCAAATACTCCTTCATTACCGCTTCATTTACTTCCTGAAAAACGAATTTGGTATGAAATAACTCTTAGAAAGTCAATCAGTTTCACACCTCTTCGATTTCTCTATCAGTCAGTTTCTTTTCACGAAGTTCAGCAATTAACCGTTCTCGAAAATGCAAAAACCATCCACGTGTTTCGCGTTCAAGAATACCGATTAGAATTGGCAGTGCTTTACGCATTATATCGCGTGAGAACAGTCGCAAATCAATTTCCTGACCCTTTGGTGTTAAGAATAAATATGGTACTGGTTGAGCTGATTCACATTCTACATCGAATTTTTCCATTGCGGCACGACGCAATTGTTTTCGCACATATGAACACAGTGCATCTAAACAGTCCTCGTGCTCAGGCTAAAGAATTAAACAAAATATTTATAAATTTATAACGCTATTACAATATAAAATCAGTTAATCAAAAAAAAAACTGCATGATATCTTACGCGACAAACTAATTCCGCTACCAAATACCGACATCGTTCTTCTTTAATTTTATAATCTAAATTGTGCGCTAAAAGTGACGGAACCCCTTCAAAAGAACATGTAAAAATTGTATGTTCATAATTGATTGCCTTATACACTAAATAATATCATCAATATTAATTACCTATTAACATATCCACTAGTTTAATAATACCAACTAGTAGTGCTTTAAAGGCATGAGTAACTGAAAAAAAATGTGCGAAAATACGTGATTGTGCTGTTACAACAATAAATCTTGCTGCCAATGCCAAATCACTCAGAAATGAATCGTGAGCTCGGAACGTTCCCTTTTGTAGAAACTGTGATAGACGCCATTTGTGGACTTGCCCAGGAAAATTTAGACTCGGCACATCAAATTCCCTAAATGGGAAAATATGAAATAAACAAATCCATCATCATACTGTTTCCTTATCTAATATCGTTTTATTCACTCACTTAACTACACACTTTACAACACAAAAATAACAAGTGTTAACGTGCAAATATTGTGTTTTAAACAATTACATTTCATTCCTGTAAAACTTACATATAATCAAACACCAATTTTTAATTTATGCCGGTTCATTTAAATATTCATCGACAAAATGTATTTAACTATTAAAAAATGTAAACATGTATTTAACAATTTTCCTATTCATTATTCAGATAAAATTAAACGGGCTTTATCCTTATTGGATTATTTGATTTGAATGTCTAAGGACACTTCGAAATGATTTCGAAAATGAATAGTACCATTTTAAATACCAGTGAGTTGAAAATTTATCATAATTACAAACACAGTTTACATTTTACAAACATGGCTTTTTTTACAATCTTCAATTTACATGCATTGGTCGGAATATTAAATTATAAGTATATTGATATTGGGGAGTAAGAAGTTGCTATCACACATTATCAACTTAATGATACCATTGCTCACGGGTATTTAAGACTAGCACAAATATGCCGCCATTATAAGAAAGAAACAAATATTATGTCGAATAGTAATAACTAAGTAAATCACGACTCAATGGTTCGATGTGAAAATAAAACTACAATATATACAAAATTTTTAATAAAACACATCTAAAATATAAAATAAAATAACAATAATAAATATTATTGTAAGAAAATAGAAGGTTTTCAAGAAACCATAACTGTCACGATTTTATGATTTTTGAATGGTTGATTTATCTTATAGGCAATTATAACAGTTAATAATATAAATCGATTTCGAATTTTCGAAATAAAAGTTTTTAAAAACAACTGCGGTATAATTTAACTACATTAACTATTATATTAATGGTATATTTGAAAGAAATTAATTATGCCCAAAATTTATCGAATGTATTATTTTTATTTCGAAGATTCTTACAATATTTTGTATAATATACAATATATGTACATAACAAGTCAATATAACATACGAAGTCTGTTCAAAAAGTATCGCGAATTTTGAATTTCCGCGGGTTACGTGTATTCAATTTTCGATTTTTTTGTGGGGTTATGTTGGTATTCATGTCTCTCACTTAAGCCGACAAGTTCGGTCATTTTTAATGTTCAGTTAATTTTTGACAGCTGCTTTGCTTGCACGTGCTTTGGCTCGTCTTCGATTTTTGCCCATTCCAAAAAAAGGATCAACGAATCTGTTTCGGGAACAAGAAAAAGTCACAGGGGGGCAAATATGGGGAATACGGTGATTGCGGCATAATTAGTGTATTGTTTTTGGCCAAAAATTCGCGCACAAGCAACGATGCGTGAGCAGGGGCGTTATCATGGTGCAAAAGCCAATTTTTGTTCTTCTAAATTATAAGTATATTGATATTGGGGAGTAAGAAGTTGCTATCACACATTATCAACTTAATGATACCATTGCTCACGGGTATTTAAGACCAGCACAAATATGCCGCCATTATAAGAAAGAAATCAAATATTATGTCGAATAGCAATAACTAAGTAAATCACGACTCAATGGTTCGATGTGAAAATAAAACTACAATATATACAAAATTTTTATAAAACACATCTAAAATATAAAATAAAATAACAATAATAAATATTATTGTAAGAAAATAGAAGGTTTTCAAAAAACCATAACTGTCACGATTTTATGATTTTTGAATGGTTGATTTGTCTTATAGGCAATTATAACAGTTAATAATATAAATCGATTTCGAATTTTCGAAATAAAAGTTTTTAAAAACAACTGCGGTATAATTTAACTACATTAACTATTATATTAATGGTATATTTGAAAGAAATTAATTATGCCCAAAATTTATCGAATGTATTATTTTTATTTCGAAGATTCTTACAATATTTTGTATAATATACAATATATGGACATAACAAGTCAATATAACATACGAAGTCTGTTCAAAAAGTATCGCGAATTTTGAATTTCCGCGGGTTACGTGTATTCAATTTTCGATTTTTTTGTGGGGTTATGTTGGTATTCATGTCTCTCACTTAAGCCGACAAGTTCGGTCATTTTTAATGTTAAGTTAATTTTTGACAGCTGCTTTGCTTGCACGTGCTTTGGCTCGTCTTCGATTTTTGCCCATTCCAAAAAATGGATCAAAGAATCGGTTTCGGGAACAAGAAAAAGTCACAGGGGGGCAAATATGGGGAATACGGTGATTGCGGCATAATTAGTGTATTGTTTTTGGCCAAAAATTCGCGCACAAGCAACGATGCGTGAGCAGGGGCGTTATCATGGTGCAAAAGCCAATTTTTGTTCTTCTAAATTATAAGTATATTGATATTGGGGAGTAAGAAGTTGCTATCACACATTATCAACTTAATGATACCATTGCTCACGGGTATTTAAGACCAGCACAAATATGCCGCCATTATAAGAAAGAAATCAAATATTATGTCGAATAGCAATAACTAAGTAAATCACGACTCAATGGTTCGATGTGAAAATAAAACTACAATATATACAAAATTTTTAATAAAACACATCTAAAATATAAAATAAAATAACAATAATAATTATTATTGTAAGAAAATAGAAGGTTTTCAAAAAACCATAACTGTCACGATTTTATGATTTTTGAATGGTTGATTTGTCTTATAGGCAATTATAACAGTTAATAATATAAATCGATTTCGAATTTTCGAAATAAAAGTTTTTAAAAACAACTGCGGTATAATTTAACTACATTAACTATTATATTAATGGTATATTTGAAAGAAATTAATTATGCCCAAAATTTATCGAATGTATTATTTTTATTTCGAAGATTCTTACAATATTTTGTATAATATACAATATATGGACATAACAAGTCAATATAACATACGAAGTCTGTTCAAAAAGTATCGCGAATTTTGAATTTCCGCGGGTTACGTGTATTCAATTTTCGATTTTTTTGTGGGGTTATGTTGGTATTCATGTCTCTCACTTAAGCCGACAAGTTCGGTCATTTTTAATGTTAAGTTAATTTTTGACAGCTGCTTTGCTTGCACGTGCTTTGGCTCGTCTTCGATTTTTGCCCATTCCAAAAAATGGATCAAAGAATCGGTTTCGGGAACAAGAAAAAGTCACAGGGGGGCAAATATGGGGAATACGGTGATTGCGGCATAATTAGTGTATTGTTTTTGGCCAAAAATTCGCGCACAAGCAACGATGCGTGAGCAGGGGCGTTATCATGGTGCAAAAGCCAATTTTTGTTCTTCTAAATTATAAGTATATTGATATTGGGGAGTAAGAAGTTGCTATCACACATTATCAACTTAATGATACCATTGCTCACGGGTATTTAAGACCAGCACAAATATGCCGCCATTATAAGAAAGAAATCAAATATTATGTCGAATAGCAATAACTAAGTAAATCACGACTCAATGGTTCGATGTGAAAATAAAACTACAATATATACAAAATTTTTAATAAAACACATCTAAAATATAAAATAAAATAACAATAATAAATATTATTGTAAGAAAATAGAAGGTTTTCAAAAAACCATAACTGTCACGATTTTATGATTTTTGAATGGTTGATTTGTCTTATAGGCAATTATAACAGTTAATAATATAAATCGATTTTGAATTTTCGAAATAAAAGTTTTTAAAAACAACTGCGGTATAATTTAACTACATTAACTATTATATTAATGGTATATTTGAAAGAAATTAATTATGCCCAAAATTTATCGAATGTATTATTTTTATTTCGAAGATTCTTACAATATTTTGTATAATATACAATATATGGACATAACAAGTCAATATAACATACGAAGTCTGTTCAAAAAGTATCGCGAATTTTGATTTTCCGCGGGTTACGTGTATTCAATTTTCGATTTTTTGTGGGGTTATGTTGGTATTCATGTCTCTCACTTAAGCCGACAAGTTCGGCCATTTTTAATGTTCAGTTAATTTTTGACAGCTGCTTTGCTTGCACGTGCTTTGGCTCGTCTTCGATTTTTGCCCATTCCAAAAAATGGATCAAAGAATCGGTTTCGGGAACAAGAAAAAGTCACAGGGGGGCAAATATGGGGAATACGGTGATTGCGGCATAATTAGTGTATTGTTTTTGGCCAAAAATTCGCGCACAAGCAACGATGCGTGAGCAGGGGCGTTATCATGGTGCAAAAGCCAATTTTTGTTCTTCTAAATTATAAGTATATTGATATTGGGGAGTAAGAAGTTGCTATCACACATTATCAACTTAATGATACCATTGCTCACGGGTATTTAAGACCAGCACAAATATGCCGCCATTATAAGAAAGAAATCAAATATTATGTCGAATAGCAATAACTAAGTAAATCACGACTCAATGGTTCGATGTGAAAATAAAACTACAATATATACAAAATTTTTAATAAAACACATCTAAAATATAAAATAAAATAACAATAATAAATATTATTGTAAGAAAATAGAAGGTTTTCAAAAAACCATAACTGTCACGATTTTATGATTTTTGAATGGTTGATTTGTCTTATAGGCAATTATAACAGTTAATAATATAAATCGATTTTGAATTTTCGAAATAAAAGTTTTTAAAAACAACTGCGGTATAATTTAACTACATTAACTATTATATTAATGGTATATTTGAAAGAAATTAATCATGCCCAAAATTTATCGAATGTATTATTTTTATTTCGAAGATTCTTACAATATTTTGTATAATATACAATATATGGACATAACAAATCAATATAACATACGAAGTCTGTTCAAAAAGTATCGCGAATTTTGATTTTCCGCGGGTTACGTGTATTCAATTTTCGATTTTTTGTGGGGTTATGTTGGTATTCATGTCTCTCACTTAAGCCGACAAGTTCGGCCATTTTTAATGTTCAGTTAATTTTTGACAGCTGCTTTGCTTGCACGTGCTTTGGCTCGTCTTCGATTTTTGCCCATTCCAAAAAATGGATCAAAGAATCGGTTTCGGGAACAAGAAAAAGTCACAGGGGGGCAAATATGGGGAATACGGTGATTGCGGCATAATTAGTGTATTGTTTTTGGCCAAAAATTCGCGCACAAGCAACGATGCGTGAGCAGGGGCGTTATCATGGTGCAAAAGCCAATTTTTGTTCTTCTAAATTATAAGTATATTGATATTGGGGAGTAAGAAGTTGCTATCACACATTATCAACTTAATGATACCATTGCTCACGGGTATTTAAGACCAGCACAAATATGCCGCCATTATAAGAAAGAAATCAAATATTATGTCGAATAGCAATAACTAAGTAAATCACGACTCAATGGTTCGATGTGAAAATAAAACTACAATACATACAAAATTTTTAATAAAACACATCTAAAATATAAAATAAAATAACAATAATAAATATTATTGTAAGAAAATAGAAGGTTTTCAAAAAACCATAACTGTCACGATTTTATGATTTTTGAATGGTTGATTTGTCTTGTAGGCAATTATAACAGTTAATAATATAAATCGATTTCGAATTTTCGAAATAAAAGTTTTTAAAAACAACTGCGGTATAATTTAACTACATTAACTATTATATTAATGGTATATTTGAAAGAAATTAATTATGCCCAAAATTTATCGAATGTATTATTTTTATTTCGAAGATTCTTACAATATTTTGTATAATATACAATATATGGACATAACAAATCAATATAACATACGAAGTCTGTTCAAAATGTATCGCGAATTTTGAATTTCCGCGGGTTACGTGTATTCAATTTTCGATTTTTTTGTTGGGTTATGTTGGTATTCATGTCTCTCACTTAAGCCGACAAGTTCGATCATTTTTAATGTTCAGTTAATTTTTGACAGCTGCTTTGCTTGCACGTGCTTTGGCTCGTCTTCGATTTTTGCCC
Source organism: Atherix ibis (assembly GCA_958298945.1). Classification (NCBI taxonomy): domain Eukaryota; kingdom Metazoa; phylum Arthropoda; class Insecta; order Diptera; family Athericidae; genus Atherix; species Atherix ibis. The sequence continues at coordinate 143,716,904 of OY282605.1, read as the reverse complement.
ATTCCAAAAAATGGATCAAAGAATCGGTTTCGGGAACAAGAAAAAGTCACAGGGGGGGCAAATATGGGGAATACGGTGATTGCGGCATAATTAGTGTATTGTTTTTGGCCAAAAATTCGCGCACAAGCAACGATGCGTGAGCAGGGGCGTTATCATGGTGCAAAAGCCAATTTTTGTTCTTCTAAATTATAAGTATATTGATATTGGGGAGTAAGAAGTTGCTATCACACATTATCAACTTAATGATACCATTGCTCACGGGTATTTAAGACCAGCACAAATATGCCGCCATTATAAGAAAGAAATCAAATATTATGTCGAATAGCAATAACTAAGTAAATCACGACTCAATGGTTCGATGTGAAAATAAAACTACAATACATACAAAATTTTTAATAAAACACATCTAAAATATAAAATAAAATAACAATAATAAATATTATTGTAAGAAAATAGAAGGTTTTCAAAAAACCATAACTGTCACGATTTTATGATTTTTGAATGGTTGATTTGTCTTGTAGGCAATTATAACAGTTAATAATATAAATCGATTTCGAATTTTCGAAATAAAAGTTTTTAAAAACAACTGCGGTATAATTTAACTACATTAACTATTATATTAATGGTATATTTGAAAGAAATTAATTATGCCCAAAATTTATCGAATGTATTATTTTTATTTCGAAGATTCTTACAATATTTTGTATAATATACAATATATGGACATAACAAATCAATATAACATACGAAGTCTGTTCAAAATGTATCGCGAATTTTGAATTTCCGCGGGTTACGTGTATTCAATTTTCGATTTTTTTGTTGGGTTATGTTGGTATTCATGTCTCTCACTTAAGCCGACAAGTTCGATCATTTTTAATGTTCAGTTAATTTTTGACAGCTGCTTTGCTTGCACGTGCTTTGGCTCGTCTTCGATTTTTGCCCATTCCAAAAAATGGATCAAAGAATCTGTTTCGGGAACAAGAAAAAGTCACAGGGGGGCAAATATGGGGAATACGGTGATTGCGGCATAATTAGTGTATTGTTTTTGGCCAAAAATTCGCGCACAAGCAACGATGCGTGAGCAGGGGCGTTATCATGATGCAAAAGCCAATTTTTGTTCTTCTAAATTATAAGTATATTGATATTGGGGAGTAAGAAGTTGCTATCACACATTATCAACTTAATGATACCATTGCTCACGGGTATTTAAGACCAGCACAAATATGCCGCCATTATAAGAAAGAAATCAAATATTATGTCGAATAGCAATAACTAAGTAAATCACGACTCAATGGTTCGATGTGAAAATAAAACTACAATATATACAAAATTTTTATAAAACACATCTAAAATATAAAATAAAATAACAATAATAAATATTATTGTAAGAAAATAGAAGGTTTTCAAAAAACCATAACTGTCACGATTTTATGATTTTTGAATGGTTGATTTGTCTTGTAGGCAATTATAACAGTTAATAATATAAATCGATTTCGAATTTTCGAAATAAAAGTTTTTAAAAACAACTGCGGTATAATTTAACTACATTAGCTATTATATTAATGGTATATTTGAAAGAAATTAATAATGCCCAAAATTTATCGAATGTATTATTTTTATTTCGAAGATTCTTACAATATTTTGTATAATATACAATATATGGACATAACAAATCAATATAACATACGAAGTCTGTTCAAAAAGTATCGCGAATTTTGATTTTCCGCGGGTTACGTGTATTCAATTTTCGATTTTTTGTGGGGTTATGTTGGTATTCATGTCTCTCACTTAAGCCGACAAGTTCGGCCATTTTTAATGTTCAGTTAATTTTTGACAGCTGCTTTGCTTGCACGTGCTTTGGCTCGTCTTCGATTTTTGCCCATTCCAAAAAATGGATCAAAGAATCGGTTTCGGGAACAAGAAAAAGTCACAGGGGGGCAAATATGGGGAATACGGTGATTGCGGCATAATTAGTGTATTGTTTTTGGCCAAAAATTCGCGCACAAGCAACGATGCGTGAGCAGGGGCGTTATCATGGTGCAAAAGCCAATTTTTGTTCTTCTAAATTATAAGTATATTGATATTGGGGAGTAAGAAGTTGCTATCACACATTATCAACTTAATGATACCATTGCTCACGGGTATTTAAGACCAGCACAAATATGCCGCCATTATAAGAAAGAAATCAAATATTATGTCGAATAGCAATAACTAAGTAAATCACGACTCAATGGTTCGATGTGAAAATAAAACTACAATACATACAAAATTTTTAATAAAACACATCTAAAATATAAAATAAAATAACAATAATAAATATTATTGTAAGAAAATAGAAGGTTTTCAAAAAACCATAACTGTCACGATTTTATGATTTTTGAATGGTTGATTTGTCTTGTAGGCAATTATAACAGTTAATAATATAAATCGATTTCGAATTTTCGAAATAAAAGTTTTTAAAAACAACTGCGGTATAATTTAACTACATTAACTATTATATTAATGGTATATTTGAAAGAAATTAATTATGCCCAAAATTTATCGAATGTATTATTTTTATTTCGAAGATTCTTACAATATTTTGTATAATATACAATATATGGACATAACAAATCAATATAACATACGAAGTCTGTTCAAAATGTATCGCGAATTTTGAATTTCCGCGGGTTACGTGTATTCAATTTTCGATTTTTTTGTTGGGTTATGTTGGTATTCATGTCTCTCACTTAAGCCGACAAGTTCGATCATTTTTAATGTTCAGTTAATTTTTGACAGCTGCTTTGCTTGCACGTGCTTTGGCTCGTCTTCGATTTTTGCCCATTCCAAAAAATGGATCAAAGAATCGGTTTCGGGAACAAGAAAAAGTCACAGGGGGGCAAATATGGGGAATACGGTGATTGCGGCATAATTAGTGTATTGTTTTTGGCCAAAAATTCGCGCACAAGCAACGATGCGTGAGCAGGGGCGTTATCATGGTGCAAAAGCCAATTTTTGTTCTTCTAAATTATAAGTATATTGATATTGGGGAGTAAGAAGTTGCTATCACACATTATCAACTTAATGATACCATTGCTCACGGGTATTTAAGACCAGCACAAATATGCCGCCATTATAAGAAAGAAATCAAATATTATGTCGAATAGCAATAACTAAGTAAATCACGACTCAATGGTTCGATGTGAAAATAAAACTACAATACATACAAAAATTTTAATAAAACACATCTAAAATATAAAATAAAATAACAATAATAAATATTATTGTAAGAAAATAGAAGGTTTTCAAAAAACCATAACTGTCACGATTTTATGATTTTTGAATGGTTGATTTGTCTTGTAGGCAATTATAACAGTTAATAATATAAATCGATTTCGAATTTTCGAAATAAAAGTTTTTAAAAACAACTGCGGTATAATTTAACTACATTAACTATTATATTAATGGTATATTTGAAATAAATTAATTATGCCCAAAATTTATCGAATGTATTATTTTTATTTCGAAGATTCTTACAATATTTTGTATAATATACAATATATGGACATAACAAGTCAATATAACATACGAAGTCTGTTCAAAAAGTATCGCGAATTTTGAATTTCCGCGGGTTACGTGTATTCAATTTTCGATTTTTTTTGTGGGGTTATGTTGGTATTCATGTCTCTCACTTAAGCCGACAAGTTCGGTCATTTTTAATGTTAAGTTAATTTTTGACAGCTGCTTTGCTTGCACGTGCTTTGGCTCGTCTTCGATTTTTGCCCATTCCAAAAAATGGATCAAAGAATCGGTTTCGGGAACAAGAAAAAGTCACAGGGGGGCAAATATGGGGAATACGGTGATTGCGGCATAATTAGTGTATTGTTTTTGGCCAAAAATTCGCGCACAAGCAACGATGCGTGAGCAGGGGCGTTATCATGGTGCAAAAGCCAATTTTTGTTCTTCTAAATTATAAGTATATTGATATTGGGGAGTAAGAAGTTGCTATCACACATTATCAACTTAATGATACCATTGCTCACGGGTATTTAAGACCAGCACAAATATGCCGCCATTATAAGAAAGAAATCAAATATTATTTCGAATAGCAATAACTAAGTAAATCACGACTCAATGGTTCGATGTGAAAATAAAACTACAATATATACAAAATTTTTAATAAAACACATCTAAAATATAAAATAAAATAACAATAATAAATATTATTGTAAGAAAATAGAAGTATTTCAAAAAACCATAACTGTCACGATTTTATGATTTTTGAATGGTTGATTTGTCTTATAGGCAATTATAACAGTTAATAATATAAATCGATTTCGAATTTTCGAAATAAAAGTTTTTAAAAACAACTGCGGTATAATTTAACTACATTAACTATTATATTAATGGTATATTTGAAAGAAATTAATTATGCCCAAAATTTATCGAATGTATTATTTTTATTTCGAAGATTCTTACAATATTTTGTATAATATACAATATATGGACATAACAAGTCAATATAACATACGAAGTCTGTTCAAAAAGTATCGCGAATTTTGAATTTCCGCGGGTTACGTGTATTCAATTTTCGATTTTTTTGTAGGGTTATGTTGGTATTCATGTCTCTCACTTAAGCCGACAAGTTCGGTCATTTTTAATGTTAAGTTAATTTTTGACAGCTGCTTTGCTTGCACGTGCTTTGGCTCGTCTTCGATTTTTGCCCATTCCAAAAAATGGATCAAAGAATCGGTTTCGGGAACAAGAAAAAGTCACAGGGGGGGCAAATATGGGGAATACGGTGATTGCGGCATAATTAGTGTATTGTTTTTGGCCAAAAATTCGCGCACAAGCAACGATGCGTGAGCAGGGGCGTTATCATGGTGCAAAAGCCAATTTTTGTTCTTCTAAATTATAAGTATATTGATATTGGAGAGTAAGAAGTTGCTATCACACATTATCAACTTAATGATACCATTGCTCACGGGTATTTAATACCAGCACAAATATGCCGCCATTATAAGAAAGAAATCAAATATTATGTCGAATAGCAATAACTAAGTAAATCACGACTCAATGGTTCGATGTGAAAATAAAACTACAATATATACAAAATTTTTAATAAAACACATCTAAAATATAAAATAAAATAACAATAATAAATATTATTGTAAGAAAATAGAAGTATTTCAAAAAACCATAACTGTCACGATTTTATGATTTTTGAATGGTTGATTTGTCTTATAGGCAATTATAACAGTTAATAATATAAATCGATTTCGAATTTTCGAAATAAAAGTTTTTAAAAACAACTGCGGTATAATTTAACTACATTAACTATTATATTAATGGTATATTTGAAAGAAATTAATTATGCCCAAAATTTATCGAATGTATTATTTTTATTTCGAAGATTCTTACAATATTTTGTATAATATACAATATATGGACATAACAAGTCAATATAACATACGAAGTCTGTTCAAAAAGTATCGCGAATTTTGAATTTCCGCGGGTTACGTGTATTCAATTTTCGATTTTTTTGTTGGGTTATGTTGGTATTCATGTCTCTCACTTAAGCCGACAAGTTCGATCATTTTTAATGTTCAGTTAATTTTTGACAGCTGCTTTGCTTGCACGTGCTTTGGCTCGTCTTCGATTTTTGCCCATTCCAAAAAATGGATCAAAGAATCGGTTTCGGGAACAAGAAAAAGTCACAGGGGGGCAAATATGGGGAATACGGTGATTGCGGCATAATTAGTGTATTGTTTTTGGCCAAAAATTCGCGCACAAGCAACGATGCGTGAGCAGGGGCGTTATCATGGTGCAAAAGCCAATTTTTGTTCTTCTAAATTATAAGTATATTGATATTGGAGAGTAAGAAGTTGCTATCACACATTATCAACTTAATGATACCATTACTCACGGGTATTTAAGACCAGCACAAATATGCCGCCATTATAAGAAAGAAATCAAATATTATGTCGAATAGCAATAACTAAGTAAATCACGACTCAATGGTTCGATGTGAAAATAAAACTACAATATATACAAAATTTTTAATAAAACACATCTAAAATATAAAATAAAATAACAATAATAAATATTATTGTAAGAAAATAGAAGGTTTTCAAAAAACCATAACTGTCACGATTTTATGATTTTTGAATGGTTGATTTGTCTTATAGGCAATTATAACAGTTAATAATATAAATCGATTTCGAATTTTCGAAATAAAAGTTTTTAAAAACAACTGCGGTATAATTTAACTACATTAACTATTATATTAATGGTATATTTGAAAGAAATTAATTATGCCCAAAATTTATCGAATGTATTATTTTTATTTCGAAGATTCTTACAATATTTTGTATAATATACAATATATGGACATAACAAATCAATATAACATACGAAGTCTGTTCAAAAAGTATCGCGAATTTTGAATTTCGGCGGGTTACGTGAATTCAATTTTCGATTTGTTTGTGGGGTTATGTTGGTATTCATGTCTCTCACTTAAGCCGACAAGTTCGGCCATTTTTAATGTTAAGTTAATTTTTGACAGCTGCTTTGCTTGCACGTGCTTTGGCTCGTCTTCGATTTTTGCCCATTCCAAAAAATGGATCAAAGAATCTGTTTCGGGAACAAGAAAAAGTCACAGGGGGGCAAATATGGGGAATACGGTGATTGCGGCATAATTAGTGTATTGTTTTTGGCCAAAAATTCGCGCACAAGCAACAATGCGTGAGCAGGGGCGTTATCATGGTGCAAAAGCCAATTTTTGTTCTTCTAAATTATAAGTATATTGATATTGGGGAGTAAGAAGTTGCTATCACACATTATCAACTTAATGATACCATTGCTCACGGGTATTTAAGACCAGCACAAATATGCCGCCATTATAAGAAAGAAATCAAATATTATATCGAATAGCAATAACTAAGTAAATCACGACTCAATGGTTCGATGTGAAAATAAAACTACAATATATACAAATTTTTTAATAAAACACATCTAAAATATAAAATAAAATAACAATAATAAATATTATTGTAAGAAAATAGGTTTTCAAAAAACCATAACTGTCACGATTTTATGATTTTTGAATGGTTGATTTGTCTTATAGGCAATTATAACAGTTAATAATATAAATCGATTTCGAATTTTCGAAATAAAAGTTTTTAAAAACAACTGCGGTATAATTTAACTACATTAACTATTATATTAATGGTATATTTGAAAGAAATTAATTATGCCCAAAATTTATCGAATGTATTATTTTTATTTCGAAGATTCTTACAATATTTTGTATAATATACAATATATGGACATAACAAATCAATATAACATACGAAGTCTGTTCAAAATGTATCGCGAATTTTGAATTTCCGCGGGTTACGTGTATTCAATTTTCGATTTTTTTGTTGGGTTATGTTGGTATTCATGTCTCTCACTTAAGCCGACAAGTTCGATCATTTTTAATGTTCAGTTAATTTTTGACAGCTGCTTTGCTTGCACGTGCTTTGGCTCGTCTTCGATTTTTGCCCATTCCAAAAAATGGATCAAAGAATCTGTTTCGGGAACAAGAAAAAGTCACAGGGGGGCAAATATGGGGAATACGGTGATTGCGGCATAATTAGTGTATTGTTTTTGGCCAAAAATTCGCGCACAAGCAACGATGCGTGAGCAGGGGCGTTATCATGGTGCAAAAGCCAATATCATGATCTAAATTATAAGTATATTGATATTGGGGAGTAAGAAGTTGCTATCACACATTATCAACTTAATGATACCATTGCTCACGGGTATTTAAGACCAGCACAAATATGCCGCCATTATAAGAAAGAAATCAAATATTATGTCGAATAGCAATAACTAAGTAAATCACGACTCAATGGTTCGATGTGAAAATAAAACTACAATATATACAAAATTTTTATAAAACACATCTAAAATATAAAATAAAATAACAATAATAAATATTATTGTAAGAAAATAGAAGGTTTTCAAAAAACCATAACTGTCACGATTTTATGATTTTTGAATGGTTGATTTGTCTTGTAGGCAATTATAACAGTTAATAATATAAATCGATTTCGAATTTTCGAAATAAAAGTTTTTAAAAACAACTGCGGTATAATTTAACTACATTAGCTATTATATTAATGGTATATTTGAAAGAAATTAATAATGCCCAAAATTTATCGAATGTATTATTTTTATTTCGAAGATTCTTACAATATTTTGTATAATATACAATATATGGACATAACAAATCAATATAACATACGAAGTCTGTTCAAAAAGTATCGCGAATTTTGATTTTCCGCGGGTTACGTGTATTCAATTTTCGATTTTTTGTGGGGTTATGTTGGTATTCATGTCTCTCACTTAAGCCGACAAGTTCGGCCATTTTTAATGTTCAGTTAATTTTTGACAGCTGCTTTGCTTGCACGTGCTTTGGCTCGTCTTCGATTTTTGCCCATTCCAAAAAATGGATCAAAGAATCGGTTTCGGGAACAAGAAAAAGTCACAGGGGGGCAAATATGGGGAATACGGTGATTGCGGCATAATTAGTGTATTGTTTTTGGCCAAAAATTCGCGCACAAGCAACGATGCGTGAGCAGGGGCGTTATCATGGTGCAAAAGCCAATTTTTGTTCTTCTAAATTATAAGTATATTGATATTGGGGAGTAAGAAGTTGCTATCACACATTATCAACTTAATGATACCATTGCTCACGGGTATTTAAGACCAGCACAAATATGCCGCCATTATAAGAAAGAAATCAAATATTATGTCGAATAGCAATAACTAAGTAAATCACGACTCAATGGTTCGATGTGAAAATAAAACTACAATACATACAAAATTTTTAATAAAACACATCTAAAATATAAAATAAAATAACAATAATAAATATTATTGTAAGAAAATAGAAGGTTTTCAAAAAACCATAACTGTCACGATTTTATGATTTTTGAATGGTTGATTTGTCTTGTAGGCAATTATAACAGTTAATAATATAAATCGATTTCGAATTTTCGAAATAAAAGTTTTTAAAAACAACTGCGGTATAATTTAACTACATTAACTATTATATTAATGGTATATTTGAAAGAAATTAATTATGCCCAAAATTTATCGAATGTATTATTTTTATTTCGAAGATTCTTACAATATTTTGTATAATATACAATATATGGACATAACAAATCAATATAACATACGAAGTCTGTTCAAAATGTATCGCGAATTTTGAATTTCCGCGGGTTACGTGTATTCAATTTTCGATTTTTTTGTTGGGTTATGTTGGTATTCATGTCTCTCACTTAAGCCGACAAGTTCGATCATTTTTAATGTTCAGTTAATTTTTGACAGCTGCTTTGCTTGCACGTGCTTTGGCTCGTCTTCGATTTTTGCCCATTCCAAAAAATGGATCAAAGAATCGGTTTCGGGAACAAGAAAAAGTCACAGGGGGGCAAATATGGGGAATACGGTGATTGCGGCATAATTAGTGTATTGTTTTTGGCCAAAAATTCGCGCACAAGCAACGATGCGTGAGCAGGGGCGTTATCATGGTGCAAAAGCCAATTTTTGTTCTTCTAAATTATAAGTATATTGATATTGGGGAGTAAGAAGTTGCTATCACACATTATCAACTTAATGATACCATTGCTCACGGGTATTTAAGACCAGCACAAATATGCCGCCATTATAAGAAAGAAATCAAATATTATGTCGAATAGCAATAACTAAGTAAATCACGACTCAATGGTTCGATGTGAAAATAAAACTACAATACATACAAAAATTTTAATAAAACACATCTAAAATATAAAATAAAATAACAATAATAAATATTATTGTAAGAAAATAGAAGGTTTTCAAAAAACCATAACTGTCACGATTTTATGATTTTTGAATGGTTGATTTGTCTTGTAGGCAATTATAACAGTTAATAATATAAATCGATTTCGAATTTTCGAAATAAAAGTTTTTAAAAACAACTGCGGTATAATTTAACTACATTAACTATTATATTAATGGTATATTTGAAAGAAATTAATTATGCCCAAAATTTATCGAATGTATTATTTTTATTTCGAAGATTCTTACAATATTTTGTATAATATACAATATATGGACATAACAAATCAATATAACATACGAAGTCTGTTCAAAATGTATCGCGAATTTTGAATTTCCGCGGGTTACGTGTATTCAATTTTCGATTTTTTTGTTGGGTTATGTTGGTATTCATGTCTCTCACTTAAGCCGACAAGTTCGATCATTTTTAATGTTCAGTTAATTTTTGACAGCTGCTTTGCTTGCACGTGCTTTGGCTCGTCTTCGATTTTTGCCCATTCCAAAAAATGGATCAAAGAATCTGTTTCGGGAACAAGAAAAAGTCACAGGGGGGCAAATATGGGGAATACGGTGATTGCGGCATAATTAGTGTATTGTTTTTGGCCAAAAATTCGCGCACAAGCAACGATGCGTGAGCAGGGGCGTTATCATGGTGCAAAAGCCAATTTTTGTTCTTCTAAATTATAAGTATATTGATATTGGGGAGTAAGAAGTTGCTATCACACATTATCAACTTAATGATACCATTGCTCACGGGTATTTAAGACCAGCACAAATATGCCGCCATTATAAGAAAGAAATCAAATATTATGTCGAATAGCAATAACTAAGTAAATCACGACTCAATGGTTCGATGTGAAAATAAAACTACAATATATACAAATTTTTTAATAAAACACATCTAAAATATAAAATAAAATAACAATAATAAATATTATTGTAAGAAAATAGGTTTCCAAAAAACCATAACTGTCACGATTTTATGATTTTTGAATGGTTGATTTGTCTTATAGGCAATTATAACAGTTAATAATATAAATCGATTTCGAATTTTCGAAATAAAAGTTTTTAAAAACAACTGCGGTATAATTTAACTACATTAACTATTATATTAATGGTATATTTGAAAGAAATTAATTATGCCCAAAATTTATCGAATGTATTATTTTTATTTCGAAGATTCTTACAATATTTTGTATAATATACAATATATGGACATAACAAATCAATATAACATACGAAGTCTGTTCAAAAAGTATCGCGAATTTTGATTTTCCGCGGGTTACGTGTATTCAATTTTCGATTTTTTGTGGGGTTATGTTGGTATTCATGTCTCTCACTTAAGCCGACAAGTTCGGCCATTTTTAATGTTCAGTTAATTTTTGACAGCTGCTTTGCTTGCACGTGCTTTGGCTCGTCTTCGATTTTTGCCCATTCCAAAAAATGGATCAAAGAATCGGTTTCGGGAACAAGAAAAAGTCACAGGGGGGCAAATATGGGGAATACGGTGATTGCGGCATAATTAGTGTATTGTTTTTGGCCAAAAATTCGCGCACAAGCAACGATGCGTGAGCAGGGGCGTTATCATGGTGCAAAAGCCAATTTTTGTTCTTCTAAATTATAAGTATATTGATATTGGGGAGTAAGAAGTTGCTATCACACATTATCAACTTAATGATACCATTGCTCACGGGTATTTAAGACCAGCACAAATATGCCGCCATTATAAGAAAGAAATCAAATATTATGTCGAATAGCAATAACTAAGTAAATCACGACTCAATGGTTCGATATGAAAATAAAACTACAATATATACAAAATTTTTAATAAAACACATCTAAAATATAAAATAAAATAACAATAATAAATATTATTGTAAGAAAATAGAAGTATTTCAAAAAACCATAACTGTCACGATTTTATGATTTTTGAATGGTTGATTTGTCTTATAGGCAATTATAACAGTTAATAATATAAATCGATTTCGAATTTTCGAAATAAAAGTTTTTAAAAACAACTGCGGTATAATTTAACTACATTAACTATTATATTAATGGTATATTTGAAAGAAATTAATTATGCCCAAAATTTATCGAATGTATTATTTTTATTTCGAAGATTCTTACAATATTTTGTATAATATACAATATATGGACATAACAAGTCAATATAACATACGAAGTCTGTTCAAAAAGTATCGCGAATTTTGAATTTCCGCGGGTTACGTGTATTCAATTTTCGATTTTTTTGTGGGGTAATGTTGGTATTCATGTCTCTCACTTAAGCCGACAAGTTCGGTCATTTTTAACGTTAAGTTAATTTTTGACAGCTGCTTTGCTTGCACGTGCTTTGGCTCGTCTTCGATTTTTGCCCATTCCAAAAAATGGATCAAAGAATCGGTTTCGGGAACAAGAAAAAGTCACAGGGGGGGCAAATATGGGGAAAAATTGTGATTGCGGCATAATTAGTGTATTGTTTTTGGCCAAAAATTCGCGCACAAGCAACGATGCGTGAGCAGGGGCGTTATCATGGTGCAAAAGCCAATTTTTGTTCTTCCACAAATCCGGGCGTTTCTGGCCGATTGCTTCGCGCAACTTTCCCATAACTTGCAGGTAGTATTCCTTATTGACCGTTCTACCCTGTGGTAAAAAGTCATGATGCACCAGGCCCTGCAATCGAAGAAAATTGCAAACAAAACCTTCACATTAAACCGACCTTGGCGCGCTTTTTCGGTCTTGGCTCGTACGGCAGCTTCCATTGGGATGATTGAGCTTTGGTTTCCACGTCATAACCATAAGCCCATGATTCGTCAGCAGTTATGACCTTCTGAAGCAAATTTGGGTCGTCGTGGACAGAGTCCAACAGCTCCTTAGCAATGTTAATGCGATGTTGTTTTTGGTAGAAAATGGGCAAAAATCGAAGACGAGCCAAAACACGTGCAAGCAAAGCAGCTGTCAAAAATTAACTGAACATTCAAAATGGCCGAACTTGTTGGCATAAGTGAGAAATATGAGTACCAACATAACGCCACAAAAAATCGAAAATCGAATATACGTAACCCGGAAATAAAAAATTCGCGATACTTTTTGAACAGACCTCGTACAATTATTTAATGAAAATATAAAATTTGTTTGCAAAAACATTGCAACAATTTGTTTATTTACACTAATAGGATATTTTGATATAACATACTCGTATAACGAGTTTGTATATATTTCTTTTACAGATCATTTAAGTTCTGGGATACGAAAACTTACGGGTATAGGTAAAGTTAATATAATTTATGACTTATCGAAGTTTAATTCATTTTAAAGATACTATCTAATGCTAATTAATCTAGCGAGGAATCAATTTGTCATAATATAGTTAATAAAATATTGAAATTTTTATACGAAAAAATCTATGCTACTTAATTAAGTAAGTAACCAGTTCTCATTAGCATATTTAAAGTTATTTTTATTCAAAATATTTAGAGGGTATATAATTAACTTTGATTAGCATATATAAACTATTTAATAGTCTCATATTCTGCCTATAACATATAGATAGTAGGAAGTTCTAAATTTTAAACTAATATAGTTAACACAAAATTTTTATTGTCTAATAAATATTAGTATATTATATTTTTTTTCTAGTTATACATATCTTTTTTTATAGTCATATACAATATTAATAGCATACATAAATAATTGAAATTTGAAAAATATATGGGAAATTTTCAAATAATATTATTTCAAAGATACTTTTATTATTTAATCAATTTCACAGTATAAGGCATGCGTGTTTTGAAGAAAAAAATATAGAACGAAAAAAAAAAACTTTAAATAAATAAAATAATTAAAAGAAAATACAGTACACAAATTTAATATTAATTTATATAATAAAAAGATGATAATATGGTAATAATTTTCACAATTATTATGTTTATAAATCGTTCATTTAACTATTCTATTGTGTTAATTACCCAGTTTGCCGAATAGTTTCCAATTGTTCCAAACTCAATTTCTTCGGTTTCCCATATTTATCCTTTTGCAAGCTTTACAGAAATAGTTACGAATATTGGTTTTTTTTTGTCAAATAGAAAGTGTGCTCTTTTATTTATTGATTTTTTTCAAATTCATTAACAAGTGTTTTTATTTGAAATACACTTCATTGCAAAACAATTTCATAAATTCAGGGATTAGGTAAGTGTAATATTATTTTATTGATTATATTTGTCGACGCTAGTTTTGTATAATTTTCTATCAGATTATTTTCATTTGTTTTTTTTTTCTTCTTTTTAATCTAATACAAAAAATTAACTAGTCCCTGAATAAGAAAATAACAGAACAAACAAATATAAAACAATATGGAATCAATTGCGAAAGAAAACTAATAAGTTAGTAAAAAATTAGCATGCACATCTGTATTACATAATAAGGAAATTTATAGTCAATATTTTCGTAATATAATAGAATTAATCATTCGGGTGTCTTATATTATTGGGGAGCTATTTGCGCGTTAATTATGTTTGCAACAAAATAAAAACCTAATAAATTAATAAAATTTGCACATAATTTTATTAATCTTTTTATGCAATACAGAATATTAAAAATTGGCAAAAGTAAGAATTATTTTATTTGTAATAAATATTTCGTGTCTCAGTTTGCAAAAGTGTTCTCTTTTTTCATTTTATTTTTATTCTTTAATAATATAATGATATAATAAGTAAATTGTTATGTATATATATAAAAGTATAAAGTATGTTATTAAAAATGTTTTTTTTTTATCTACAAATACTTATACTAAAAGCAATTATTTAGTTTGATATATAACGGAATTGGAAATTATTATTTATTACTTTGCTTTTATATTTTACTTAAACATATCTTACCCTCTCTCCCTGAGCGATTTTAATTGGTTATTGGTTAGTCGCCTTGGTTCACCAGTTCCATCGGCAGCAACAGCATCCAATTCATCGAACGGTGGTGAAACGAATAAATCACGCAAATTAATTGGACGAGTTTTACGATGATTCCCTGAATTCGAAGACGCTAACGGTATTGGTAAAACTGCAAAAAAAATTAATTATAACTAATTATTCTGAAAAATTATAGAATTTGATTTACCTATGGGGAATGTCTTCCAATGGTACAAAAATTGTTCGGCAACTGTTTTGATATGTTCAACAAGCTGTTCGACTTCGGGAGGAGCACCGACTAAATTTATAACAAAGTTGACTGGTTCCCTCTCGGGTGATGCCAATGTTGTTGGTCGCATTTGTGTCACGGAAGAGCTGTTCTCTAGAGGTAAGAAACGGCTACCTTCCATGTTTGTCTCCATTGTTTATAGTCGTTATGCTGTAGTAAATTCTAAGCTTCCCGTATTTTAATAAATACTACATTCTAATCATATCTTTTAAAAGCATATTCCGATTACTTTTCTATTCAATATTAGCTGCCTGAATAACCATACTCTTCTCATAAAATTAAAAGTACTGTAAATACAATCAATATTGTTCAAATTGTTTAATAAAATTATATATTTAATATTGTTATTATTGTTTAATAAAATATATATTTTTATAACATTATGAAATCAAATAGTATTATTGTTTAAATATACACATGTAATATAAATAAAATTATTCATTAATCTGTTGAGATTCAGAAGAATTATAATTACAAGAAAACGAGAGACTTTATTTTTACAATATATGGTATGTTATGTTTGTCTTTTTCTGTTTTATTTTTGTATCAGAATTTTTATGATAAAATTTGCACACAACATATTAAAAGTATATATTAGGAAATATTAATTTAAAAAATAAAAATTCAGAGACAGACACGAAATACGGAGACTATTCCATTCTAAACAGAGAAATAAAGATTCCACTGTGCACTATTACAACATATTGTAAATAGAATTTAAACTGATGTTCCAATGGATGAATTCGGAACACCGAAACAAAACTAAGTTGGAAATATTCCCATTTTGTTGTAGAAACATATATGTTTCTATACAATTTTAACTCGGACAAAGCTGCGCAATGCTCTGGAATGTAGCAAAGCATATTCAAGAGGCTATCTATAAATTCTAATGTTTATAATCGTTGGCCAACTTGAATCTCGCACAGCTATCGCGCACATCGTTACGGTGACAATTTTCAGATTACGCTTTTAATTGAAAGATTACCATTAAGACAATAGCCTTATGATGGAATGATTTTTTTCCAAAACCATTTATACTTCGTTTATAAAACAAACACATGAAGAACTAGTCTTTTTTTTAAAACTGATTAAGTATTAATAATATTTATTAAAGTCTAAATTTCTGTGTATGCATAAATAAAATAATATATTTACATATGTATGTATAAATCTTGTAGGCTTTATTCTTTCAATATGAGATTTTGATAATTCAAATTTGCAATCAACTTAATATTGTTATTAGACAAAATATTTATTTAGTTAAATAATTTCTACATAATCTTACAAATGTTAACAGAGAAAGTGTTCATTCGAGAATTCTTCCTTTTACTATTTGCATTAAAATGTAAGTATGCATGTATTTACTATATATGCATACATGCCATATAAGAAAATACATATTATTAATGCTATACTTAAGTTTTTTAATATAAATTAATATCACTTTAAAATAAACAAAAAAACAAACTGTCCAATGCTTATTTGATTAAAACCACATCAACGAAATTACACATAATTAAATAAAATTTATCGAAAAATACTCCAAATATTATCTGACATGGAAATGTCAAAATTCCAGATTGAAATCAACATAAAAAATATTACTTACCATTTTCTATTTGTACAATCTCCATTGTAAAATTCGATAGTATTTTATGAAATGATTAAAAAACTGAATTGCCGATTTTCATCACTGAATCACTGATATTGATAATGGAGTCCTTCCAACACACAATATTCACAAAACCACCCCTTAAACTACCAAACGGTACAATACTGCATTGGATGACATCGGCCAGAATATTCCAAAACTGTTCTAATAACAAGAACTAAATTTGTTATACAAAGTCAAATTGTCTAATTAAATAGCTCACTTTCACCCTTAAATTAATATTGAACTAAATAATATTGTGTGCAAATACAATCGAAATATGCGTATATTTATTAAAATAAACTTCGTTTAACCAAAAGAAAAGATAGGAATAATAAACTTGTTCTTATTATTTAATTAAAGAGATTTAATACATTGTAAATTGGTGTCAAATTTAAACCAGGATCGTACTCTTCACAAAAAAGTTCTATTCGTCTCTTTTGTTCAATCTGTCATCGTCAAGCAAGGCATTTTATAACTTATAGTTTTGTTTATGTTTTATTGAAAATTTGTTTTGCTGTGAACATACATTAGTTAAAGTGGTAAATGTTAGTTAGTCGTACTCTTCGAATTTCGTAAATTATGTCAGAGTTAAGTGATTACAATATCTCCGAAATCTGTCGGACATGTCTTGTTCATGTTAAAAATAGCGAATTAAAACCGATTTACGGTAAATCAAGAAATTGCGAAATTCCTATGATTGATATGTTAATAGAATGTGCCAAAGTACAGGTAGAACACACATTTCTAAGCTCAAATATCTGAAATGTTTTCTTTTAATTATGTCAAATTGTAAAATGTCCCTTATAGATTAATGAATTTGACGGGCTACCCAGCAATGTATGCACAAATTGTGCAAATGATATCACGAATGCATATAAATTTAAAGTTAAATGTGAACAAAACGAAAAACTATTGCTCAGGTACATGGTAAATAAAACCAAGAAACCGCCAACACATTCATCTACCTACCAAAATTACTTTAATATTAATTCGAAAAATCAATATGAAAAAGATGAAAATGATAAAATGACCAATACTGGAAAAACATTTGATTCAATTTTAATTGATAATTATACTAATAAAAATGAATCTCAAATTGAAACAAAATTACGAGGAGGCTCTCCAATGCATGAACGTTGTAATCAATTAAATATTAATTATCAGTCTAATAAGCAATTACAAAGAGGCTTCGAAACTTCATCAGGTAATACCTATAATTATTGAATATTATTAATATATATAATTGTCCTATATTATATTATTCAGGTAGTAAAAAATCACAGAATTCAGAAAATCTGGCACGATTAGATTTACAAAAACATTTGGTTAAAGGAAATATTTCAACAAAGGATAAAAGTATAGAATGTAAGATCTGCACACAAAAATTTAATAGAATTTACAAATTGAGAGAACATATTAAATGCCATATTAATAATGTTGATCCAGAATTATGTAAGTTCTTGCAAAGCATTGGTATAATAGAACCGAAAGAGGATATACATGCGCTGCTTAAAATTAGTAATGACTTCATTTATAGTTTATATTCTATTTTTGATAAATTTGGAAATGAATTCACCTTAAGTGATTCCGAAACTGAAACTGATTCCGATAGTCCGATTGTTTTAAATCGAAACGTTTATTTATGTGAGATTTGTAATGAAAGTTTTGATCGCCAATATAAAATTATATGTCACCAAAATGATAAACATGATTCAATGATATTGCCTCATATATGTAAGTATTGTGGGAAAAAATATATTGCCAAAATCTTATTAGAACACCATTTGAAATTGCAGTGTGAAAATAGACAAAAAACATATGAATGTAGTAAATGTCTACTGAAGTTTCAATGGTTGGAAAATCTTGAAACTCACAAAAATACTAACCATTTGGTAACAGATGAGAAATTTCAAAATGGAAAAAAGCAAAAAAGTAAAAACTATTTTTGCAGTTGGTGCAATAAATCGTTTTACCGACAAGACCATCTTGATCGACATACAACCATACATCAACCGGATAAGAACAATTTTGAATGTACAATCTGTAATAGAAAATTTAATAGGAAAGACAATATGAAATCTCACATGAAAATACATTGTGATGAGCGCGAAAAAAACGATAAACATTTGTGTGTTTACTGTGGTAGAAGCTTTTCGAATTCTTCAAATCTTATTGTACATATGAGACGGCATACAGGTGAAAAGCCTTACAAATGTGATATTTGTGAGAAAGGATTTCCAAGGTCTTCAGATTTACAATGCCACCGGAGAACACATACCGGTGAGAAACCATGTTTGTGTACAATTTGTGGCAAAGGTAGGATATAAATACAAATTGTTTATTTATATATTATTATTTTATTTTTATTTTAGTTATTTATATATTATTATTGTAAACTTGCATATATTATTTATTTTAGGGTTTTCAAGGTCGAATAAATTAGTTCGACATATGCGTATTCATACTGGAAGTAAACCTTATAAATGTACTTACTGTGATCGAGCGTTCACTCAATCAAATGATTTAACATTACATATTCGACGGCATACAGGCGATAAACCTTATGTTTGCAATATATGTGGTGATCGTTTTATTCAGGGAACAGCGTTGCAGACACACCGTCGGCTTAAGGGACACCTTGAAGATACTTCTAAAGCAATTATCCATTCAAACCCGTTGAATTTTGAAAATGACCAACTTAGTATCAACAGGTTAAATTCAGCTTTATCGAAGCCAAGAGAGATAAATACTGTTGAATACAGTAGTAATAATAAACTTTTATTAATGAACTTAGACAGCCAACATACTCGTACTTTCAATATAAATCAAACAGCGCTTATAAACGAACAATATAAATCTAATAATGTCGACTTTTTCCAATATAAAAGTTCGTCAAATTTTGTACCATGTACTAATGCCAAAGAATGCTATTGATTTACAATATCTAATGCAAACTTTAAAAAAAAAACGCTGAAATTTTTTTATATTTTCAACATACGTTTATCATTATTTAATGATTTTAATTAAAAACTCCTGAACAATGTCACTTTTTGATAAATTATTATATTGCAGAATGTCAATTAAAAGTCCATAAAGTTAAATGCACAACAAAAGTCCACAAAGTTTACATATAAAAATCAAATCAAAATCGAATTTATACAATTTTTAATAATTGTTTTAAAGATTATTTTGATCTTAAATAAATAATTGCAAATATTGTGTATGTGTATGTATAATTTAATTGTGTGTACATATATATATATATAACGTACATATAACGACAATCATATAAATAATAATAAAAATACAATTTTTAAAAATATTTTCCCAATTTTTTTATTTTATTTTTTTTTACATACGATAACATAGTAGTACGATCTTAAATATACATTGAATATACATTTTCGACGAAAATTTTCTATAAAAAAGAACGATGAGCAAGCTAAGCTTAAAAAATTAAAAACATTATCGAATATTATTCTAACATCATAATTGTGTGCCTTTAATATATATAGCACACTAAATTATGCCACAAATTAACTTATATATTTTAAAAAAGTATCTTATAACTAGATTTTCGAATAAAATTTTTTACCGTCACAATTCGTTATATTTTCAATTACGTATATGAAATTAAAATGAAGCAAAAGTAATGTAAAGCTAATTTGAACGACTTTAAAAGTAATATGTGATGTCAAATAGAATCTATTTTAATAAATTTCACAGAGGTACAAAAATATTTCTCGTCCCGTATATACAATTAAATAATTCCTATTTTTTGTTCACTGCCAATGGTTGGCTGAATTACATGTTTAGTAAATCATGATATATATTTTTGAATTAAAAATAAACCGCCGTGTTAGGTTTAAAATTTACCACAAATTTCTATTTTTTTTCCAATTAATATAATTTAGAATATACTCAGAATCAATCCATATCAACAATTTAATATACTTCATACAGGATACATACTCAACAAATCTGTAAATAATATTTTTATATTGAACTTAAATATTACGTACGCACTTTCGAAAAATTTTATATTCATATAAGCACACGTATAATCATAGAAATTTAATTAAATAATATTGATAGGAATGAGTCAATCTGAATATTGAAATGGAATTTGAATCATACAATATTACCAAAAACAATACTGTATTTAGTTTATCACTAAACACGTAATAATACATATGCTCATACATTATTTACAATTCGTATAGAGCTACACTAGAAATTGTATTAATTTATTCAAATATAATTGGTCTCTTATCATTAGAAACAGTTTTCTTTTCTATGACAGATACCAATTTAAAATAGTATATGATTTCATATTTTGAACATCTCAAATGATCTTTCAATATAAAGTTTTCAACGAAACATCTTATATAATTGTTTTTTTACTTTGCTTTATGTTTATCAAAAATTTGTGCCGCGACCAACTAGTTAATTTCTAACTGCTGCGCCATTCTGCAGTCTTTCGGCAGGATTTAAGTAATCATCTAAAATAATGTACAATATTAGTAATTTATGAAAACCAATTTGAAATTTATTCGATAACTCACCGTCCTCTTCTTCTTCTTGTTCATCTCCTAATGGCATACCATCTGCAAATGCAGGTTCTTTTCCTTGATCTCGAACCACTTCGTTCATAAGCTTATCATCTTCTAAAAGTAGAGAGTCTCCTTTACCCTGTTTGTTTCCACCCGCTTCACCTTCATCATCATCTTCCAATTTATTAGCGACCTTTTCCAATTTTGATTCAAAAAAATTGTTTGTATCTTCTTCTGCAGCATCATTCATATGTTCGATTTCTTTGTGATGATCATCGGCATTGTCTTTTTTATTATCAGCAATATTAAAATCGTTATCTTTGACTTCGTTAGCAGCATTTTCCAATTCAGGATCTGCCCTTTTACCTGATAATTCACTGACAACATTTGCGTATCTATTATTATTGTTATTATTATTGTTATTGTTATCATTATTATTATTATCACCAGGATGTTCATCATTTTTTAATAAATCATAAAAATTATCTGGAACAGGAGCAACACCAGAAGGTAAAACCTTTGGTTTTAAACGGCCAAATAATTCTTTCTTTGCATTGTTTGCTTGAGTGCTAGACCTTTTATATTTTTCCGAAGTTGGTTGCAACGGACTTGCCTTACGCATTGCACGTTTATTCGAATTTGTAGAAGGAGTCGAAGATTTTTGTAGATTTGGCAACTCTGGAGGCTGTGGCAAAACCTCCTTGTTCTGTTCATTGTTACTTATATTTTGATCGCCATTACTAATAATAGGTTTCGGTATCATCTGAAAATTTTCAACAGAGTTAATTACTAATTCTTTTCCAACTCCAATCATACTATTTCCATTATTTTCACTAGCCCCATTCACCATTGCTTTATTGAAATTATTAACTAGCGTATTATTCCGTATATTAATTTGTATTTTATATAAACCATCACTCACAGCTATTTGTTCACTAAAAGATTTTTCTACTGCTGGCTTAAGTTGACTGTCCGCATTATATTTATCATTAGATTCGGTATCCAATTGCGGTGTACGATATGAACAGTGATTTTTGTATTCTTCTATTACTTTCTCCAATTCTTTTATTTTATTTTTATAAATATCAACAATTGTTATATCATTATTACTAGTTTTCTCTAGTAGTTTTTCGGCCTTTTCTTTTTCCTTCTCTAATTCCATATATTTCATCTATAAACATTTTTTTAAATAATTAAATATTTTTAAATTTAGTTTTACATAGAACGCATATACCTTCCATTGTTCATTAATAGTTTCTTCGCTTGTTCTTTTATTTTTCTCTTGTTGAAGTTGGCTTTGTAACAATTTTACTTTCCGTTCTAGCCCATTTATTTCTTCCAATTGATTTTCTTTCGCCTTAGCACATTCTTCAACTAGATCTTTGTGTTCACTTTCCAATAGCTTGAAATGCTGTTGCAGCGAATCAAATCTGGCACTGGATTCTAATTCCGTCTTCGAATGAATACTCTTCTGAGCTTTTACTCTTTGTTCAAACTGCTCCTTGGTCTCGCGATGTTCTTTTCGTTCATTTTCAAGCGATTTTTCTAGTCGAAACTTATGTTCCACTATCGCTAAAGTCATTTTCCAATATCATTTAAACTTATCAATAAACTAGACAAATTAAATGATACCTTGCATACGGGAATTCAAAGCATCTTGTTGTTGTTCGCATCGACTTCTTAGTTGTTTTGTGTCATCGAGTTGCTGCCGTAAACTATGAAACATAACGGAGCCTACCATTAAAACGGCAAATACTGCAAGAACAACAAAAAACCGACTTCGACCCGCCCGCGCTAATCGCGGCGCCGTCATTTTTCCTATTTATTTTTCGATTTCCTAATTATAAATTACTACTTTTTCTTTATTTTATTTATTGTATGTGTTTATAAGATGAACTCATTTCCAAAAGAAAACACTTAACATTATACGATTGATACGAAGTTTCAACAGGGCAAAACTTCGTTTAACTACAGTATCCAAATCTACAAATATTCTACATATATATCAACATGCAAATGCGTACAAGTCCTCAAAATACTGCATATGAACTGTTGTCAAAATGTTGAAGCGACTTGGTGGCGCTATTATAAAACTTTCAATTTGAAATTTGCAGTTTGATTACTCATATATATTGCACAATATATGAGCTCGTCCCTACAAACCCATATTGATTCCGAATTTATTAATTAAATTAATAAATTATTTAAACAGTAAATCTGTTCGTACGTTAATAGTTCGCAACGCTATACATATTGGAAAATTAGAACACGTAATTTGAAATTCATTTATCAAATAAGGACTAATAATCCTTTAGTCCTTATTATTATCAATAATAATAACAGTTGTTGTCCTTATTATTATCAAATAAGGACAACTTACTCAAATTTGCTTGAATTTATTTCGAGACGTAATCAAACATTAATTAAAATAGATTTTATTTATATTAAATACAATGTTTATTGGTTAAAATTTTAAAGATACAATTAAATCTACTAACAATAAGTCTTCGTTGGCAGCATTCGATAATTTATTATTAAATTTAATCAAATTATTTAAAAGTTATTTATCAGTCCATGCATAGGTTATTAATATATGTTTAATGCCACCATAGAAGACTAGGAAGCATTTGCAATTATCCAAGGATGAGTAAGAACACGATCTAGAGGAATTCGATTCTCTGGATTAAATACCAAAAGTTTACATATAAGATGTTCGGCTGCTTTTGAAACATATGAAGGCATTTTGTAGTCGACTTTTATTATTTTTCTATAAGTATCATCATATGTATCAGCATGAAATGGAGCTTGTCCAACTAGAAGTTCAAAGCATAATACACCCAAGCTCCACAAATCAACTGTTTTTGTGTGGGGTTTTCCTTGGACCATTTCTGGCGGAAGATAATCCAGTGTTCCACAGAGTGTAGTTCTTTTCGAATTTGGTTCATGAACAGACCATCCAAAATCTGCAATTTTCAGTTCTCCATTATATCCTAATAACAGATTTTCAGGTTTGATATCACGGTGAATAACATCACGTTCATGCAAATACATTAGCGCCGAAGCTAAAGATTTTATATATAGAGCAGTCTTCTTCTCATCAAATCGTTTATTTGGTTGGGATTGTAGTTCTTTATAAAGTGTACCTTTCGGCGCGTATTCTAAAATTAGATAGATGCGAACATCATCGTGAAAATAACCATACAAACGTAGTATATTATCATGTCTTAAATGGGATTGAATTTCTATTTCTCTTCGAACTTGATGTTGAACACCAGATGTGTGAATTTGCTTTTTAAACAAAACTTTGAGAGCCACTACAAACTTTGTTTCTTTTTCACGTGCTAAGTATACGTTTCCGAATTTTCCACGGCCTAATGGTCTTCCAATATCAAAGTTCGATAAGGACCAAACTTTTTTTCCATTATCTGTAGAAAGAGAAACAATGAAACCAACTAAAAATTGTTAACGATTATTTAACTACTTTCGCTATCTTTTAATGACAAATCATCAACCACTGAATTAACTTCGGGAGTCGATTCATCTTTTTTCATTTTTGTAACTCCGTTTTTATTTTCTACTATTTGACTTGTAGAATCAGCATAATTTCCTTTTGTATCAATATCCGCTTTTTTTTTGGTTTGATTACAATCAGAATAGCACTTCTGAGCTACAACTTTTTCTTGTTTAGAAGAATTATCTTTTATCAACTGTAAATTTGACCATACATAAAAATTCCTTTAATCACCAAATTAGAATGTCTTTACCTTTGTGGAATTTTTTTGAGTTCCTTCGATTAACCTTTGATTTGAATTTCCCAATTTCCCCAAATTTTCTTTTCCAGAGCCATACACATTAACTTTCCTCATTTTATGTATATTAATAATAAAATCCTAAACCTTATAAATATAAACTAACATTAAAACAACATTAAATACAGAAAATATGATTTCCTCTGCTTTATTTCTTACAACTCTGATCGTCACATAAGAACCGTTTGATTTGAAACCGAACAATTGACGTTAATTATTCCACTAGTGCATTCTGGTGGGAGAATATCAAAAATATATAAACTATCGCGCAACTTGAATGATGTGTTAATTTTCACGTAAAAATAATCCTATATAAGGGAAAATCGAGTTTAATTATTAGTTTCTGTAAGAAAAATAAATAAATATGGGGCTACCTACCTTTATGCACATTTAAAGAATTAATGTATTCTGCTACATTTAAGAACGGACGAATATATGAACCATCATACTAAAAACACATGTTTTGTGCGGCATGCCCTTTTCATATTCATCGGCAAATACATATGTACATATAATACCTCACAGAAGTCATTTGACAAGTTGCCTTAACCTGCAAATCAACTTGATAAATTTCTTCAAAAATTGTGTAATATTTGTGTTAAAAATTAATAAAGAAAAGTGAAATTATAAAATTAAGTAATGTCGTGGTTATTTGGATCGAGGTCAAAGCCGCAACAGATGGATCAATCTGAAAATCAGGAGGGAAATGCAAGCACAGCAGGACAATTTACCGCAGGTCAGGCTACCGGGGATTCAACGCTTAGCAAGGCTGAGAAAAAAGCCATGGAAGCTTATAGATTCGATTCATCGGCATTAGAAAGAGCTGCCGAGGCTGCGAAGACATTGGAACGATCTAGTAAGTAGCCGGTTAAAGTACATTTTCATAGGCCGAAATGTGTTGCATAACATTTAACACAAAATGAACTGAATTTTTTTAGAACATGCTAAGGAAGCTCTCGATTTATCAAAAATGCAAGAGCAGACGCGCCAACAAGAATATTTGGCTAAAGCAAAAGAATTTGAAGCTCATATGGAACAAGCTAAAGTTGAGCAGAGGCGTATAGATCACGAGGAACGGCGAAAAACCCTAATTGTTTGTATAGAAAATATGAGAATTAATTCATGATTTATTTCATTATAAATTGCGATTTTTATAGGAAGAAACTAAACAACAACAAGCCAGGGCTGAATATCAAGATAGATTAGCCCGTAGACGGTATGAGGATCAATTAGCTCAGCAACAAAGAGTCCAAGAAGAAAATCTAAGAAAGTAATTTGTTATTTTTGATATGGTCTTTGTTATTTTTTTGATTGTGTTGAACATTTATATTAAAAAGACAGGAAGAGAGTGTGGCTAAACAAGAAGCAATGCGTCGACAAACAATTGAACATGAAATCGAAATGAAGGAGAAAAATCGCCTAAAATTACTTGAGCATGAGATGAGAGTCAAAGCTAAGGTAGATAGAGAAAATCGCGATTTGACGCTAGAACAAATTAGATTGAAAGCACAGGAGAATCGTGCTACGGTTTTAGAGAGTATCAAGTAATTAAATATAAATATTTTAATAATATTTCTAATGTGGGCAATGATTATAGAACTGCAGGTTCAGTACTTGGTGCTGGTGCCCAGGCAATGTTAACTGATTGGGACAAAGTGTTGACTGCAGCCGGAGGTATTTCATTGCTTGCGTTAGGTATATATTCAGCAAAAGGAGCTACTGGTGTAACTGCACGTTATGTGGAAGCTAGAATTGGAAAACCATCTTTGGTCGGTGAGACTTCGAGATTTGCTCTTCTCGATGCAGTGCGACATCCAATACAGTATTTAAAACGATTAAAGTCAAAACCAGCTGATGCCCTTCAGGTACTAGAAATAAATGAGAAATGTATGGTATTTATTTATATTGTTTGTAATTATTAGGGAGTTGTGTTAGCGCCAACATTGGAAGAACGTCTCAGAGATGTGGCAATTGCGACTAAAAATACGCGACATAATCGAGGATTATACCGAAACATTTTGATGCACGGACCTCCTGGTACTGGCAAGACTATGTTTGCGAAACGTTTAGCAACTCATTCAGGTATGGACTATGCAATCATGACTGGTGGTGACGTAGCTCCCATGGGTAGAGATGCGGTTACTGCTATCCATAAAGTTTTCGATTGGGCACAAACTAGCCGCCGTGGTCTATTATTGTTTGTTGATGAAGCCGATGCATTTTTAAGAAAAAGATCATCGGAAAAGATCTCGGAAGATCTTCGTTCAGCATTAAATGCCTTCCTGTATAGGACTAGTGAACAAAATTCAAAATTTATGCTTGTATTAGCTAGTAATACACCAGAACAATTTGATTATGCAATTAACGATCGCCTGGATGAAATGGTTGAATTTACTTTACCAGGGCTGGAAGAAAGGGAACGATTAGTTCGACTCTATTTTGATAAATTTGTTCTACAGCCTGCTGCAGAAGGAAAGAGGTAAAATTTCTACATATTTTTTGATATGATTTAATAAGATTCTTAAAATATAGACGTTTCAAACTGGAGAACTTTGATTATGGTCAAAGTTGTACTAAAATGGCTAAAATGTGCGAAGGAATGTCTGGCCGTGAAATATCAAAATTGGGTGTTTCGTGGCAGGCAGCTGTCTATGCATCTGAGGATGGTGTGTTAACAGAAAAAATGGTTCTGGAAAGATGTGAAGCTGCCGCTCATCAACATAAGCAAAAGGTATAATCAATAACGCAATTATGATTTTCGGAGACAAATATATTATTTGTATGATTTCAGGTGGCTTGGTTATCAGAGCAGGAACGAGGTGACTATAAGTCAATTACTGGTGGAATAACAAAATAATACTAAAAATACGTATGAGCTATATGACCGTGGTTATTCATGGATTAGTTGTTAATCAATAAAGCGGATCTAATCGTTATATAAAAATAATTCCTGTACGTTAAATTTTATTTGTATTTATGGCAAAATTTAATGGAAAGGAAATGTTTTTATTCCACAAGGTTAAATCCAATTCCAAATTAGGTAAAAATATGAAAAGATTGATTTTGTGTAATTATTGGAAAATTTAATTGGGCAACGTAACGAGATTTATATTAAACTTCGTTCGCTGCGATTGAATTTCAATAAAACTTTATTTTTTAGAAATTTTGTTTCTCTACATTTATGTTAATGCACATTATTGTATATAAGACTTTATTATGATTACAATATCTACTGCCACTAAATGAATACAATACAATTCATTCGAAAATTACCATTTTGATAACTGATTTATGTTTTTACAATAAAACAATGCAATGTTGAATTAATTACTATGTTTATTATATATTTATTTCATTTTTGACATACTCTGCTGCCATTTTCTTTACTTTCTGGACATTTTCCTCATTTCCGAAACGTTCTTCAAATTCGAGATACTTTTTAAAAATAACTCTCATTTTTTTCAAAGGAATCTTTTGAGCAATTGCCCTTTCAAGAGTTTTTCTGAAAAGATTCAAATATATAAGAAATTTTATTATGTAATGTTCATATTAAAACATTTTTTTTCTTTTAATAGCTATGATTACTATTTCATATTTTTTTAGGTAAATTTTTTAAATAATGAATGAAAGTAACTTAAAATAAATTAATCTTACCTAGCTGCATCGTGTAATTTATCTTTGATGAGCATATCAACATAGAGCGACCAGACATCCACCCTTTTCGGATATGATGTAATAATTTGCTCTATCAAAGCATGTGCAGTGTCTACTTCATTGTACTTGTGATTCAAATTAGCAAATGTAACTATCATATTTACATCTGTAAATAAATTTTATTAAAAAAAACCTTTCCTTAATATATGTTAAAAAAAATTAAATTACGTTCTCTTTCTTGGAGGACAGTAAGCGCTTTATTCAAAAGTTGCTTAGCTTTCTCGATCATGCCTATTTCGAAGTAAGCAATCGCCGAACATTTCCAAATTTCCGGTTTTTCTTTGAATTTTTTTGTAACAACTGAAACCATATTCACAACATCTTGTTCATTTTTTCCTTCCGTTAGTATATGCAAACAGCGAGTGTATATTTGGAAGGGATCATTACACAATACAGATTCTTTTAGAACTTCATTAAAAGATTCTTTGCAACCATATCGCATTTCTAAATTCAGAAGCGCTATCCAAACATTTAATAATTCCTGTGTTTCACGATAAGATATTGTTTTAAGAGCTTTTCTAGCAATAGAACGTGCTGCATCCACATCCATCATTTTTATATGAAATGCCATATAATTAATCCATGTCACACTGTTGTTAGGATCGGCCATAGCGAGTCGGTCGAATTGCTCTTCACTCTGAGGCTGCGAATTCGTATCTGCATACATGTCCTCAATTTTTCGAATTCTATCTTCCTCGTCACGCGCGGCTTTAAATTTTTCAGCGGTTGTTTTTCTCTTTTTTTTATGATCGATTTCAACAGATAATTCATCATCATCGTGACTGATTTTATTAGGTTGTGTATCGGCATTGTCATCAGTTTCCATTGACCAAAATCCTACCACACCTGGTAGAACAGGCTCTATATCCGTTATGCTATTCATCTTGCTTTGCGATCCATTTAGTTCACTATAAGATAATTTCGAACCATCAGATTCATTGTCCGATGCTTGTAAAGGCTCAAGTTTTGTAACTTTTTTCTTAGTCTTTTTACTATCATTTATATTCGGTTTTGTTTTTTTAACTATTGTCTCTTCATCATTTTCTTCAAATTGACGCTTTTTACTATTATTATAGACACTTGTAGATAGTTCTTCTTCTGCGTTGGAATTTGAGTGCCTATCAGCATGTAGGAATTTATTTTCTTTTTTGTTCTCAGCCTTAACTTTTTCACAATTAGTCAGTATTTTTTTGCACAACTTGTTTACTTTTTCTAATACTGCAATTGGAAAATTCTTGTGTATAAACGACAATTGACAAAATTCACCTTCTTTTGCAAATGCCGTCATGCTTGTGAAATCATTAAAATGTATTCTTTTAGGTACAATTACCAAAGGATTGTTAGATTTTTTCATTGAACAAACAAGTACATCTTCGTGCACAAGAAGAATTTTGCAAGGGATGTCATTTTTGTTCTCATATTTTTTCGGAAGTTCAAAATTAGAATTGATCCTATCTATATCGGCTCTTCGATGGGATAAAAAGACAATACCTTTTACATAATCTATCCATAGAACTATGCATTCGATTTGTTCGTCATCTGTTGGCACTTTACCTTTCTCAAATAAGGAACTTCTTATAATACCTCGTACACCATATGGTAGTTCTATATTTAAATTCTTGTCATCTTCATCTAAGCCGATAATTGTTCCAGTAGTTTTCTGTCCTAAAGTAAACATAGCAATGCCTTCATCTTTTGCTGCTAAGCTTTGCTGAATACTTTTTAATTCTTCCATGTATATTTGAAACCATGTTGCTGTATATGTTAAGTTTCCATTCCAAACATCGGTTAATTTTGCCGATAAATTCAACGTTCTTGATTTATTATTCTTTTTCAAAACTTTCACTAAAACCACTTGATTAGGTACAACTGTTACATTTGATTTATCGGAAAGATAATTTGCAAACATGTTCAAACGGAGTTTCTTTGGCTGATATAGTTTCTTTACAGCTAAATTTAGCTCTACAATATCTTCTGATACATTTTCAATATACGCTCTTAGAATGTTATCCCGTTTTAGAGAAGACCAATTTGGTATTTGATTTGATTCAAAGTATACAACATCTCGAACACTGTATATATTACCTTTGATGCCACATACTTTTAATTCATCGCCAATAGAAAATCGTTTCAAATGAATTGGTACGAGACTTGAGAAATCTGAGAGCAATTCAACTGGAACGAATCCTTTACCTAAAGTATCATTATTCGTTGAGATTTCAAGTCCATTTTCGAAGACATTAGTAATAGTGGCATTGTAAATTTCACCAAAATTGTCAATATCATCTACCAAGCCAATTGTCAGTTTACCATTTTTTATTGAATCAATACGAAAATTTATTGTTAGACCCTCACAAAACGAGGAAAGATCACTTTCTGATCTAACTATTAATTGATTTTTCTTTAATAAACCTTTAATGTCATTGAAAAATTTTACTAGATAGTAAGAGTCGTAACATTTTATAATTGTTCCCAAGAACACACTATCCGCTTTAACATTTGATAAATCGGCTAGAATGTTAATATTTTTCTTCATGTATTCTAACCGATTAGTTAAGTGTATAATTTTTCTATCAGTGTATACTGTAAGTACTCGACATTTTATTTTTGTTCCCTCTTGTAGTGTTTTAAGTCCGGATGATGCCAGATATATGGGCTCAATTAACCCTAAAATATTCGTTATTCTAAAAATATCCAACAATAGGGTACTTTTTTAAAAGTTTTAATGAAACTTACCACGTAATTTTCCAACAAAAACTACATAACGTCCGTGACCATCTTTTTCGTTGACTGTTGCTGTTACAATATCTCCTGCCTTTACATCGGTTATTGTGAAATATTTTTCAGCCAAATCTCTTGCATTATTAGAGCATATGTACAAATAGTCAATTGGATCATATTCAATTATTCGTAATTTATGTTTTGAATCTTTGCGATATTTTGCGAGAACTTCTTCTTGATCATAATTACTATGCATAGCTGACTTCAATATTTTAAAAGGAATTAATCCTTTTGTCTGTCCATCTAGCGAAAATATAAGTCCATTCGTTCCGACATGATGAACCTCTGCTTCATTAATAATTTCACCAATTTGATAAGATTGTTGTCGACTAATTAAGTCTTCAGTATATAATGATAGGTAAACAACTTTCGTTAAAGGCATTATATAAAGTAAACGAGCCTTTAACGTTGTATCTACTTCATAGTCTATTGGCATTGAAAGAGGTTCAGATAGTTGATGTTCATTTACATAACCGGTGAATGTTTCACACATTATAGTTCCTTGTAGGCCATTTTTAAATATTTTTGTAATTTTAAAATTGACTATTGTAGTAGGTAGAATATAGTCTAAATTTGGTTCGGACAAGTCTTTAATTGTTTTCTTTTGATTATTAACAATTTTGCATATAGCCGTACTTGCAGTATTATTTTGTGTCATCTTTTGAATTTTTAAAGCCATTATCTGACCTATCGAATCTTGTAGATTATCATCAGATTTATCAATGGGTACGAAACAACGTAAATTTTTTATACCAGTTTCCATAATATAACCATGTTCTTGGACTTCAGCAATAGCACCATATAAAAACATACCTTTGCAAATATTTTCATGATGCATATTCGAATGTATATCTCCTGGTTTTAATGAAAGTGAAATACTTATATTTTCATTGTTTTGGTTTTCTATTTGCATAACTTTAACACAAACTATTTGCCCAACTGTGAACAATTCATTTACAGGCTTAAAAGGTTCCGAAATTTCATTATTGTCAATATATGCTTCAATAATTTTACTATAGGACTCAGATATGGCAGACGCCAAAACTTTGCCAACAATTCGTCCTGGTAAAAGTACTTTTAAAGATGTTGGATCCATTGACTTGATACATCCCATTACGATCATACCTTCTTGTATAGTTTTGTAGCTAAGTAAATCGGCAGCATAGGGTTCAATTTTGTCAACTGATTGACTTTTAAGATCATATTTAGTGTTTTTCTTATTTACAATTTTCTTTTTCTTCTTCTCAAAAAAACCTCCGAATAACTAAATTTAAATAAAATCAACATATTTATGAAATTTTCATATTTAAAAAATTTACTACAATATTTTTACAAACCGAATCAGATTTTTTTTTTGGCTTAGTTTTCAATTTTCCTCCTCGGGGAAATATAGGCTCAACAATACCCATATTAAATTATAATAATAATAGTATCAATTAAATTGAATGAAAATTCTCATAAAATGTATCAATTTTGAAGACTTGTTAACACTAAAATGATAAAATTAACTGGAAATAATGACAGTTTCACTAAAACTTTTAGTCAATATATTGAGCACATGGTAAGTTATCAACTGTCAAACAAACCGGTGGCAGAGAGTTGGTTTTTAGCTAACAACCAGAGAAAATTAAAAATGTCGAGTATATTATATGGTATGTGTCTATGATAAATAGTAAATATTTTGTACGCATTTGATTAGGACAATGCGATGTTTTCTGAACACCAATATTTCTTGCGAACATTACAAACGATTTTTTTTTTTGGGTGGTGTGTGTCATAAGCTCAAAAACCATATGGATCATATTGCGAAATATTATAAATCGTAATTTTTAACTATTAAATTATGCATTGCTATGATTGCAGATGAAATTTTTTGCTTAAATAGATTTTTAGAAATGTTAAAACTTGCAGAAGTTGTTTATTATAGCATAATTAAATTGATTAGGTTATTTATTGTATGTTTGAAAGTACGATTTACTTAATTATTTTATATGAAATTTAAGATTTAATATAACGGGAATACAACAACAATTATTTGTAGAATTTAAAATTCTTAAAGATTTCTAACGATAATATACTACACCGTTTATACACATATGAATTGTAACCGATCTCAAGTAAATAAATAAAAATATTTTTAAAGGCAGACAGTGAATTTTGATAATTTGTTGGAGAAATAGGTCCATTGCGTTGGTATGTAAGAACAGGGTGTGTTGAAGAAAATTTTATATAAAAATGACTACATGAGAAGAAGCTTTTCAGTATACAATTGATGAATACCATT
The DNA here is from genome assembly GCA_958298945.1 of Atherix ibis. Taxonomy (NCBI): domain Eukaryota; kingdom Metazoa; phylum Arthropoda; class Insecta; order Diptera; family Athericidae; genus Atherix; species Atherix ibis. The sequence goes on along the minus strand of OY282605.1, from coordinate 143,683,070 downwards.
TTTTTTCATTAAAAAACAATATAAATATCTATAGAAAATAGTTAATTTTATTTGACTTTATACTTTGAGATTTATGAATTTGTTTCATTAAAATAACATCACAAATATTACACTCTATTCTCGTTTTATGCGGTAGAATCGTTGCATGGAAATCCGCACATAAAAAATCGCACAAAAAAAAGACATAGATTTATGTATATGCAAAATTATCGATACATTCCATTCACTTAAAAAATCGCATAAAACCAAAATAATGTTTTAAAATGCACAAAAAATCGCATAAAAAAAGTAAGAAATATCATTAAAAAATATGGAAAATTGCTCAAAATATTGGACAACATAAATGTTTGTAAATAAAAAGATGATCTAAATTTTTTTTCTTCATATTTTATTGAAAATAAAAAATATGCATACACATGTGTAAATAACATAAACAAAACATAAATAACATAAGCAAAACTTCATTTAAAATCACATTAAAAAAAATTTTTTATCGTTGGTCGCTGTATGATAATGTACGGATTCGTTCGTGGATTGGTACGAAATCACTTTCATCACTAGAAGATATAATCACCTCATCAGATCTGCATGGTAATGCTTCATCAGGAATTTCAGTTGTTTTTTTTCTTTGACAAGGTAGTTAGTAATCCAATACTGTGATGTCTTGACTAATTCTTTGTAAAGCTCTCGGTAGCCAGACATACAAAATTTGAGTTCACGTTTGAATTTCAACGCGCGTTCAGAATCATTATCATTTACAAGGAAACATTTTTCCAATTTACTGGAAAGTTGAGGGCCTTCCCGAATTAATTTTGCGTCGAGTGGAACAGGTTCTTCTTCTGATTCTTTCAGCTGCTTGTAAAATCGAGTGGAACAGGTTCTTCTTCTGATTCTTTCAGCTGCTTGTAGATGGCTCTGATTCTTTCAGCTGCTTGTAAAATCTAAGGGCTTTCAGTTTAATTAAATGTCCATCTATTGGAATTCTTTTTTGAGTGTAATCTTCAATCCAAATTACGAGAACCTTTTCCGTTTTTTCTATTCAAGTGTCTTTTAAATATGATGAAATTTTACCACTCAATTTTGTACCAGATATGACTGATTTTCTTATTGCTCTAATAGTAGATTCGCCTAAATTACAATGTTTACCTACTGCTGTAGATTCTTCTCCTTTCGCCAAGCGATCCAGAATTATAATTTTGGTTTCTAGCGAAATTGCACTCCTTTTCTGTTTTTGTTTTTTATTATTATTATTACAAATTTTGCTTAAGAGGACTAAAAAAATTATAGAAAAAACTAATCTTCCAGTAGTAACCTTCTTTCACAGAGTTTTGTTTTCTATTGAGTGATAAAAAGAAACATAATGTGTAATAGAACATTATGACAAATTTTCAAGGCTAGAACAGTATGACAAATTGAATGCATATCAATTACACAGTAAAATTTAAACAAAATTTTGTAAATCCACAATTACGCACTAAAATTATTAAAAAAATTTTTTTTTGTTCCATCGTCTTATTTTAAAATCGCATAAAAAACCGCAAAACGAGAATAGAGTGTATAAACATACTTTCAAAATAAATACATTGACTTTGTATCATTTACACTGGCTTTTTTCTATTTGATATTATAAATTTGCTGTGTTTTATTTTTATGATGATCTTATCAAAATAAAAACACAATATTTATTATATCTACTTCATTTTCAGTTAGCCGTTTTTATAATAAAAGACAATTGAATATTGTTTTATAGACTGAAATTATACAATGGATTTCTTAACAATAAAAGTGTTTTTCTTCAAAAATTAGACTTTGCTGCCAAGGTAATATGGCAGCATCATTGAACTCAAAAAAAGACAAATGTATCGTGGATTATAGAGTATTCTCCATAATGTGTACGAGGTCTGTTCAAAAAGTATCGCGAATTTTGAATTTCCTCGGATTACGTTTATTCGAATTGCGATTTTTTGTGGCGTTATGTTAATACTCATGTTTGTCACTTATGCCCAAAAATAAATTTTTGGCCAAAAACAACGCACTAATAATGCCGCAGCCACGGTATTCGCCATATGTGGCCCCCTGTGACTGTTTCTTGTTCCCGAAACAGATTCTTTGATGCATTTTTTGGAATGGGCAAAAATCGAAGACGACCCAAAACACGTGCAAGCAAAGCAGCTGTCAAAAATTAACTCAACATTCAAAATAGCCGAACTTGTCGGCATAAGTGAAAGACATGAGTACCAATATAACGCCACAAAAAATCAAAAATTGAATATACGTAACCCGCGGAAATTCAAAATTCGCGATACTTTTTGAACAGACCTCGTATATTAGGTTAGTGAACTTAAAAGTTGACTTAAGCTTAAAATATAAGTAATAAACTGACACAGTTGCAATTGTGTTTAATTGATTGAATCGGGCAAAATTCAATTTGAAGTTGAAGCAACGATGGCAGACATGTAAACTGACGTTTTCAAATTAATTTTATAGAGAGTTAATGATTGTCAAAATAAAATTTGTTCGGTGATAACAAATAACCATTAAAAAAATATATGGGTTCTTTTATTTTTATTTTTTTATTTTTTTTATTTGACAGGTTTTCATTTCTATGTTACACATAGACATGAGAACACAGTCACTCCTATGGAGCATATAGCGGCACTAGAGACTCTGTGAATTCTCTCCATCTGCTTCTGTCTTGAGCCAGCCTTTTTACTTCCGACCATGATTTGCCAGTTTGTTGGTGTTCGCGCTCGACTGATCTTCTCCAAGTGGTCCTTGGACGTCCTCTGCTGCGATTGCCCTGTGGGTTCCAATCTAGTGCCATCCTTGCTATGTCCGTAGGTGGTTTTCGCAAGGTGTGGCCAATCCAACTCCATTTGCTGCGTTCGATGTTATCTAGCAGGGGTATTTGCTTCGTGAGAAGAAGCAGCTCATCGTTCGTTATCCAGTTCGGCCAGAAGATCTTGCTTATACGCCTTAAGCATCTGTTCACAAATGCCTGAGGCTTACGAGTCGTGCTATCTGTTACTTTCCATGTTTCGCAGCCGTACAGCAGGACTGGCTTGACGTTTAAGTTGAATATTCGAAGTTTGAGTGCTATGGAGAGGTGATTGGAACGCCACACGTTCCCAAGTGAGGTGTACGCTTGTTGCGCCTTGTTGATGCTCGTTTGGATGTCTATTTCAGTTCCACCATCCTTGCTGAGCATGCTGCCAAGGTAACAGAACTTTTCGACATCTTCAACTTGGGTACCGTGTAGCATCAAGGGTCTCTCGCAGGTGGCGCCGATACGCATCAATTTGGTCTTCTTGATGTTGATTCTCATCCCAACTTTTTCGGCGTTGGAGGCCAGAGCATTCAGTTTCTCCTGAATGCCGTTGAAGGTGTGGGACATGAGGCATATGTCGTCGGCGTAGTCCAGGTCGTGGAGCTTCTCACACAGTGTCCACTGGATACCGTTGCTGGCTGTGCTGTTAGTGCGTTGAAGGACTAGGTCTAGGGCGATTATAAAGAGGATAGGCGAGATTATGCAACCCTGCCTGACTCCTCTCGAGATGTTGAATGTATCACTGTTTCGTCCCTTGAAACGTACTCCATACGGGGCCTCGCGGTATAGTTCTCGGATGAGATCGATGATGGCCTGCGGGATGCCCAGTTCATCCAGAGCACTCCAGATGGCGTCGCGGGAAATCATGTCAAAGGCTCTTTCGAAGTCAACAAAGAGAAGATAGAGCGGGCTCTTCCATTCGTTCGACTGTTCAATGATCATTCTTAGGCTGCTTTTATTGATTGAATATAATAATAATAAATTGTAAAATACTCGCGACGAGTCTAAATGTACTTATTGTGAGTTTTATCGGTGGGAGATTGTGTGCAAACAGTTGAATGACAATAACCGACTTGTATGGACGTATTTCTTGCTAAAAAGTTTACTGTTATTTTTCTTTTTCTTCAAGTAAGTTCAACTTTTTAGACAGATTGTCGATGCCTTAAAATTTTTCTTTTTTGTAATTGTAGCTAAAAGTTTATTTGCAACAAACTAGTTTTCTAGAAATTAAAAGAGCTATAATTATCCCTTAACTTCTAAAACGGACAATATATTTATGGCTCTGACGTAGAAGCAATAACAATAAAAATACTCTCAATACAAATAACAGAATAGAATTATTATTATTTATAATTATGGTACCATTATATTGACGGAAATGAATGTCGAATTACAGTAAAGCTTTGTAATAGTGCAATGGAAATAGCAAAATTAAAATGACATTTTATGGCTTAATATGTCAATCTTCAGTCCAAGGACAACACTAATGAATAGTAAAATTAATCGAGGGGGGGGGGGAAATAATTAGTAACAATATCTAATACATTATAAATTTTATCGTATAAAGTCGCCGGAAACGTTTCTAAAAATTTAAAATCACACATCAATACGCAAAGTCAGCAACACACATATTGCATTAATTCTGAATAATCAATTGTAATCCTTATTTTAATAAAAATACCAATATTCGATAATAACAATATATTTCGCGATTATTGCTGACTTTACGCCTCGATCGGATTTGAATAATTTATAATTATTTGTGAATTAAACAAATCTGCGCAGTTGTCTTTAGTTCATTGTTAAGTGCTGTTCGTTACTTTTAGTAAATAAATTAATTATTGTCAAAATCAATAATTTTGTTTTCTTTGATTCCATTGAATCTTTTCCAAAACCACAGAATTTTAAACGAGCATGTTCAGAAATATTTTAGTTCAAATTATGTTTTCTGAATTTTTGCTTTCTGGTCAAACTGAGTTTAAGACTATTTTTGATAAAGTGATTAAAATTTTATTATAATTTTCAACATCGTACTTATACTATGTTGTTTTTTTCAATACTAACGAATATTAAAACAAAGAAATGTAAGAGCCTGAACAAGAAAATTGAAAACATTTGCAAACGTTTTTTCCCCTTATTTTCCTTACTGATTGTTATGTCCTATTTTATTTAAAAAACCCTATAAAATTTCAATTGTTTGATGACTCTGAAAATGTTAAGAACCACTGATTTAGAAAAACACTCGGTAGAAGTCTTCTGTACATAACTTTGTCCAGTTTTTGAATTCCCTAAGAAACATGACTAAATATTTCCACAGTAAGGCATGATTACTTCCAATCAACCCGGATCAAAAGTAATGTTTTACCACATATAAAAAAAATTCAAAAGTTATAAATAAGCAGAATATATAATATTTATCAACGTAAAGATATGAAAAGCTGCAAGAAAAATAACCAAATAAATCAATAAAATTCAATAATGTGTTTAAACATATTTTTCTCTTATTTCTTTTTATTTATTTGTAAAAAATATGAAGACGGATTTCTTGAATAAATACAAATACGTATATGTATGTTAAAATTTAACATACAAATATACACACATACATACACATATTAGTGTGAAAAAATTATATTTGAAAAAATAAACATTTCAGCTTTTTATTATAAAAGTGATGTTCTAATGGTAAATTAAATTTATTCTAAAATAGAAAATTAAAATAATTTTCTTACAAATACAAATACATTACACAATAACAAATGAAAAAAGAAATTAATTTAATTTTATATTTGATCATAATTATGTAGAGAGTAAAATTATAATAATCAAGGACTTTTTTTTTTGTAGTTAAACATACATCAACAACAAATTGATTTAACTCTATAAATTTAGTTTTTGTTTTCTTCAAATTTATTTAATTATTTTTTACCTTATAGTTTAACATCTAATACTTGGGAATAGTAATAGTAAGTTTAACTGTTATAGAAATTATACTATTTTACCAAACTTCACACTTCTGTACTGGATTCATTTTTGTACCTTCAGGACAATTAAAATCTCTTGAAAAATCTACCATATTACTAAGAGGACCTAGTACTCGAAATTCAGCGGGTGAATGGACACCGGTTGTAATTCGCATTTTCATTGTTTCTATAATTAAAATATTGATAGTAATAAAAATAAAAATAGAATATCAAGTCTCATAGCAGATGTATCTATGTGTTTTACCTGGTCTATATTTTGAACACCAAGTTTGACCAGCTGAAATCCAAAACATTTGCTCTGGTGTATAATTTAAACCGGGCAATTGTGGCTCAGGTCCATGTTTCTCAACCCAGCGCTTATAGGCCAAATATGATTCTTTAATACCTCCATTATCTGCTATATTTTCACCTTGGGTGTTGATGCCATTTAGCTAAAATTAATTAAATATTTTAATTTGCTATGCAATCCTATGCTTTCATTATTGTTTACGTTCAATTTTGTGGTAGCATCTGTATAGTTGCCATATTGTTCAATAATACATGAAGCCTTTTTCAAATAAGCGGATTTCGTATCTGGATGCCACCAATCTACCAAATTTCCATTCAAATCGAATTGCCTGCCTTGATCGTCGAAGCCATGCGTAATTTCATGCCCAATAACATAGCCAATTGCACCGTAATTCATATATTTGGGCCTATTGGCTGAGAAGAACTGGCCTTGTAGAATGCCAGCAGGAAATTCTGCAAATAAAAGCATTAAAATATTATATTAGAATGTGTCCTGGGTCTTCAGGTTTGTTTTGATGAGGCTACGTACGAATACTGTTCTCAATTGACGAATAATAAGCATTGACGACAGCTGGTCTGGCATGACTGATCCAATCCGTTTTGTTAACAGGCTTCCGTAGTTTATTGAAAGAATAGTTTGTTCCAAATACGCTCATCTTTAATACCGATTCCAAATATTTATCCGAATCGATCTCCAAATCATTATAATATTCCTCCAATTTCTTATTATCCATTATTTCATCAGGATACCCTATGTGTGTTGACATTTTTTTCAATTTATTCAAAGCAGAACTTCTCGTTTGACCATCCATCCATGGTACTTCGTTCAAAATTTTCTCAAATTCCTTACGAATTCCATTCACCATTTCTAGAGCATTACTTTTAGCAGTATCCTTAAAATGTTTACGCACGTACAAAGCTCCAACTGAGATTGGCAAACTTTATAAGAAAATTATAAAAAATAACATTTTAGATAAATTCAATTAAAAATAAATATTTTTTTTTTGTGTATTTTCATATAAATAATATATTGATAATTATTAATCTTATAAATAGTTAAATTTTAATTTAAAATAAATAATTTTAATAATAAAAAGCATGCGGCGTGCAAATCTTTAGATATTTATTTATTATACGAAAAATAAAAAATAAGAACTAACGGCAACAAATTGCAAATTAAATAATAACCAAGCCACAGTCATGATTATTACAAAAAAAAAAAATATCATGCATAAGATAGAATATATCTGAATAGATGCATGCAGATTTGGTTATTTGAAAAATAGGCTTTAACTGACAAAATACTTAAAGCATAGCCCCCTCCAATACTATCCATACCACGCATGAGATTTCGATTGTCCGATCAAGAGTTTAGGACTAAACATTTTATATGGAAAACGTCAACCATCTTTTTGAACTTTTTTTGTTTAAAAAATAATATTCCATTTTGATTTGATTTTAAAACTAAAATTAATATTAGCAGTAGTTGAAGCAATCAAATCATACAGGGTTATCCATTTTGTTTTTCAAAAAAATACATCTCTCTTATTTGACAGCTATAAAACATATATGTCATTCAAAATCGAAATTGTTTTGTTTAGCATTAGCCATTTTGTATTAAGGATTGTTTAGTTACCAAAACAATGCGTTAAAATTATAAAAATTGTCTATAAAAGTGTGACAATTCTGCCATTCCGCGTTTCGCGCTTTTTCGAACAATATATTGCTCAGCGATAAGACTAATGCCGCTCGGTGGATACGTCCTTATATGAGTCTGTGAAAACATGTGACTATGGAGAAGCCATTGTTTTTGGAAAAAGTCTGAAGGTATCATAGGTCCGTGTTCCTTAAAAATGAAGAAAAAGATATTGTTACTGTCAATTCTGAGCTCTATAGCTGTATGATAAGCGACTACTTTTTGCCTAGACTTGAAGATTTATAATTTGGACCATACACATACACATATGTGCTTTCAAAAAGAAGGCGACACAAGATACACCATATGTGCTTTCAACACAAACCGTTTCGGCTTTATCGAGCGAAATGTTTTCAGCACGCGTAATCTCGACGTTTGGTGATGCTAATTGGGACCCAAGATCGTGCTATTTAACGACCTTGAACTTTTTACTTGCAAGGCTACAGTAAAGATCTTGTTTACGCAGACCATTCACAACTTTACATACCGAATTACAAATAATTGTAATAACCCTTCAGATATAAATAAGAAATTGAATAAATTTTTTATTTTAAAAATTTCCTTATAAATTCGGATTTTGTGATTTTCGGTTAAAATGGTGACGTTTCGTTATTTTAATTTTAATATGCGATAATATAACTTAATAAAAGTTTATTAATCACCGTTTTAATTAATATGCGCAAATGCATTTAGTAAGCAAATTTTGAAATGAGCAATTGCCATGTACAGAAACGGTTTGTTAAAAGTGCTCTACGTGAAGACTTATGGCGTCACTATAACTCTTTGTATCAGCTGAAATGTGAAAAATATCAGTTGTGTATACGGCTTGCATTGGAGGGCGCTGTCCTCTTAAGTAAATATTAGTCTTCGAAAGCATCAAAAAATTTGAATTTATTAAATAAAATGATAAAGTTCATTGGTACATAATTGTTAAATAAAGGCAGGTTTAAATAGGTTTATTTTGGTTATGGTACCACAGATGACAAATAAGTAAATTGATTAGGAAAAATTTCTTAAAATAAGTTAAAGTTTCCTCTATAAACCGAGAAAATATTTCTTTCGGTCATATCGGCTGTAAAAATAACATCAATAATGCAAAAAAAGAAGAAAAATATGGACAAAATATATGAGTAGGTATTAAATTTAATAATGAACGAGTACTATGGGAACTGTGATACTCGTATTAAACACAATTTAAATCATGAACAAATAATAATTCTGCTTGTTGAATTTCTGATATATGAAAAGGTAAGTGCATAAAAGTTAAAAATGTTTATCAAAAAAATGAAAACTGAATAATGTAATAAATTATGTAGAGTTATTTTTGAATGATCCATAAATTAAGAAAATAGGCTTAACAGGACTATTTTCGAATAGTTTTTTTTTTATGCAAGTTTACACGATATCTTGTAGAGTATGTATTGAAAAATAGCTCAGTTTGTATACAATATGATTTTATTGATTTAAGAAAATAAATAATTTCATAGTGCTTATAAAATAATGAAGCGAGCGAATATAAAATTAATTAAATATTATTTGTGAAAATGAACAAATAAATCAAAATGAAATGATCTTCGATAAATCATGGCCTATAACAAAATAAAAATAGTTTTTAGAAATGCAAATATGCTTGGAAGCTATTGTATTATCAAAATGTGTCTATGTACGATCATAATGCCATGTATTTATATAAAATGATGGTTGGTGTGCAATATTTAACAAATAAAAGCAGAAATATTGAAGCATATTTCGAATTGTATATTGTCATTGTGCTTAGAAATGTTCTGTCTTTTTTTGAAGACGAATTAAATTTTTGAATAGCTGTTTGAGCAGGTACACAACACATTGTCATTCTCTGCAATAAACATGCACAAAATGGGTGTACTTTTTGGGAGAAGGGGGAGTACATAACCACCACATTCCACCTACATCCATACCCGACATCTAGATCCGAACTGAAACAAAAAAAAATTTATAAACATATTTACATTTGGATTTTCGATTTAATCCGTTCTTATCAAAAAATTATTCGATTCTAATCTCTACTCGTACTTTCAGTTTAGTCAAAATTAGCTACATACTTAATTTAAATTAAATATTTTTCAATAATAATAATTAACTTATTTTCCACTAAAGACATTCATAAGGAATTTTGATTATGTTTGTCTAAAGTTTTCTTCTTTGTTAGTTTCTAAATAAAATGCGTAAATATGAAAATTATAACAAAATCATAATTATTGGTAAAATGTTATTTTAGAAATATGTAGTGTATGTAAAGATAATTTGTTTCGTTTTGTATTTTATTTGGCTTATTGTATATGTACAGCGGAGTCAGGAAAGTCATGAGACAAATGAGGAATTGTGATGAAATACATAAAATTGAATTATTTAATAGAAATAGTTATAATATTTATCTGATCATATAATATTCAATTTTATTTGAATAAATTTAATTATCTTAACGGCTGTTTTATACTTTTATATCAATAAGAGTACGAAAAAAATATCGATGTGGTCGGTAAAAATTTCTAAAGTGACTTTGTGACAGAATTACCATATTTGAAGAGAAATTCAAAAATAAATCCCAGAATAACTGCCATAATAATATATTCAAGACAATAATGAGTACGAGAAGTAATATAGAATTGGCGGCAGGGAAAGGTTGGAAGTCCGGAAACAATTAGGAGAGTAAATAGTGATTAGTAAAACGGAAAAGTCTCCGAGGATAATTTTCCGAGAGCAAATTGAATGGGAAAATAATCAAATTTCAGATAATCAATATTATTACAAAGATATATTATGTTTTCATATAAAAAACTTATATTTTCAGATGAAAAATGTTTGACATAAATTAAAAAAGGAATTTGGAAAAAATGGTGTATTGTGATTTAGAATTGTATGTCGGTGGCTGAAATTAGAAATTTTTAAAAACAATTTGCAATAAAGTACTGGCAAATTGGAGCTGAGATATAGTTTTAAGTCTTACTAGGGTAACAACAAAAAGCATAAGTACCTCATAGTGCATCTTTAGAAATTATATGACTGCATGAAAAAGGTTGTGACCTTAACCCTATAAGTATGAAACTAAACAATAACATTAAAGTTAGATCCAAAAAGAAATATTGTAGCAATAGTTCTAGTGACTTAATCAGAAATTAGGTAAAATCAATTCAAAATTCGTAAAATAAATAAACTCTACGCAGGAGAATTAATAAAAATAATCCTAATTGTAAGAATATTTCGAATGGTTTTTCCAGTTGATTACAATCAGTAACTATTAGGTTGTTCGGAAAGTAATTTTACGGAACAGAGGACTTAATTGTATTTGTTCACAACCAACTTCACACTTAAGCCGCATAATTTGACAGCTGACATAGCAAGGCTTGCTTCGATTGATTCTGCACAGTAGTTTTTGGTTGATATCCTTTTAAATATGAAAAGTGAAAAAACAGCATTTTCGGCATATTTTACTTTTTTATTATAGAGAAGATAAAAAGGCTCTTCAAGCAAGAAGAAAATAATCCGATATGTATGGAGAAGATGTGTTAATTTTTATCTCGAAGATGCACCACGTCTGGAAGGCCAGTTGAAGCTGATGAAGACACAATAAAGGCATAAATTAATGCAAACCGGCGAATAACAACTCATGAGATCGCTGAGAAATTAAATTTATCGAATTCGACCGTTCATGATCATTTGAAACGGCTAGCTTTAATCTCAAAGCTCAACATATGGGTTCCTCATTTTCTTACGGAAAAAAATTTGTGGCGTCGGTTTGTTATTTGCTTCTCAAACGACAAGAAAACGATCCATTTTTGAAGCGTATCATCACTGGGGATAAGAAATGGGTTGTCTACAATAATGTTAAGCGTAGAAAAGATGAACTGGCTCAAAGCACTGCGAAAACCAATATTCATCAAAAACAGCTTATGCTATCTGTTTGGTGGGATTTCAAAGACAATGTTTATTTTGAGCTTCAACCGGGCAACACAACGATTAATTCTGCAGTAAACTGTTATCAGTTGGACAAATTGAATGATTTACTTAAAGAAAAAAGGCCAGTTTTTGGTCAATAGGAAAGGTATAGTGTTCCAACAGGGTAATGAGAAACCACAAACAAGTTTGACCATTCGGCAAAAGCTTTTACAGCTTGGATGGGATATACTTTTCGATTATCATTTGTTCCGGTCTCTACAAAACTTTTTAGACATTAAAACATTTAATTCAAATGAGGTCAAAAATCACTTGGTTCAGTTTTTTGCCAGCAAAGAACAAAAATTTTATGAGCGTGGAATTACGCTACTGCCAGAAAGATGGATAAGGGTATTGGATCAGACTGGACAATATGTAATTGAATAAAATATTAATTCACTATAAGAAAATCGTCATTCATTTTTATAAAAAAACAAACGAAATTACTTTCCGAACAACCCAATACTTAGCTCGTTGAGTCTAATTTTGTTGGCCTTTTTTTTATTAGTAAAAGTTATAACCTTTATAAACTTAGATTTTTGGATTGTTTTCTTTTAAGTTCCCCGTCTCTTATCTATTTACCGCGTATACTATTGATTCTTTAAATATTTAATTTTAACCTAATTTCTGCATCTTCTCAAAGAGACGGGGACTACTACTTAAAAATATACTGTAGCTGGGACGAGTGAAGGATAGACCTCCACTCCCATCTAGACAAATTGTTTTCATAATATGTTATCAATCAACTAATCAATATCGTCATTTATGACCATTATGTCCTCTTTGTATACTTCTTTAGCGCGAGTGCGGAATACATAAAAAAACCTACTGTCCCATGACATTGAAATGTGTAAGCATTTAATAATTATTTATGAAATTAAATTTATAAAAAATAAATGCGCTATTTTATTAGTGAGATATAAGCCGCGAATACAAGTGCAACGAATAACTGAAAAAGTGTCACCGTCAACATTCTTATATTAGCGACCATAACGAATATCTCTTCAGTCTAATCTGTAATTTACAGTCCTGCTCCTTAATACATCTGTTTATTACAAATATATTAAAAAAATAATTTTTTTTCTTTTTGAATAAGTATGTTTTTCCAAGATAAAATACACCAAAATGGCAATCTTATATAAGTTCCAGTTTATTTAATAAACGTATTTAATAAAGTCATTATTTACCTATATTCTATTCAGAGTGATTAAGCATTAAAGAGTATTTCTTTTTCTTTTTCATAAAACTTAAATATAATTTAATGCACAAGACTATAAGATAATGAAATTAATTTGAGCTAAATTCGGAAAAAGTCGGGCGCCTACAACACATTATTTTGATAACAAATAAAAGGACTTTTTAATAACCAATAACTAATTGTATGAAAGCTTCTCAAATAATTTACTGTTTGGTTATTGTCTTTTATGGTGAGTATCTTGAATACATCAAATTCCTATGATGTATTCAAGATACTCACCATAAAAAAAAATATATTATTATGGTGAGTATCTTGAATACATCATAGGAATTTAGCATAGGAAAAAGTAAAAATATTATTTTTAGGTAAATAAATTGAATGCGTTAGAGTTCGTGTATCGACTAAAGTACGTTTAGGTTTAATGCAGAGAATACAATTGCGCGGTACAACTGGAAAAGCGTTGACAATATTATTGAAACCTTCACAATCTTATGGGAGTACACATAATTGCTAACAATGACGAAAACAAATTTCTAATTTTAAGTCCTGTTCGCAATGTTGCCGACATATTTTCACAATTTTATGAACGTTTCATTTGACCGATTATTTGAAATTGAAATCAAAGTTAAGGTAAATGCGTAACTGTAAAATTGAATTCAGCAAAATTAATAAAAAATAATCTTTAATCGTCGCAATTCTCTTTAACTTTTTGATCTTTTCGAGTTGAAGTTACTATTTGCAAGTCGCAATTGTATTCAGGACATTACTCATGTCTATATACAAGTATGTGCGTGCTCGAGTACGTGTATATGTTGAATTTAATTTTGATAAAATTCGCAAATAAAAAACAATTAATAAAAAAGTGGGCGACGTGTACAGGAGAGATCTTTAGAATATTTATGCAAGAATATTTAGGATGAAATAAAAAAAAAAAAAACAAAAATTTGCCGCAATTATTTGAGCGTACTTTAGACAAACTATATACGTCATCCTTTTAGAATACCATTAAGTAGAAAAAGTACAACAGCAATCTTTTGAAACATCAATAAATCGTTGATTTATAATTTGTTCTTTAATAGAATTTAAAGAAATGGTTGAAAAAGTAAATATATCTTGGACTTGCCATTGTTATTTTGTTTGGTTTGTTTCAATTTTTGGCGGTTTTGTTTGTTCATAAAAATTATAGTCCATACCTTCCGCTGGTTATATCGACGCACTCCTTCCAACGTGGCTCTTGTTCTTGCCGACCGCTAAGCACCGTGCTATATTGAAGTTGGCGTTTTCGAAGCTCCTCGGTAAGGAAGAATGATGAGAACACGTGTATTCTCCACATAACATAATTGGCGATGGCACGTTTTGGAGTTTTTTCAATTAATTTGCCCAGCTCGTTGAAGAACGACGGTACCGATACGATAATCACTTCATTTTCGTCGATTGCTAGACCCTTCGGCAATAGTGCATTTATATAATCAGCCCATTGAACATATGGATACCGTTGTTGAACTTCGGCAACCGTCATTGGATTGTACAGAGCCGATGAGTTACGACGTTTCTCATTTGGCAGTGATATCTTAAATACAACAAATCAAAAAGTATCTCTCATTAGTAAAGAAGATTAGAATATACAAAAATCTAGATTAATATACGTTTGCCAAATTCATTTCAAACTGTAACGAGTCCTTTAGTTCACTCTCAGCACGCTTTCTGTCAGCTCCAAATATTACCGCAATGTCCACCATATAACTGTAGTAGGCTTGTACTATTTTGTCGTCCCATCCTTTTATCAAATATTCACGGCTCAAACCGATTGCCGATTGATCAAGCTAAAAAATATGATTAAGACAATATGTTCTTAAAATGCTAGTCTTTATTTAAAAATTAATAAAATAAATTAAATACAGAAATTGTTGGAAAACTAAATAAACTACATGCGTTACAAGTACTAAAGCTAACGTAGTATACTTTTTTGTCTTGTTAATACGAGTATATATGAAAGGAAAGTAAAATAAAAACTTCAAATAAAATTTAAAAAAAACTTGAGGTATGGCAGAAAAGTAAAGAAACAGAGTTTTTTTCAACAATTTCATTTTATTTTTATCTTCTTCAAAGTAATTCCCTTGGACAGCTATACATCGACGGAGCCTATGTTTCCACGTTTCGTAGCAGTGATGGAAGGTTTCAACTAGAATCACCTTCAGCTTCTTGATAGCAATCCATTGGATGTTGTTGAAAAAAAGTTCCATGAACTGATAGGATTTAAATAGGAGGGATGGGGTACCACAATAATCCGTTTTTTTTTTATAAAACCTCATTGATGGAAATGACATTTAGGACTACTACTCGTCAGCTTCAATATTAATTGATGGTCGAAAACTGCTGAGACTGGTATCACTGTTAGCTGACTACTCATCAGCTTCAATATTAATTGATGGTCCGATCTCACAAGAAGCATTATTCGTTCCACATTTTCATCAATTTTCGATGATGAAGGACCTCTCTAAGCGATGTTCGTCTTCCAATCCTTGTTGGTTTTAAGAAAATGCCTCATGCCACGGGAAGGATCGTGTAGTTGCTGGATGAGATTGAAACTTGTACTACACGTCTAAAAAAGGAACCAACGTACAAGGTGCGTAGAGGGAACTCCGCAGTGTTACCAGCTCACCCTCAGTGATACCAGTCTCAGTAGTTTTCAACCACAACTCATATACTTATCCGTATTTAATTGTAAATAGGATACTTCGTTTAAATTGACTAACCTTCAAAATTGCATTTAATATTTAAGTGAAACTGAGTAACTTACATCAATAGTTCGCTTTGTTGAATTCTTTAGATCGATTCCAACAGAGAAATCAAGAATATAATCCATGCTGAAGCCCCATTTTCGGAAATCTTTTACAGACTGCTGCCAAGTCCAAGCATCCTCTTTCCAGGAGTTACCAACAACAACAGGCCATCCTCCAAGACTTGCAGCAATATCAACAATTGGTTTATGACCTCTTTCTTCAATCAAAGCTATAAATTTCATAGAAATAATTTTTTTTTATATTAATTATTATAGTTTTGAATAAATATTTGATAAGCCTACTTTTGTTCATGCATGCCTTGTACAGATGTCGAGCCAATTTAAATGGATTAGAATCACCCTCTGGGATATCTTCGCTTACAAGGAATCGTAGCTGTTCCTGTAACTTATCGCCAATAACTGAAAATGTGTTTACGGTCACCTTCTCATCAGGAATGATTGTTTTTCGTAGGAAATTGCCGCATGTGAAGTGGTAAAAATCATCGCACGGGTGGACGGATTGGTCCATTGCGTCGAGAACTTTTGCTGACGCTTGTATACATCCTGGTGTAAGGCAGATTTTATCATATTTATTGATGACCTCGTTCGTTTGGATTACAGCACCGTCAGCCAAATGTGTGCCGGGAGGACTTTCAAGAGCTTCCGCGGTCGACTTTTCATTTACTGCCAAAAAGAATTTTAATACTTTTTAATATTTCCTAGCCCAAATTCAATAATTTCTACTTTTTTCTCATGACATTTGTAATAAAAATATAGTTAAAAAAAAATAGAAATCGTTTAACAAAACTTCAGGGTGCAATTTTTTGGAACAAGTACATACAATTTGTAAGAATTATTAAAGATAAATTTAAAGAATCTAGATACCATTGCCGATTTAAACGTTGAAGGGTGTATAATGGAATCGTGGAAGTAAACAGTTTTCTGGTTAAGGGAACTGTTCACTTCCTACACAAAAGGAAGAATTGATAATTTTTCGAAGGATTCGGTATTGTATGGTTTTTATTCGATGGCAATCGGAATGCTGAGTCGAACCCCAAAGTTTAAGTTGGTATGTCCATATCGGTTTCAGTAGCGTTTTGTATATCAATAGTTTACTGTTGATTGTCAGTTTTTACTAAAAGCCCATTATATTGGGTAGCCATCTGTTGGTTTTTTTTTCAACTTTCGAAATATCTGTCAAAACACACGTTATGATTTTTTACAGCTGTCAAGAATTAAGTAGTACAATTTTAGTCATGGAGTCATTAACCACAGAACCAGGCATTTTCAAAAAAAGCCACGTAGGTGCTGGTGGCATCATTGGGCCGTTCTTTTCCTAAAATAACCGTGAATGGGCCATTATAGTGAATTCAGAAGATGACGTTTCAACGAACTTTTTGTACCCGAAATTGCATGAATTGAATGTGAATGAAGAACGTTTTGTTGCGTAAATAAATTCGGTGATCGAATAATCTTACGAAATACTGCGATTTGACGTGGTTTGCACTTTTTCCTTTGGGGCTATTTAAAAGGAAACATATATGCCAATTATCCAAGAATAATTCAAGATATAAAAAGATTTATATAATTCAGGGTGTATTTTATGTTCCAGATCGGTTTTGTTTGGCCGCCATTTTGATTTGAATGACATTTGTCTATCGCATTTGGCAGTCGTAGAGTGTTAAAATTATTAAAACATTTTATTTAAATAATTGTTCAATTTTAAATACGCATAAAATATTACGTGACTTTTTGGTGTCAATCAGATACCGAGCAAGTCAACCGTTCCAGAGTGTAATGAATAATTTTCAAAATATGCATATACTGGGAGATAAAGTGAAGACTAGGCGATAATTAAGTCAACGTACATCTGAAAAGATTGATGCAGTGAGACAGAGTGTTGCTGAATGTCCGGGTACCTCTCATCAACGCCATACACAAGAATTGGGAATATCTACGATCATATTTGTTAAAAATTCTCAAAAAAAACTTTTTTTTTAACCCATATAAAGTTTAATTGACACAACAGCTGCAGGCAAATGACCATGAACGGCAGCGATACTGCAGTGTTCGAGTTTTACAATTCGGTATAGACGACCACCAGTTTTGCCAAAAAATCATTATGATTGACGAAGCACCCTTCGACTTGGCTGGCTTAGTTAATATACAGAATATTCACTATTGGGGCACTAAAAACCCTCAATTGATACACCAAAGACCACCACACTCTCGTAGAGTAACTGTATGGTGCGGTCATATTTCGCCTTCGACTTGGGCCAGCAGCATCATTGGGCCATGCTTCGTTGAGGATTGGGGCATGTTGGAAAACTTTCTTCTGCCCAAATTGAATCAATTAGGCCTACAGAACATGTGGTTCTAACAAGACAGTGCCACATCACACACAGCTCGTGCTCTGGCACCCACGATCCCCTAATTTGAACCCTCCCGATTTCTTCATACTTGAAGGAAAAGATGTATACTAACAAACCAACCACAACCTTGATATAATGCACCCTGTAGTAATAATTAACAAGAAGGGCTATAGGGAGTAAACATCCATCGAAGTTTCTTCTTAAGTTTTCGACCAGTAACGCTTAAGTCTTCGATGGATGTTCCTAGGCACGGAAGTTTAGGATAGTTTTTAAACAAGAGGATTAGTATGATTGGAGACCTTTTTATAACGAGACATAGCCATATCATTGAAAAAAGGGACCTTAAGATCATGGTGGATAACACTTTTAAGGACATAAAAAGGAGTATCGACAATTTTACGAACCATTTTTGATTGAAGCGATTGGATTTGTCAGGAATTAAAAAAGCTTGGTAGAGCTCCAAAAATCTGTTCCGTAAGTCCATATTGGTTTCAGTATGTTATTGTATAAAAGTACTTCGCTGCCTATAGTAAGCTTATAATGTTTGTATCGTCTGCTTAGGCAACTAAATTCAGAAAAAACTTTGTGCTTATTCCGAGTATATATATAGTACATAACATATATTACTCATACCCATATACAAAACGTTTTTAAAGTAACAAAGTTTATTTAAAACAAGATATTATATTATTTATTATAGATACTATTGCTTTGTCTTAATTATTAAAAGCTTATACGACAAAAAAAATATTGACTTAAAAATATTATTAATTAATAACTATAATTGATTAAGAAGCGATGATACAACTGTTTATATATTATATACCAAAATAGAGAGGTTAGTTACCTTCTGGAACTTTGTTTCTTAAAATGACCAGTACAAGGCCTACGATCAATACAGCAATGGCTATTAAAGCGAATATGCTAAGTAAAGTTAGTGCTCTCTCCAACGTTGTGCGACGTCTCCACCAACTGGGATTCCTAAAATTAAAAAGAAGAAAATATTTTCATTGAATATTTATTTTTAAAATGTAGAATTTACAATTAATTTATTTAATGTATAAATAGTCTAGTTATTTTTTATATATGTGTAAGCAAAACCAAAAAGAGACCTCCAAAAAAAAAGTAAAATTCTGCAGTCTGTAAAATATCGTATTTAAAAAAAATCAACAAACAAAAACGCTCGTTCGCTTTATTAATAAACCAGAAAAATTATATAAAAATAATCTTTTAATAGCTAAAAATTCGCGTCTATGTAAATACTATGGTTTGTTTATAGGCGTGCTTTATATATTTTTGGTTTTTTTGGTTTTGGTTTTGAAAAATTATACTATTTATTTATAATATCTTTTTAATTTCTATAATAAAATCTTATTAAGAATTTTATGATTAATTTCACAAAATAATAAACAAACAAGTAAATAAATAATTGTACACAAATTTCATTTTTGCTAAAATAATTATGGCATATTTAAACTGTGTCAACTATGGCGTATGAATGATAATAACTAATAGAGAAAAAAAGTATTCTACTTTCTTATATTCATGTTGATTGATTTACTTACTTTCCCAAAGCGCTATAATCGATCGAAGTATCCATATTGAAAGTATCTTGAAGTATTATCATTTTGTGTAATACTAATAAACTTCCAATAGTAATTTTCTTATTTACAATAGTTGATGCTTATTTCAATGATTTATGATCATAGTTGTGAGAAATTCAATACGAATGCGTGTTATTACTAGTTATTACTGTTTTTCTACTCCAATTCGATATTAAGTATTTCGTATTATATTTTTATTAAAAATTCTAATAATTCAAACTGAATAGTAAAAGGTATAAATCGATACTTTTTCTTAATATATTTATTTTTAATATGTACACATAAGCTGATTGATTCAGTGGTAATGCAGATATTTGACAGCAATTAGTATTGAGATGTTTAAAATGTTTTTTTACTTGTTTTTTTCAGATAACTATTATCTATAGTATTCGGTAAATTTAGAAATTTAGTACAAGATGAAGCGATGTAAAGTTGAACAACGCGTAAAACTAATCCGAGCGTTTTTTCGTCAACTTTACCGGCATTCTGAGATAAAAATAAACCCGGTGGTACAGCATATATTGCTATCTATGGAAGAAAATGTGGCTCAGGCCCTGACAATTGGACCTTTCTTACAGTGCCACTTAGCGAATTTTTGAACAAAAGATCCATTTTTACTGGATCTTGAAAAATTCAATTGACATTCTTACTGAAGCGTAGAGATTATTTGCAGGGTCATATGTTTACAAATTGGATGCTTGAACAATAAACGGGGCATATTTCTACCTAAACGGATGGGTTAAGAAGCAAAATTATCATATTTGAGGTACTGAAAATCCACATGTTATTTAAGAACAACCTATGCATCTACAACGAGTTATTGTTTGGTGGAGTTTTTGGGGCAGCGAAGTTATCAGACCGTAAGTCTTCGAAAATGATGCGGGTAATACTACTACGGTAAATAATGAACTTTATCGTAATATGATAATAATCTTATTATGGCCTGAATTTGATGACATGAACTTGGACAAAGAAGGGTGCCACTTGTCATATAGCGCATGAAAGATCGGCCATTTTGCGAACGAAATTTCTAGGATGTATCATCCGACGAAACAGCTAGGTTGAATTGCCGCCAAGATCTTTCGATTTGACACCAATAGCTTTCCTTCTCTAGGACTATGTGAAAAATAAGGCGGTGCAGATACAGCCAAAACTATACCAAAAAGTCAAGGAAAATTTTGATACTCGCATTTTGTGTTACCAGATCAGTCCTGATAAGCTGTTTGTGTTTAACACATAAATACCATTGACTTAAAAATACAATGAAATAGAAAAAAAGTAATTTGAAAACTTTTTTCTTTATTTTTTTACTAAAAAAAAATTTGCGGTCTTATTGAATCACCATATATTTTTAATAGTCAGACAAATAAAAGTTACGACTATACCTAATAAGTATATTGTTACATTCGATTATAAAAACTTTTATATTGCCTAACCGCATTTTCCAGATGAGTATCGGATCTGGCAAATACTACGAGTATGTGAAAAATTACAATGGAGCACATTTAAAATTCGATAAAAGATATTGCATTTACTATAAGTCTATTGAGGTCTAGGTTTCTGAGCTATTCTACATGCTCGTATATAATACGTATATTTATAATATGTTCAATTATAATGAGCACAACCTACTACGACTAAAAATGAGTAAAAGTAATTTTCAAAAGACTTTTTGTTTTTATAAAAATATGTTTACTTATAATTTTTAACGGATTTTTGTAATATTCACCTGATATACTCATATCTATAAACAGATTTATTTTATTGCACAAGAAAAATATGAATTTGAAAATATTTTCATCTACGTCACTTGAAAATATGATTTTTAGCTTCAGCTAAAATTTCTGTTATTAATGCTTACTGCCAAAATTTTTATGTTTTTGCAAAAAAAAAACCAACGGGTAAAAATTTCATTGAATATTAGTAGAAGGAATCAATAAATAACATTTAAAAATCGAGTACATGAATAATTAATACAAAAACTGTTTCTATAAATTTTCTCACTTGCTTAAAACTTAGCGTTTTTTCTTTGATATTATTTTTTTATGCTTAATATCTATTTAGTATTCTTATTTATTCTAGAGTCCACTAGATTACCGTTTTATGATTGATAATATGTAAATAAGGTAAACTAATTGAGTTCAAATACATTTTGTGTTAATCGGTTTTTTTTTAATTCGGTTATTTTTTTTGTGTGTTAATAGCACAGATTCTTACTTCGAGGTTGTTTAGTGAGCCAAAAAAATTATTTTGTCTATTTATCGTTTTTTGTTGTTGTTGTTGTTTTAAATAGCAAGAGCAACAATAATAACACAATAGTAGAAATAATGCTGTTATTGATTTACGATAATTTATTCAATGAGCAAACCTTATAAAATGTTGATCAAAGTGAATTTATTTAATGTTAGCTTATGTATGTAAATGCATAGTTTTGGATTAAGACTGATTGTGGGATTATGTTATGGTCAATGGCGTGCTGACACCAAATCTATAAAGAGGTAAATAGAATACTACCTTTAAAAAATGCTTTTGAATTATATTTAGAGAATACGAAATTTTTTACTCGGTCTACTTTCTATGAATTTTTTTTCTTCTAAAATTTCAATTTTCATATAAAATCAATTTAATTAACGAAAATTTGACTCACTACTATCATTTTCATAAAATTAATTTTTTTTAAAGAAATATAATCAAAATTGTATAATACGAGTGTAGACTTTTTGTAATAGGATTTTTTACTAAACTTTGGCAAGTAATAAAATGGTGAATGATGAATAGTGACAATGCGAAGTGTATTGGGTTGGATATGGTTAGAATCCAAACTACGAGCACATTTATTTAGTTGTTAAAATGCACCACAATATTTGATCTTAACTTTATTTAAAGAGATTTTTTATCTACATTATTTAATTTTGAAGGTCTATTATTATTGTACAAAGAGCAATAATATAGAGTTTTTTTTATACCAGGTGTATAAGCTTAAATCCGCTGTTTGGTCATAGATGGCGTGAGTGAGCGTATTGAGCTACCATGGGAACGCCATACTTTTTTTTATGAGTTTGACGTCTGTCAACATTAATCAGTGCACATTGTCAGCAACTTCGTACAATAACGTACATTTTTCCTTTGGTAATCATGTCTAGTTTTGAGCCAGAAAAAGAGCATATGCGGGAAGCTGTGCTTTTCTGCTTCAATTTAAAGAAATCAGCTGCCGAATTATATCGAATGCTTATGGAGGCCTATGTTGAGAGTGCTTTGTCGGAAACAACGTGCCGAGATTGGTTTCGTCGATTCAAAGACGGCAATTTTAACTTGTGTGACAAGAACCGTTAAAATCGGCCTAGGAAGGTTGAAGACCATCAATTGCAGGCTCTTTTGGACGAAGACGATACCCAATCGGAAAAAATGCTCGCGGAACAATTTGGTGTTACTCAACCAGTCATTTCCATGCGTCTGCGTGCCATGGGGAAGATTGAAAAGATCGGAAAATGGGTGCCGCATGAATTGAACGATAGGCAGATGAATCGACGCCAAAATATATACGACATCTTGCTCGCCAGACAAAAAATAAAGTCGTTCCTGTATCGGATTGTGATAGGCGACGGAAAGTGGATATATTTCGAGAATCCTAAACGCAAGAAATCATGGGTTGATCCCGGCCAACCATCGACATCTTCCCCAAGACCAAATTGCTTCGGACGGAAGACGATGCAGTGCATTTGGTGGGATCAGCAGGGTATCGTTTACTATGAGATGTTGAAATCTGGTGAAACTGTCAAAGCCCGCCGCTACCACCAACAACTGATCAAATTGCATCGTGCTCTGCTTGAAAAAAGGACTGATTATCAACAAAGACATAACAAGCTGATTTTACTCCACGACAACGCACCATCGCACACGTCAAAAATGGTCCAAAACTACTTGGAGACACTCAACTGGGATGTGCTACCCCACCCTGCTTATTCACAAGAAGACCGAAAATGGCTTGATGAGTGGTTTGCCTCGAAAGAGAAGGATTTTTTTTTTGGCGTGGTATCCACAAATTTCCCGAGAGATGGGAAAAATGTGTAGCCAGCGAGGGCAAGTACTTTGAATAAATTTGTTTTTGCTTTCTATGAAAAAAAACATGTGTTTTTTTGACTAAAAAACAGCGGTTTTAAGTTTATACACCTAATATATATACAACGACAATTATTTTTACGCTCCGATTTTTTATAAATATT
Organism: Atherix ibis; assembly: GCA_958298945.1. Taxonomy (NCBI): domain Eukaryota; kingdom Metazoa; phylum Arthropoda; class Insecta; order Diptera; family Athericidae; genus Atherix; species Atherix ibis. The sequence continues at coordinate 143,659,124 of OY282605.1, read as the reverse complement.
TTGACAATAACTTAAAAGGGCCGCGGGAAGGTGTAATCACGGATTACTATTCTATTTAGTGATGCTTATTTCAATACGGATATATCTTAAAATAAGCCTCGGAAGGTAGAGTAGTCTTTTTGATAATTATAAACTATGTTTTAGTTGAAATGATTTTTTTAAAAGAATCTCGCAAATATTATCTCTAAAGGCGCCTATGAAAGGATTGCATTCGATACGAATTCGGAAGGTTAATGGAACCTTAAAGTTCAAGTCCATAGGTCTAAATGGGTTTTAGTACTGTGTTATATAGTCATTATTTAGTAGCCTAAGTAATTTACGGTAATTGTACTTTTTACAATTGTACTTTTGAATTTGAGCTGTCGTTAAGATCTGCAATTTAGCTGCCGTTAAGATTAAAAGACTACCCTTAAGATTAAAATCAGTTAATTTCATATTACTGATTAATATTAGTATATGTATGTATGTTTGCATGTTTTTTAAAAATTAAATTTAAGTACTTATTTCTGTATCAGAAACTGTCTTTTATAAGAGGCACAACGAAAAGTATTCTCAACAAACAGTCAAATACATTTTCGTACATGCACATTAAAATTTATCTTAGCGGAAAAATATATGGTTTTTATATAACAAATATATCTATAATATATATATTTACAAGTTGAATTTTGAAATGCATAACTTGAACATCCGCCGCCAACTAGAATTTATTTTTCAAATGAAATTTATGTATCCGTTTCCGCAACAATCATTTTCATAGCGTACTTTATAAATAGGATACGAAATTATTAAATCACATTCTAGTAAGTTACAATTATTGAAAATATATATTTTTTCCTTTAAATAATTTTAATACACATTATAAACATTATTAGTTTTTTATTAGAATATTTTGACAGTAGTTTCTTGTATGTGAAAATAATTATTTTCGAGTATTATTAAAAATGTTTTTTTTTGATTATGAAGCAGAAACAATTCAAAAATCATTAAAATATTTTTTTAAATTTAATATTAAAGGTAGTTATTTAAAATATAAAAGCTATTTAAATCAAAATAGTAGCGTAATTATTGTAAAAAATTTAAACAAACAAAATGTATAAAATGTCAAATTAAATGAGCCGTACAATCGGCAATGGAGTCAATCGGGTCAAATTTTAAGTTCAAAATTTTATTTTTATTTTAATAATTTTTTTTTTCACGACTATGAGCACGTAATGATGTTAAGGTTATTTATTTTTATACGTATTTAATAGATTAATTTTATTTTTCGAAAGAGGCTCATATAATGCGTTCCATTCATTGTGATTGAGATTAATTATCGTCTTATCGATACTCGTAGTTTGATGTTTTCGATAAATGAATAATTTTACAATCGGTTCTAGTAAATGCATCAAAATTATGTGAGTAATATTTAAAACTATTATCTTATCGAAATTGTTTATTTTGCTTATGATCGAGCTCAATTACTCATCTGATAGTGAATTTTAAGAAGTCCTCCAAAGAATACGAGTATTTGATAGTAAGTGTGAAACTTTCTAATTGAAAATAAGTATTAAATTATTTTAAAAAGGAGTTTTTATTACTTTGTGTTCGGTGTAATGTTTTTTATGTTTTTAGATTTTCACGTTTAAATTTTCTTCAATTTAATTTTTTATGATAGGACTAAATATTTGCAGCAAATAATTGACAATAGTTAGTATCAACTAGCAGTCATTTGCTAATAATATGGTGGTGTATCCAAATTGGGCATGAAACGGCACATAAATGAATTTTATTTAAACAGCATCGCAGGCAGGTTGCATGAATCGTTAATTTGTACTCTACTTTTATATAACAACTGGATATGAAATGTAGGTTTATGAGTTTGACATGTAAACCAGTCAACTAGCTTCCAACTGGCTCTTTCATAACAAGCCGAAAGCGAAGAAACTACACTAATGTCGATTGCAAATTTAAGTGATATAGACAGTTTTCTTTGATTATCGTTCTGTTGTCCATAAGGTATCGCTTCCGATACCTTGTGAACAACATTACAATTATCTGAGCGTTATGAGGCTTATGAAAGAAATTGTAAAACGGAAAATGCCAGATTTGTGGTAGAGCCCATACTCTCTTAATGAAAAGGATAAAAATTATAATGAACGGTACACAAATTTTCTAATCAGTAGAAGCCATTATAAAATGACGAATATTTTATTGCTATTTAATTAACTTAAATACAAAATGTTCTTTAGTAAAATAGTTCAAGATAACCAACACGACGAAAAACTGTCGATAAGTCCATCTCCAAAATTCTTCACTCCCTCAGAAGTCAAATCCATAATACAACATAGGACATGATTTAATAACTTCTAAAATACATAAAGAAATATCCAAAAATAACCTCATCCTGATAACTTATATAAGTCGTCGGCCTTCCTTTTTTTTCTAAAAATTATAAGAAAATTATTCTTAAAACGTCTTTATCCTATTATTAAAACCAAGGGTATTATACCTTAGTATCAGTTTAAATTAAGAACTAAATCTTAACTATGCATCCTCATTATTAAAAATAACCATCCTAATCCTTTTTTTTTATTTTTCTATATTTTATTATCTACAACTACAATTGTATAATAACAAGAAGATTTACATAACATTTTAATTTACAATCTTATGCATCATGAAGTGGGAGTAAACTTCTTGTTATTATACAATTGTAGTTGTAGATAATAAAATATAGAAAAATAAAAAAAAAGGATTAGGATGGTTATTTTTTAATAAAAGAATCGGCATTTCTCCAACTAATGGAAGTTATATTCCTTTAGAAAATCTCTAAGCTATCGGCTCTTAAGTTTCCGATGAGTGTTTCCGGGGAGAGGGTAGTAGAGGACAATTCTCTCACAAGTGGATTATGATGATAGAATGGCGGGAAATGCACAGTTCCTGAACAAAGGGAACATTTAGATCACGATTTATTACGTTGTTACGAACATAAAAGGGGCATCAATAATTTTACGGAGGATCTTGGATTGTAAAGGCCTGGACGCCCAAGATACTGCGTTGTGTAACTCCGGCTAGAATAGGATATATTTCAGAGAATTCTGAGTTAAATAACTACCTTAGTAGTATGTTGAAGGAAGAAAGCTTTTGAGTTTCCAGAGGAGTCCATGATGCCACAGACGACAAAAGCTTGGGAGATATCTAAAAATACTCCTGGGCAATATTTTTTCCTCTCAAGAGAGAATGCAATGTGATTAATAATGCGATGGCATTGCTGGATTGTGGAGTGTTCAGATCGTAAGCCAAATTGGTGATCAGGAATAATTTTTTCATTAACTATGATTGGTTAGAGTCGTTTTAATAGGAGTTTTTCAAAAATCTTAGCAAGGATTGGTAAGAGGCTAATAGATCCATAGGAGAAAGGAGAATTAATGGATTTATTTGGTTTGGGAATCATTTTAATAACCGTAAATTTCCAGAGTAAAGGAAAAAAGGTTGTACGCAGGATACTATTAAAAATGTATCTATTAAAACTAAAGCTTTTTGGGTAATTTGCTTCAGAATAGGACCTTTTTTATTGGTAAGGCGCAGAATAGTAGATTTAATTTCCGAGGGCTTAAAATTTTTGGCAGGAAAACTCATAGGGACAAGAAACATTAGTTCTTCGATAATTTTTTTAGTATGCTATTTATCTTCTAACATATATCATCATATGGAGCAAAAGTAATTACCAAATGTTTAGCAAATACTTCAGCTTTTTCTTTGTCTGTTTTTGCCCAGCTACCGTCATTTTGTTTCAGTGGATGTGATATTCTTTTGTATGAGAAAATTTGTCTAGTGGCTTCCCATAAAGAAATTTTATCACTAATCGATCTTGTGTAAATTTCATGCCGTTCATTATAGTGCTTTCTAATTTCCATTTTTAGTTCACGTTGTAGGTTTGTTCATTGCGTTTCTAATTTTTCTTTTTTCGTTAATTAATGTCCGTATTTTAGTTGGAAAATTTTGTTGTTGTTGTTGTGTCGTATTGTAAGAGCATGTTGTATATATGTATATATATATAGTGAAGTCAATCAGTTGGTCTAATTTGCTTCTAAATATGTTCCAGTCTATTTTGCCATTTATCAGCCTAGGATGAAGAGTCTTTAAGAATGGCTAAGAATTAAGGGTAAGAAGAACAGGACTATGATCAGAGTTTAAATCGGAAATCCTAATTCTTTATCAAAAAATCTGTTCACTTACACCAATCCATTTTTAAACCACGAGATTTTTTAAATTTATAAAATAAATCATTCCGTTCTTAAGGAAACATCGATGGTTGTTTTCCTTTAAATGTGTTCAGGTTCTTATGTTTTCATTTAGAAAAATCTGCTTCTTGCAAATCGTTTGCAGTATTAGATATTATTTAAAAAGTAAAAAAAAAATATTTTAAATGTTTTTCTTTCCATTTTATTTATTTAGAAAAAATCAATACCAGATTGGGACTAACCAACAACTTACTCTTCATTTATTAATAATCATTATTTATATAATAAAAAAATGGAAAAAATGCTCATACTATACGTTTTGAAATATTGGGTTGTTCGGAAAGTAATTTCGTTACCAGTTGAACCTGAGTAAAACATAATAAAGGTATTAATTGAAGTAAACTGGGGAATAACAACTCGTGAGATTGATGAGAAATTAAATTTATCGAATTCGACCTTTCATGATCATTTGAAACGGCTAGGTTTAATCTCAAAGCTCGACATATGGGTTCCTCATCTTCTTACGGAAAAAAATTGTGTCGTCGCATTGACGTTTGTGATTTACTTTTCAAATGCCAAGAAAATGATCCATTTTTGAAGCGTTTCATCACAAGGAACGAAAAATGGGTTGTCTACAACAATGTTAAGCACAAAAGATCCTACAGTAGAAAAAATGAACTGGCTCAAAGCACTTCGAAAGCCAATATTCATCAAAAAAGGTTATGCTATCTTTTTGGTGGGATTTCAAAAGAATCGTTTATTTGGAGCTTCTACCAAGCAACACAACGATCAATTCTGAAGTGTACTGTCATCGGTTGGACAAATTGAATGATTCACTCAAAGAAAAACGGCCAGAATTGGTCAATAGGAAAGGTATAGTGTTACAACAGGATAATGCGAAACCACATACAAGTTTGACCACTCGGCAAAAGCTTTTACAGCTTGGATGGGATATACTGCCATACCCACCACACTCTCCAGACCTAGCACCTTCCGATTATCATTTGTTCCGGTCTCTACAACATTTTTTAGACGGTAAAACATTTAATTCAAATGAGGAGGTCAAAAACCACTTGGATCAGTTTTTTACCAGCAAAGAACAAAAATTTGATGAGCGTGGAATCATGCTACTGCCAGAAAGATGGCAACGAGTATTGAATCAGACTGGACAATATTTAATTGAATAAAATATTAATTCACTATAAGAAAATCGTCATTGCTCACTTTTATTGTATGTGCGTAAAAGTAATTTCTTACAGAACAATTTATCTATATTTTTCTAAATGCATATTTAATAATAGTTTAAATGTTGAAATGCGAATAAATAACTTACTACATAAATTCCGAAATCTATCAAATTGATTATATAATTTCGTAATTTTCTCGATTGGCTAAAATTGTATTTTGGTAAAAACCTATTTTCAATGTAGTTTCTTTTATCTTTTCCTTTTGCTGCGCGTTACCATAGCATGAAAAATCAAATTCAAGAATTTTCATTTAATATAATATCTAATATATAAATCTGAGTTTGATTTACATTATAAACTAAATCGAAAATATTGTTGTGTTCGTTTATTTATAATGAAAGTAGAATAAGAAAATTTGAATAAAATAATATGTTACATGATAAGTTCAATGAGAAAACAGCGAAAATTACTATCAATCGTTTTTCTTTTATTATTTTTCCTTTTTGTATATTTTGTACAATAATGTATTTTGAATGGACGCTGGCTATTCGGGTATGTCATGTAATTAGTATTTGGGTTAAATCACGAAATTGCTATTGTGAACAGAGATTATAGTGTACGAGTGCGAATAGATTTGCCTTTTGTCATTTTTCAATCTATCTCTGTTAGTATCGTACTCATTGGATTGATTTGTTTTTCTCTCAGAACCTCCCTGCTTTTGATATGCACCCATCCCACTTCACTCAATTTTCAGAAAACAATTTTTACACGATCATGCCCCTTTTGTGCGCGCGCCCATAGTCATTCGCCCTATCACGGATCAGTGAACAAATTCTCAAATAATTGTTATAATTTTTGCTCGTAACTGTGCGATTGATCAACAATTTTATTCATACTTAAACCGTTTCGGTCTAAAAATTACTAAGAATTGATTGCTTTTATACCCTGCAGCATATCTAATAGTATAAATTATCTATTGACGTTTAAGTGTAAAAAAAAAAATAATATAAAAACGATAATAATAATAATAATAATAATAGCAATAATGATAATAGAAAATTTAAATAGCAAAATCTAAAAGAGGTAATATTATTTTTAAAACTTTTTTTTTGTATGACTACAAAGAATGTGTTTTTGCTTTTATAGCTGACATCAAATGGAAGTCAATTAAAAACATATTTTCAAAATGATAATTTATACCTCGTTAGAAATGTATTGCCGAAAAAAAACAACAAGAAAAACAAAAGACAATTATCTATAAATTTTTTAATTCAATATTAAAATACAGAAACTTATGAAAATTGTTGATTATTATTATTTTATTTGAAAATTACTTTTTTTTTATTCAAAATTAAACTTAATCTACATAAATTGGTTTTTGTTAATTTTCTATTATATTCTTTAATCTATTTCAAGGAGATTCACTTTTTCTTTTGGCTTAATTTAATTATTTTGTTAAAAGTTCAAAATACAAGTCCATTATATGTGTACATACACGTATACTTGACAAACAATACTAAAAGTTGAAAAGTTTACTTTTGTAATTTATCGAAATTATACAATCGTTTAGATTTTTAATAATAATTGGTGCAATTGGTATTTATTGTAATAGTTTGTAGTCTACGAATTTTCGATACGTTTGTTTTTTTGTTTTGCTTATTTATTTGTTTACAAGCTCCATTAGATATGTGCCAGGAGCAATTAATAAGCTCCACGACCTTGACATCTTTTAGCGACTATATGTTATGTGTGGGTAATTATAGCAATTTTTCTAAGTAAAACTGTTGAAAAAATTAATCCCATACTTGTACTTATATGGAATATTGTTAATTTGTTATAGTTTTTGGAGTAAATTAATTTATTTGAGAAGATTAAATATAGGACTTGGAAATAAGATTATGGGATCAAGGAGCTCCAGAAATAATTATGGGTGAGTTTGGCATTTGCTTAGTATGTGAGAGATTAGTTGGTTTTTAAAAACAAAATTGTCCTTTCGGCCTAAACATAAAATCTCATAGAACTCCTTCTACTACCAATAGACCTGGTTTAATGGTAGTAGGATGACTTATATGAGTAAATAAAAAAGTATTGCTTATTGTCTAGTTTTTTTGTTTACGAGTAGCTAAAGATGCTAAATGGGATTTGGTTAGCAGGCAAGACAAGTTAGGGGCACTAGACGCAGAAAGGATTTCCCGTACAATCTTACGCTCGCTCATTTCCCAAAAAAAAACTTTGAATACGGAATATTTGATACTTTTAAAAACATAATTTTGCATTCATCTTATAATATTTTTTAAAAAAAATTAAATTATTGTAAGCGAATTAATTGTAAATTTCTTCGTTGCTATGCATTTTCAATTTTATAATATTTTTAGTGATTAAAAATTTTTGAAGGAAGTACTTATTAACTTAACTCAAAACTATGCAATTCAGTACAAACATTTATTCTACAGTGATTTTGTCTTCCTATTTTTACTAGATAGTTTTAAGAAGTATATTTTATTTATTTTCAAAAAAAAAAATAATTCTAATTGCATTTTAAGACCTTTTGAAGATAATTACATAAGATTTTGTGATTTATACTAAATCACCATAATATTTATAATAATTTCCTATACTCGTATTGTAAATTTTTTAAACATTTTCCTTTTTATACTATAATTATAAATGGGGAGACTTTTAAAAAAATTAAGGGAAACAAATAATTTGAGCAAAAGCACCATTTGGATTGAGTGTCTGGAAGCAGAAAAATGTGAACGAGAAACTGGCGCTCGTATTCATTTGCCGGACTGAATAGATCACGATTTGCTGTTGTGAGGTTTAAGTTAGTAAATATTGCCGTGCACCAAATACGGCGACGCCATTAATGGCAATTTCGCGTTAACTGCGGGAAGAGAGTGCCAAAGTGAAAGTAACACGACACTATCGTATTTTCTGCGTTTTTAGTATTTATGCTATTCTAACAACAACAAAAATTCCTTTAATTTTCGTCATAGAATAAATATGATTCTACACAAAATTCAGAATGTTTCTTATAATATGTAGGATGTTTTGTTGTAGAAGGAATACTTCCTCTAGATGGGATTTAATTAACTAACCAAATTTATAATATGCGCACTCAAATAGACAAACATAACAATCACTAAACCCACCGATGTATAAATATGATGATGTGCTAGACTAGAGTATATTTTACTTTTGTTTTAATTTTTTTTAAGAAAATTATCTTTAATTATTGTACAGTTAATTTCACTTCTATGCTATTAAATGCTATTAATAATCAACAATGTCTTCCTCTTTAAGAAAAATTTAAGCGCATACAAATCCAAATCTATATTTAAATACATGCATACAGGTGTAATTTTATTTGAACAATATTTTCAAGCAAATTTATATAGTATGCATTCACATCTAGACAATTTATTTAGTTATGTGTATACATAGAATATGTATAATCATTTTAATTAAAATTATTATTTTAATGATTATTAAGTCAAGGAAAACAATTACTATTGTTAATTGTTGCCACAAACCTAGCTGAATTGTTTATTAAAGAAAATTTAATTAACTTTTAAAATATTTTTAGATTAAAAATAAGAAAGAGCTTCTTGAAAAAATATTAATTTTATCAAAACACTGATTTGTGCTGTAACTCCATCTTAAAGTTCTTGGTGTAATCGATCCGTTATGTACAGGTCTCAAAATTAGGGCATCAGTTTATGGTAATTCAATGTTTATTAAAGAAAAGCAAAAAACATTGAAGTTTATATAATTAAACTCGATGCAAAAAAAAAATTTTTAGTCATATAAGAATATATAGAAATAATATTTTCAAAATGTTACTTACATACGAGATCTATTCAAAAAGTATCGTGAATTTTCGATTTTTTCAAAAATTATTTATTTATTCATGAATACTTATTTTTTCCCTTTCAAAGTAATCCCCACCAGATATTATACACTTATGCCAACGTTTTTTCCAATTTTTTCCATGTGATTTTTTTGTGATCTTATTCAGATGCCGTCTTTATCTCCTCAATCGTAGCGTAGCGTCGTCCTTTCATGGGACTCTTCAGTTTCGGGAATAAGAAAAAGTCACAGGGGGGCAGATCTGGGGAATACGGTGGCTGCGGCATTATTAGTATGTTGTTTTTGGCCAAAAATGGCAAAATCCAATTTTTGTTCTTACACAAACCCGGGCGTTTCTGGCGGATTGCTTCGCGCAACTTGCCCATAACTTGCAGGTAATATTCCTTATTGATCGTTCTACACTGTAGCAAGAACTCATGATGCACCACGCCCCTACAATCGAAGAAAATTGCAAGCAAAACCCTCACATTCGACCGAACTTGGCGCGCTTTTTTCGGTCTTGGCTCATGCGGCAGCTTCCATTGGGATGATTGAGCTTTGGTTTCCACGTCATAACCATAAACCCATGATTCGTCACCAGTTATGACCCTCTGGAGCAAATTTGTGTCATCGCGGACAGAGTCCAACAGCTCCTTAGCAATGTTAATGCGATGTTGTTTTTGGTCGAAATTGAACAATTTTGGTACGAATTTCGAGGCGACCCGTCTCATGTCCAAATCATTGGTAAAAATGTCCTCAGCAACTTCTCTAACGGTGATTCGACGATTGGCCAATACTATTGTCTTCACTTCATCAATGTTTTCGTCTGTTGTTGACGTGCTCGGGCGTCCGGCACGCTTTTCGTCGTTCACATCTTCTCGGCTCTCTGAGAAAATTTTGCACCACCGATAAACAGATTCTTTGATCAATTTTTTGGAATGGGCAAAAATCGAAGACGAGCCAAAACACGTGCAAGCAAAGCAGCTGTCAAAAATTAACTGAACATTCAAAATTGCCGAACTTGTCGGCATAAGTGAGAGACATGAGTACCAGCATAACGCCACAAAAAATGGAAAATCGATTATACGTAACCCTTGGAAATTGAAAATTCGCAATACTTTTTGAACAGACCTCGTAACAGGTAAACTTTTTAATAGAAACTTGTTAAATTTAATAATAATTAGTATGAGATATAAGAGATTTTTCCATTTATTTGCTTATTTCTTATATGTAAAAATAGGAAAAATATTTTCTTTTCCATTAATTATTGTATTGTATTGTATTTATTTCTTGTATTTAAAAAATACACATGGAGAAGTATTTGCTTTTAATTCTAATAATTGGCATTTTTAATATCAATCGCTGCAGTTTAAAAAAAAATTTGTTTACAGAAATTATCTTACATACAAAAATTAATCTAAATTGTATTTAGATTAGAATTAAAAAAATCTTTTTTATACAACATTATAGTATTTAAATATTAAATATGAATTGTATATATAATGAATAAATAGTATAATCACGTGGATAGTAATTTTGTTAAAATTTCTTTAAATACACTCCTACGAGTTAAATACAAAGTTGATAAACTTGAGATAATATAAGGTAAATACGTTCCAACTTTAATTCCAAAGGTGCTTTTTTTCTTATTATAAAAATATTTAATTAAACACTATATGTATTAAGATAACTATAAGATTATATGAATCGATTTATTTCACTTTGAAGTACCTCTATCACTTATACCTACAAAACACTGAGTATAATACATATTCAATTGAATTTAATGCTTATCAAAATAATCACATTTATATGTTATTATAAAATTTCCATAGTTGTAAAGTTGCTTAAGAATTTCGTTTTATATATTATATTTAAAAAATTAGATTAATTCATCTACTTAAGAATTTTAATTGGCAAAACATGCTATAATTTTTACTATTTTTTTCTCTTATAATAATTATATATTTCTTTTATAAAATACGAGTAATTTATCATCAAATAAAAATTATATTGTAAAAAAGAAAATTTATATAATAAAAAACTTGATATATGACCTGAAACGCCTTGAGGTTTTTTTAAAAATTTTGAAATTTTAAAATTGAAATGTTCCAATTTAAAATTTTAAAAGCATACGTCAATTGTATTGTCTTTTTTACTTTAGTCAAGAAAAACAAATTTCAATTCTTTCTAAATATTGTTTTAAGTCAAATTCAATGAATTTATACGTTGGTTCCTAACCGTTGATAAAATATGGCTTCATCACTATATGCCAGGATCATAAAAACAATCTGCAAAATGGTAAACTTTTAAGGATAAAGAGATATAAGTGGAAGTAATAACTCTTAATTATCTTAGACAATCCATACTCTCTAATTGAATTACCATAAAGTGAGGCCAATTTTAACCCGTAAATTGCAGATTGATTACTTCAAAAATAATTCAAGTTCAGTGTTTTGCTTAAATTAATATTTTTCAAAAAATTCTTACTTATTTTTAATATAAAAATATTTTAAAAATTAATTACATTAATTATTCTTTAAAAATAAAGTATTTTATTGGCTTGTTAAATAAATTATTTGAAGTGTAAATAATCCTCAATAGATGGTAGTCGTAGCGCAAAGATGGTGTATGACATTTCCTAAAGCATGGAATGTCTTTTCGACTCCTTACAGTAATATATTCTGTAAAAGTTAAAATTTTGTAAAAATCTAGCAAAGTCTAGTAAAGACGCAGTTATCTGAATGAATTATTATGACCAGAACTATTTGGCACAATATTCATCGACAATATTAAAAAGGAAACAACAATTACTAAGCAAAATTATTGTATCATTTGAGTAATGAAATTGTATAAAAACAATCGAAATTGAAGTAGAAAAAAGTGCTTCCTTTTTATTCGTCACAGGAATGGCAAAATTGAATAGATTGCATTTGGTCCTAAATAACTGTTATTCATTTACAAAGTTAAAAAGATGGCTATATAAAAAGGAAAAATGAATTCGCTTCGAATGAGAAGATCACTAATGATAGGGATGCCCACTTAGAAGGGTTGGACAAATGGTACTATTTGAAAGGTTACAAACTGTTACCAGATCGTTAAAGAAACTGTTAGAACAAATAAAATAGAATTTCTAAAACAAAATGTTTTTTTCTTTATTTACCTTATAGACTTTCAGCTAATGAAGTAATACAGATTCGAAAATACTTAGTCTAACTATCTAAGAATAAATTTGTTGATAAAAATTGATATTTTTTGAGAATTAAATTAATTATCGAAATAAAGTAAAAAAATATTTCTTTATTTTAATATTTATTTTTGTGAAAAAATGACCTCCTTCTATATTCGACGACGTTGTTGTACTTTTCTACTTATCAGACACACATTAAACAAAATATACATACACGTATTAAAAGGCATTTTTAATCTTATTTGTTTGCAAGATAACAATTCTTTTATTATTGATTTTAAAACCAGTCACATTCAGTCTTTAGAAACCTGATTCAAAAGGTGGAGAATTGGGGTAAAATAAAAATGGTCATACACAAACAATGCACAATTGGGAATAATAAATAAAATATAATTCAATTAAAACAACTATGTTATCATGTTATTTGGAATTTAATTATTCAGCGTTTATCATAAAAGCAGTTTAAAAGTTGGCTATTACAAATGCATATGAAAGTATTCTTAAATATTCACAATTTTTAGATCCAATCAATTTGATATTCACAATCTGAGATAAGAATTATTTATTAATTACACTGCACAGCTAACAATTATCAATTATTTTATGTATTAAATTCAATAAAGTTGAAATAAAAATGTCCCAAAAGTTTTTCTTTTACACAAACACCTATTGTTGATCTAATCGCAATCCATAGCCAACAACGAAAAAAAAATATTTTAAATTCAGAACAATTTTAACATCAAAGAGTTCACCAACAAAAAAAACTAAAAAAAAATTCTTTTAATGCACACAAAATTGAATAAAATTAACAAAAAAAAGAATTAAATTAGATTTGTTTTAACATTTACATATACAGGGATGAGATGATCGTAAGTTACTATTGGAAATTGAAGGCAAAAACTGAGAATAAAGTTGATAATTTTAATATTACTAGTGTATTATTATCTTTTTATTTGTAGATACGAAAACAATCATAGATAATATGTTAAGGTGTACTCGTATATAACGACTTGTGTATCGGAGATATTCGTATCTGGTTTCGGTTAGAATATGAGAATACCAGATGATCATACTCGTACTAACTTATGGTTTTATGCCGCTTAACCTAATGCCATAAGATAAGAAAGAGCTAAAAATTTTCAATGTACACAAGACACACATGCACACTTGTATATGTGATTATATGCAAAAATGAATATTTGTGAATGCTTTTACGATTTATTTTATTTATTTATATAGTTTGTTATCATATGAAAAGCTATCGGACATTTAAAAATTCATAAATCACGTTAATTCATAATCAGTATTTTTCGAAAATCAGTTTTCATCTTTTCTCTCTTTAATGTTCCGAACGGAATTACAATGTGCTAATAGTAACGTTAATTAAACAATTTTAAGAAATTCGTCGACTTAAAAAAATTAAAATAATTACGACGATCAGTTTATTATTTATACAGGGTGGCCACCGAAAGTTTGATTGAAAAAAAACCGAATGGTATGCTCAAGACACTACTAACTATCTTGGATCATTTCGATCTTGTATGGAAACATTTTCAAATACAGTCTCAGAATCTTCCAGTTAGTATTATATTGTTATTTAACGTGAATTAACTGTTGTTAAACATAAAAGCACGAGTTGCGCTCAATCAGCCTAACGCCATTATTGGCGATTTACTGTAAGCAACCACTTACAAGCTGATCACTCCAACTGTTAGTAGTGACAGTAACATAACACTAAATTAGCAGTAACCGCGCGCTAGATAGCTACCGATATCTCCGACCATCGGACCGAAGACTTTACCCGCACAGGAGGGCTTCTTCTAGAAGAATAATCCACAAGCACTACACCAGAAGCACCTACGGGTATTAGCGTACCCACGGTCCTGAGCTGGCCCAGCAGAGCCTATATGATAATTGTACAGGGGGCCGTTTCTAGTGAGTGATCTATTGGACACTATGCCAGGAAGTGCCTACGGGTATGGTGAAGTTGTGTACATTAACTGGCTTACCAGTGCCAAAGGAATTTATAAGGTTTCTTACGCTACAGTAACGGGTGTCTTTAAATGATAAAATCCGGTACCATAGGGGTCGGCAGCTCCACGATGGTTCGTCCACCATGCTCGGCCATTGGTGACGAGCCTTTGGCTGAAATGTGGTGGTTGTGGTTTAACACCTACATCGCGGGTACAGTCTTAGGGCGGGAGGTGAGGAATGCCAAGATCTCTTGACTGCAAATGATAGTAGAGGTATAGATAGGCCTTCGATGAGGAATGCCAAGTAACTGACTGCGAGCAAATGGACCTGTCTATGGATGTAGTTGGTCGTGTGGCGTGCCCAGGTGGTTGCATAAATGTGTGTGGAGGGAATCGAATTGACGGATGGAATGTCTGCCTGCTTCATGCATGGGGCACAATAAATTGTTATTAAATTAAAAAGAAGACGGAATTATGGCATTGATGCTAAATAGTTATGCTAATGTAAGTGGAATCGTAACTGAATAAGATGACGAAAAAAAGTAGCCTGACAGAAGGTTCCATGGATGATGTGGCCCAGGCAGGACATCAGGAGTGGTTGATTGTGGTTGATATGAGTGCAACCACTTAGATCTTGTCGGCTGGGCTGGCGAAATCCATATAGACAGGCCTTTAAGGCGTGTTGATTAGGCGTTTCTCCATCCTTATGATCATATGTGGCCAGTGGTATTGTGTCTAACGATAGGTATGCCACGTAAAACTACTGTACCCACGATGTAGGAATTAACCACAGCCACCACGTTACAGCCTAAGGCACCTCACCAATGTCGGGCACATTGTGTTTTAACACCATTTTGTGGTACAAATTATTGTTTTAAGAGTAATTCGGTTTGTACTCCATTCGTTGAGCTACAGTAAGGAACCTTTTAAATTCCTAGGTACACAGCTTGCACAGTGCGCATAGAACCTCTTCTCGGAAGATCGCCGAATGATTCAGTTCTTTAAAACTCCGACATTAGAATATTGATGGTATTTTCCCTGAGTTTGAATGATTTATATTTCACTTAAATAGAAAAATTAAATGAGTTTTACACGTTACTGGACATTATATGTAGCCATTTTAAAAATCTAAGGATACTCTATAAAGTAAAAAAAAAACGTAAATGAACAAGTTATGACGGTATCAAACTCTTTAGTTTTTCCGTGGCCACCCTGTATAGTAAGCTTAATTCAGTTTTTGAGTTCAGTAAACAATTTATATGCATTTACCTTGGCTTTATTTTCAATTTCAGAAATACGGCCACATAGAACGACATTAAAAATTTACTAAGAACAAGACTTAAAATTAGAGATTGAGTCGAATCGGCGAATAAGCAGTGTGTACTCCCATAAGATTGTGAAGGTTTCAAATATGATATGTCCACAGCGCTTGCTCAGTCGTTCATCACAATTGTGTTCGGAGCATAATTCTCAAGATTAACATTTTTAGTAAATAAATATAAGCAAAATAAAATAAATTGTAATCGCAAACGTTCATATTATAAAACAGAATCAAATAGGTAATTTTATAGATGTATTTGTTAGGTCCAAAACAAAAAAATAATATTTATAAAAAACCTGGTTGTAATTAAACACTCTGTCATGTAACATTATAGTTACTTAAACTTATAATCGTACGAGTGTACAATTTCTTCATTAAGATTTATTTACCAAACAATATAAGAAATTTTATTCAAACATATTTTTATTTGGTTACAATTTTCAGTATTTTGATCATATCATATTCATAAACAATAAAATGACTTTGCTACTTTTATCATCAACGTAAAGACAATAATTAATATTTTTTACATTTCGTTAGTCTAAACAACACCGGAATTAGGCTTTGCTAAATAATAACAAAAAAATTTATATGTAAATTATATAATCGAAAAGATTTATTTCAAAACAACATCAATTTATCTATCTATAATGACAATATGCTTATTTATCATGCTATGAACATGCTTATTTTGATTGCATAAAAATATTTTTTTTTATATTGTATTAGAGAAATTTACATTTTGATAGTCACTTTTGGTTCTATAATAAATTCGAATAGTTTTATACAATTTTATAATAAATTGTACATTATTTTTTTTTTATTATATCAAATTGATAATGCCATTAATTATAAATAATTGACAATTACTAATAAGAAAAACAGTGACTGTCCAAACAGATTGTAAACTGTGTTTAGAAGCCAAAATTGAAAGTGTCTTCGTCACGTAATAGAAACAAAAAAGCAAGTACCGATCTATCCATCTACAGGAAACTCCTCCTAGAATTGGTAGACCGATTGGACGATTTCACGCTTATGTTCAGAAAACATCATTTGCGATCACCCAGCTTATTGGCGGTTAACATCAGGAACTTAAATTTGGATCTTACCTGGAAGTTATCTTTTTTATAAAAAAAAAAATGAGCAGTTAAACCGCCTTGGAGGTCATTCGTTGCTCATCAGTTCACTTGGTTCACATATACATTGGTTGCCGAACAAGCGATATGCTGGTTGCCGAAAAAGCGATATGCTTGTATCCTCGGCGAGGAGCGTAATTTGACATTGGTTGCCGAACATGCGATATGCTGGTATCCTCGGCGAGGAGCGTAATTTGACATTGGTTGCCGAACAAGCGATATTCTGGTATCTTTGGCGATGAGCGCAATTCAACATTGGTTGCCGAACAAGCGATATTCTGGTATCCTCAGCGAGTAGCGTAATTCGATATTGGTTGCCAAGCAACTGATATGCTGGTATGCTCGGTGAGGAGCGCAATGTGACATTGGTTGCCGAACAAGCGATATGCTGGTATCCTCGGCGAGGAGCGTAATTCGATATTGGTTGCCAAACAAGCGATATGCTGGTATACTCGGTGAGGAGCGCAATTTGACATTGGTTGCCGAACAAGCGATATGCTGGTATCCTCGGCGATGAGCGCACCATCCAATGCCAACTATAATTTCGAATTTGGCAGATTTATTGACCAAAGTGCATTTAACACCTTTGGTAATTCGTAGGCCAATAGGGGAACATTTCTTTCTATATATTGGTCAAACACCAGAAACCAGTCTACCCAATAACCATTCCGAAGTTCTGGGCAAGAAAACTCCTTACAATCCGAATTGAACATACCGAATTTACCCATAGTTTCCTCTTCGAAACACGTCCTTTGTTCCATTCCTGTGGCGTTCCTCTCATCATTTTAATGGATGTCATTTAATCCAGAATTTTTTTTGACTAGGACTCGTTCCATTGTGGAGTTCCTAGACCTATACCCAACCATTACTATCACAATCCTTTTTTTAATTTGCTCAACCATTTAAAGATTTAATATTGTCTGACTGCTCCCTATAACTAACTATCAAACAGTTTATTTAAGGAATCTGGCAATGCAAACCAAGACGAAATGTAAAGCTGTCAAATGATTTTAAGGTCATAACGCTACATAATATCATCTGACTCTTCTCTCAAACAAACAAACAACCAAAAACGATGACCAAACCCACAATATCTACTTTAAATTACGATCAATACAAACAATAATTATAGGTAAATATATACGAGCAAATTACAATAGTATAAAATCTATAGAATTTGATGATTTTATTAAATAAAATAAAAAAAAAATTAAATAAAAAAAAAAAACTAACATATTATCAATTTTGTTTAGATTGATTTAAATTAGCTTTCCAAATTGTTAGTTGAAACTAGTTTATGCTAATCGCATACGATTCGTCAATAATATTTATGATAGCAGATCTAAAGCAGTACAATATGTTAATATATTTTCTAAAAAACAAAGTTCAGCTACAAAATGTGAAAAGAATAAGTTTTCTTCAGATAACCTCAAAATATATCTCGAAATATATTTAACAAAAAAATAATAATAAACGGACCATATAGCATCATTTAATATACAACTAATAACCGCCCTAATTAATAAATATTTAATTTTAAGAATTATAAAGTCAAATTCATTTAAATATGTTACAATCTATTTTATTGAATTTAACTGTTATGGGTTGACATAGTATTGATCAATAAATTCATATTTTTTCAAGCTATTTATTCATATTACCTTAAACAACATCGAATTTTTCAACTATCAATTTGTGCTACTAGTATCTGAAATATGGATTTAAATCTATGTATTGGTGGTTATATCGATAAAATATTCTTGATTTAATAAAATTTGAAAAAGGTTTGTGAGGGAACACCTGCTATCGACCGTTTGTAGAAAATATCAAATTGATAGCAACTGACAAGAGTTCAACAAATCATATCGCAACAGTAAAAGTTCCAACATTATTACATATTCTTTGACATGTGATAATAGGCTGCCCAGTTTTTCTATTCAACAATGGAACAGAATGTCATTCAATTGTCAGAGGAAAATCTACCAATAAATTCATAAAATATAATATTTTGATTTATTCATTTTCCCTTTTAGATTTTCATGATCGTTTAAATGCCGAGAAATAATATTCTTTTCTGTTTTATCGATTGATATTAGAAATATTTTTCAAAACAAAAAAGTTATAACAAAAACTAAATAGAAATATTTTACATAATACTTAGTAGATTATAAAATTTAAAAAAAATATCATTTAAAGAATTCATAAAATTATATTAATGTTTATATTATTGGGCCTACTTAAATTAAAAATTGTGTTTTTTTAGTTATAGTTGGAAAGAAATATTAATTGTTTTCGAAAGATATTTCGGAAAGACTTTATTTTGTGAAATCAAGCGAAATTCGCACACTTTGAGCAAAGCAAAATGTTTCAGCATAAAACTACTTATTGTCGAAATTTTCATTATATTTAAATGTGAATGAAACTTTCTGCTTCTAATTGCAACATAAATGCAACTTAAAATACAATTAATATTGCATCATATAAATTAACTAATTTATAAGCGTTAACTTAAGCAAAAGTGTCTCAATTCGTTTACTTAATATACTCGTAAAATGCACCATGCAAATTGCATTATAATATTATGAAAAGTGGTCAGAACATTCCTGCACTCATGGTCAACGTGAACACTCTCTCAGTCAGTACATTAACCTAATATGTTTGAAATAGTACAGCAAGAACGGGTATCTATGACACAAACCCATTTCCGTTGGGAAACGTAATAAGTCGAAACGATACGTGTAGGTAGATAAGACTTGTAATTTCTTTTATCGATTATTTCAATCAATTCACATTTTATTTTCAGAGAAAGAAAACAAATTATTGCAAATACTAAGCGATGTCTGCAAAATTAACATTTGCGAATAAATTATTAAAAATAAGTGTTCGTAATTAAAATAAAAAAAATTTTAATCGATTTTCATTTAAGTGATACTATTATATATAATCAAGTAGAATAGTCACGTTTATTTGTTTAGTTTCACAATTTTATTTACAATTATTTTACTGAACATCTTATCATTGTCATATTGTAATTTACAAATTCATTTTAGAAATTTATTCGAAAATAAGCGAAATATATTTTTTCTTTTACAAATTCTTTTGATAGTTTTTAACTTCAGATTTTCTATACAGTTAAAAAAAATACACCAAATTATTTACAGTAACAATTTCAAAAATTCATCATCATATGATTTTATTGTATTTATTATAATTTTAATATTAAAAATATTTTGCTTATACATGTAAGTGAACTTATGCAATTATTTGTAAGTAATTTTTTAGTTACTTACAAATAATTACATAAGTTTATTTAAATAAATTTTTTTTATTTTCATTGCTGGAAGTACAAACGAACAGATCATTATGTTTATAATATGTTAAAAAATAAACAACAACAAAAAATCATCATTATTTTTATTAAAATTAAATTAAACTTGTTTATATTAAACTATATTATAGTCAAATCAAATTGACTTAATTAATAACAAATTATGTATGTAAATAAATGTAATTATAAAAACCAAAAAAAAAAAAAAACAATATAACAACATAAAATCGGTTTTCTTTTAATTAATAATTATTTACATTGTTTACTTTAATATGAACATATAAAAATTACTATAATTTGTAAAATTCAGTTTATCGGGACTGACACACGGGTGTTAGTAAGAGAATTTCACACCTTAGTTCTGATTTGTATGTGAAAGTATACATATGTGTATGCGCATTTATGTTATTTCAAACAAAATTTACCTTGAAATAAGCTTTTTTTTCTTAATATTTATTATTAAAAACTGTTGTTTTTCTTTTTGTATATATTCGAAAAATTTGCTCATTCTCATAAATGTTAAGTAAACAAGAAAAAGAAAACTGCAAGTTTGAATAAAATAAATCTCTTATTGTTCAGCATTAGATACATTTACTCATAACAAACTTAATATTGTCCAAGTGTATAATTATATATTAGCTTTATAATAATACAAAAAAAATGAAAAAACACATAGAAAAAATAACGTGTAATCACGAGAGCAATGTAAAAATTAGCATGTGCTTACAATGTGTTGGGTTGTTAAAGTTTACAGATACAGTGTTTGTTGCTGGTATTGCACAAATGCCAAAATACAAATGTTTATAAACATGCTTGATTGCATTTGTTAGGAAATGTGCCTAACTCCATTTTTCAAAAATAATCAAACTATCCTTTTGTATAATTAATTTCTATGGAATCTTTTCATTTTTAAGAAAAATTCCAGCTTAAAAAAAAATTCCAAATATTAACCAGCATATTTTCTAAATATAAAAGAAAATATGCTGGTTAATAGAATGATGAAGTTGTATTTGAAGAGTTTCAAACGGATCTATAATATATTGTGTAGGAAATTTTTATTAGTTTTCGATTAGCTGATATTAAAATTTTTTAAATAATAATAATTCAATTAAATATATAATTTTATTATAATACAATATATGAATACAAGGAAGCAAGTACTTTTCTTTAGAGAAGCTTTTCTAAGATTTCCTGATAATTTGATAATTTACCTAAAGGTAACATTCAAGACAAAACACAAATATAAAAGTAGCTTTGATATGGTTAAAAAATTGTCAAATCTGCTGAACATAATGTATGTAAATGTCATCGACGTAAAAGTTCCCACAATCGGTGTATTTGTTTCTACAGAATGACAGAGACTTGCGAGTTGTAGAAATAGGATTATTAAAAAATAATTTCTTGGTTGTCGCTCAGGTATATTTCAGAGTCTTAAAAAATTATCGAGAAAATAATTTCATTGCAAATGAAATGAAACCAAAGGATTTCATTTAAACTAAGAGCAATCTACAAGTCGCAATTTTAGATAAAAGGTTAGAAATACCAACATAAGCAAAATTAAATGTTCAATAAAATATCAATAAATGAGAATATACTTTTGAAAAGTCAGAAACTTTAATAATATTGAGTTGAGATGAATGTACAAAAAACCGAGACCAATCGTAACACTAAAATGATGGGCTTTCTCAATAGGAACATTCAATTATTGATAGCCTGTTACTTTGACGTTTCAAATGACAGCGATGTCATTCTTATTGGATTGTATTCTATTATAGTCAAAATTTATGCAGTTGGAATGGATTGGAGATTCGATGAAAAAATCATTTTCAGCAACGAAACGCATTTTTGCTTCCTTTGCATTTAGAAAAATTACTGCTTTGTCTGGATGTTGATGCCGCGGCATCATCGGGCTGTAATGACATGATAATTACTGTTACTGGCGAAAGGTATCCATTTTTTACGGCCTCAATTTAATAGCAGTTGAAATAAGGTACTTATTGCAAACGAAGTTTCCACGTCAGCTAGCCACCAAGATCGTACAATTGAATGTCCTTAAACTTTTTTTCTATAGAACTGGGTTAAATCAATGTTCTTTGCTAATAAACCGACAACACTTTTTGAGCTGAAAAACAACATCATTTAAGCTAATGGTGAGATTCAGCTCGACTAATGCGGAAGAGTCATCCGAACAAAACTACCTCTTACAAACAGTAATAAAGATATCTTATATAACGATTTTATGCATTTATTAGACTATGCTCCATCTGCAAACTATAATTATGTTCAATTCTTCCCGCAAACGCAAACTGGAAATGTTATGTAATTTGAATGTAACATTTCTTTAATAACGAACAAAAGATAGATTTTTCTTTATTTTATAATAAAATATTGGCAAATATTTTTTTTTATTTTAAGTAAAATTTTCTTTCGCATGGACTTATACCTTTTTAAAAATTATATTGGTAAATTATACAATCTTTAAAAGGCATAAACCATGTTATCAGTTACTAAAATTTTAAAATTTATTAAAACAAACCGTTAAATTTGTTTGTTGTAACAAAAATGTACTTTGGCCAATTTCAAAATAAACAGTTCAAATATGTATAAAAATATGAATTTCTCTTAAATATATGTAAGTGTTAATTAATTGCAGTGAAAGTATATTCATTAGTTAATTGTTTCGATTTAATGCTACCTCACTAATTTTAATTATTTGTTTTATAATTGATTTTAGCATTTTGACAATGAAACAACAAGTATAATACTAGCGCTCAGATCATTAATTCTATATTATTTTGCCATAATTCGTATTATTAAATACGAGTAGCTATCCTAATCTTATCCTGATTTGTGATATAATAGTTATTAGCCTAACTTTTCTTTTAGGAGAGAATAGTTAACTCATAAGAAATCTTGGTAAATCTGTTAAAAAAATATATTATTTTCCATTTGTCTTTTGAAAATTTCAACATAATAGTCGCATCACGACCGTAAAACGCACAGACTTCATAAATAAATACTTGAAATTTTTTTTACCGACAATGGATAATTTGTTGGCTAATGGAAACAATGACATTGCATGCAAATACTCGTATTGAGGCCAATATAAAAAAAAAAAATGTTCATGTTCTTCACCTTTAAATACGGACGGACAGTCACAAAAAAAACCATAATATCGAAATTACATTATTTATTAAAAATTTTCAATATTATTGATGTAGTGGGTGATCTTGAATGTTGAAGGAAAAAGTCGAAAAAGAAATAAAAATTAAGTAATATTATTCATAATAATACGAAGGTACTTTGTATATTGAATGTGGCTTTTTATCACCTCAACGACTGTACTAAATTACAGTTTAACATGTTTCATCGTCAGCATTGTTTATATGGAAAAATCTTGCAGTATTAAAATACATTTTAACGTTAAAAATTTTATCTACAATAAATGATTCAATCTTAAATCTAAAAAAATCTCTTCGTAATTTTTGTGGAGTATTTTATCGAAAATCTATTAAAAACTGGGATGCACATTCTTCTAACATGGTTAATCGTAATTTTATATAAACTCATAAAATTTGCTGTACATTTATAGATTTATTAAAATATATATTTTTCGAAAATAATTTTTAATATTTCAGAACTGCGAATTAATAACAATTAAGTGCCATATCCTTGTTTCACTTTCTCTCTGCATTTGTTCGCTTTCTATTTCTTTGTATCTCTTTTAAATAATTAATAGATTTAATTAAAGATTGTAGCTAAAGCATGTATATTAATGTCCATGGATAAATGGATAGATAAGAATTAAATAGTAAATGGAAACAGTTTAGATGTGTGCTAGCGTAATTGAAGAATGAAAATGGCAGCATGGAATCCACTAATACTAAAATACGATTACTTACAGTAGTAGCGTATTATGGCGGATGAAATCTCTTTGTTTGTTGCGTTCGTTCAGTGTAGTATATACCATATTAATAGTTTCAGAATTCTGATTTCTGTAGAGTATCATTGTCTCTCAGCTGAAGGTTATTCCAAAACCCCAACCATCTCAGAGGGAAGGCAGTCCGACTGTAACTACTGACTTTTAATCGGTGCGCACCGCCTGGCCTGGATAATGTGCAGTCAACGAAACGCATTTACACTTGTACAGATTAACATACATAAATATTTGGACTATAATAGAAATTATCAATATTGAACTAAACGAAATTCTTTTCATTTTGCAGTTAAATCGAATTCTCGGACGTATTGATAGGCCAAAATGAACATGTGTTTTGCCCCTGACTGTTCATATTGCCAATGTGGAACATCAGTCAGTATGTGCATTTCAACATTTTATAGTAGATAGTATATCCAAGATGGATTAATTATTATATTAGTAAGTAAACACCTTGAGCAATGATGTTCAACAAGGTAAATATTGGGTTATCCGGAAAGTAATTTCGTTTTTCCCAACAGATGAATTAATTGTATTTTTTCACAACCAACTTCACACTTAAGCCGCATAATCATACATATTTTGACAGCTGATATAGTAAGGGTTGCTTGTGAAAAAATTCGATTGATTCTGCATACTAGTTTTTGGTTGATACCCTTTTAAATATGGAAAGTAAAAAACAGCATTTTCGGCATATCTTACTTTTTTACTATAGAAAATATAAAAATGCTCTTCAAGCATGAAAAAAATTATCCGATGTGTATGGAAAAGACCAGTTGAAGCTGATAAAGACACAATAAAGGCATTAATTGATGCAAACTGGCGAATAACAACTCGTGAGATCGCTGAGAGATTAAATTTATCGAATATGAACATTCATATTCATTTGAAACGGCTAGGTTTTATCTCAAAGCTCAACATATGGGTTCCTCATCTTTTTACGAAAAAAAATTTTGCGCCGTCGCATTGACGTTTGTGATTTGCTTCTCAAACGCCAAGAAAATTATCCATTTTTGAAGCGTATCATCACTGAAGACGATAAATGGGTTATCTACAACAATGTTAAGCGCAAAAGATCCTGGAGTAGAAAAGATGAACCGGCTCAAAGCACTTCGAAAGACAATATTCATCAAAAAAAGGTTATGCTATCTATTTGGTGAGATTTGAAAGGAATCGTTTATTTTGAGCTTCTACCAAGCAACACAACGATCAATTCTGAAGTGTACTGTCATCAATTGGACAAATTGAATAATTCACTTAAAGAAAAACGGCCAGAATTGGTCAATAAGAAAGGTATAATGTTCCAACAGGGTAATGCGAAACCACATATAAGTTTGACCATTCGGCAAAAGCTTTTAGAGCTTGGATGGGATTAGTGATTTGCATGCGAAAAAATTTGTTTTTGATTAAAGATCAATCAATTTTAGAGCTTGGATGGGATATACTGCCACACCCACCATATTCTCTCCATACCTAGCACCTTCCGATTATCATTTGTTCCGGTCTCTACAAAATTTTTTAGACGGTAAAACATTTAATTCAAATGAGGAGGTCAAAAACCACTTGGATCAGTTTTTTGCCAGCAAAGAACAAAAATTTTATGAGCGTAGAATCTGCTACTGCTAGAAAGATGGCATAGGGTATTGGATCAGACTGGATAATATTTAATTGAATAAAATAATAATTCGTTATAAGAAAATCGTCTCTCATTTTACTTTATTAAAAAACGAAATTACTTTCCGGACAACCCCATAAATACTCATTATTTAATCGGTTCTTTACCATATGACAAATTTTGTCTGCAAAACGTGGAGCTGGAACTGCAAAACGTGGAGCTTCTTAGCCTTTAATAAAATTCGCAATTTATATTCGTAAATAGAAACTTTGTTTGGCTCATATCTTATTTATTTTTAGTTCCAATTAAAATAAACACGAGGTGTGACAGAAAATTAATGAGACTGGTATCACTGAGAGCTATTTGGCAATACTGCTCGGACTTTCCTTCCATCATAGTTTGTACGATAGTCTCTCCTAAATATGCAGTGTCCTTTCGGTTATGTCCATGTGCTACCTATCTTATATGTACATATGTATACATCAATTAAAACCTAATCAGTTGATATACCCACCTCCCCCCCACCACCATCACGTCGCAATTGGATTTGATTCCGTAACTGATTCCGTCGCGATCACTAGTCGCAATTATGTTCAGAGCATAAAACCAACTCGATTGAAATTTACTCGATTTTCTCATCATTTGTACACACGTGTATGTTTAGACCAAAAAAATAATTTCTTAACTGTCCAAATATAAACTCATAACGATTATACAAAATGAATAATATTTTTTTTTTAATTAAACTAATTGAAATTTAGTTCAATAAGAACTCTTTTTGTAAAATTTTTGATGAAATAATTCCGATTACACATTATGTAATAATAAATTGTTTGGTGAATATTGCCAAAAAAGAGGAAAAATATGAAATAATAGACAAAAACCATATAGAAACTGATAGATTCAATGGGCAAATCTGTTAAATAAAATGAAAAGAATGGAAGTTACATACAAACTGATGTACCATATATATGTGTATATGGGGATCTCTATTGGTAATTAGTAGTAGTGATGAGGTAATATTTACGACTATAAACAAACAGGTGGTTTGATGATGATCAAAATTTAAAAAGTTTTTCATTAAAAAATGTTACGTTTGGCCTTTCTTTAGGCGAGGCTTATATTATGTGTGCTAATAGGTAAATGCCATCAAATTACGAACAGCTTCTATTGTAGCACGTTTAATTTGATTATGTCTTTATTTAAATTGTATCAATGAATCAAAGTTCCCTATTTATTGGTCGAATAGTTTCCTTGTCATTTTAACGAATATGACGAACTGGGCCAACTGACGGGTATTTTTTCGTCACTCACTTGGCCAATAAACAACAACAAGTTACATATACGATACGATACGATATTAAGCAGAAGTTTTCAATGTTTTAACCTACTGTGAGTTCTTATTTTGAATTCTTGCTGCGTTGGTAATTATTTTGATTACCCACAAAGTAAATGTTTATCGTTTCTTTAACTTTAAGTGGATCAGTCAATCTGGTAGGATTAGTGATTTGCATGTGAAAAAATTTGTTTTTGATTAAAGATCAATCAATCAGAATGGAAGAATGGATTGATCGTAATTAGTTAGGGGTTCGTTTAATTTTTCAACTATTCATTATTCGATTAAAAATTTCAAACGATTTTAAAAAATTAAATTAAAAATAATCAAAAGTGAAAATATATCAATTTTATATTTGTTAATATTTTACTTCAGATACTTGTCCTTATTTGTGTAGATACTCGTCTATGAAATTAAATAATAATATATATTTTCTTATGTAAATATTTATAATAAAGACTTAGGAGTCTAAGAAAAGATCCTTCGAATTTGTTAAAGAAGAAAAATTCTGACAGACTATTTGCTCGTACATATCTTTTATTAAACACCTGCATTTGTGTACTTGCGCATACGTATACATAAATATATTCTGGTTACAAGCAAGTAAGTGATAAATATTATCAACAGGAATCAGGTAAGAAGCATAAATTTCATTTATAATTCATAAGCACTTAAAAAGTTACGAAGATAGAAAATAATAAAACAAAGAAGATGAAAAAACAAAACAAAATTTAAATTGTTTGTGCTATTTTATAAGATTAGTTTTGAACGCTATCATTTGATATTCAAAATTTTCAGGAAAGACCTTTCTAATAAATAAATGAGATTATATGCAAAATATAATGGGTAATTGCTTGTTCTAATATACGAGTATAACTATGGATTTATCCGAAAGCATGTAAGTTTATAATTACTGAGTACTTGCAACAATTATGATATCGACAGCGAAATATGCAAAACGAAAGATAAGAAGAAAAGTACTCGTCAATTTATAAAAGTTAACTAAAAACTACAATTTACCTGAATTCGTTTTATTATTTTCTATTGAATTGAATGCGATTAATTTGAGAACCTGCACTGTAGTAAAATATTTAAAATAACCTAATACCTATACTTTAGAGAGTATACAATATTGTAATAATAATAATAATAGTAATGTCAATGGTAATGGCACCTAGAAGAACAAATATAAAATGGGAAAATGAAAATGATATAAAAAAATAATAATGGAAATATTTAGTATGATTACATTATGAGCACAAGTAATAAAATATTCAAGTTTGCCTACTTACGGTTGGTTATTGTGGTAATTAGAGCAATAGAAATGAGTAGAATCAAAGAACAACAGAATTGATACCAGGTAGTCAGTCTAAGCTCATCAAACAATCTCGTAAGTAAGAACAATAAACAATATAAGGAAAGAAGGTGGAACGAATACAATAGATAAGTTGGATGGCATTGTTGGTGTCACGTTATTTATCAAAATAGGAGTTCTGCTAATAGAGATGTGGGTGCTGGGGGTGCGTTTACTTATCAGTGCGTACCTATTTACCTACGGAACTGTGTACATACTATTATTACTCAAACTTCTTTATTCAAAAATTGAAAAACTATCAATTAGCAACAACAAAAACTAAATTCAACAGCACTGTAAACTCCAAACAAGGATACTCACATTGTCAATACAGTAAAAATTATTTACTTATAAATAATTATAAGCAAATAATGAAAGCATATTAAAACAATTTTCATAAAAAGCAATGGTTTTAATTACATACACATATTTTAACAAAATCATCCTCCGAAACTTACATTTGTGCCTTGCTTTGGAAATTCTCCTTAATAATAATGATCCCAAAACCTAACAAATCTATAAATACAAATGCTTCATATAGTCCCATAAGCTTGCTTCCAATCCTTGAAAAACTTATTCTGAAACGCATATAACCCATTTATGAGTATTACTCGTAACAACATAATTTCAAATCAGCAGTTTGAATTTCCAACTCAACATTCTACAATTCAATGGTGCCATGGTGTTGTATACTATATACAATAGCATCTTCTCTTGAGCAGAAAGAATAGTCTCCAGATGTATTCCTAGATATCTCAAATGCAATTGACCAAGTATGGTACGAGTATCCTGGCCTACTCTGGAAGGTCAAGAAAATTCTTCTCCTGACTTATTTTCTTATCATCAGATTCCACTTCTCCGGACGATATTTTCAAGTAGCCCGGAGATATTCCCTATACTGACCGGTGTCCCGCAGGGTAGCATTTTTGGTATTCTCACGATATTCCTTCTGAAGACAACATCTTAAAAGAGGTCTGGTTATTAAAATCCAAATACTGCCTCCTAGCATTTACAAAACCATATTGATTCCATATAGAATAAAACTGAACAAACAGAAAAGTATTCATGTTACTTTTACTCTTTGCCAATAACCATCCCTTTCCATACATATTAATAAATATACTGTTACTTAGGACTGTACATGGATAAATGTTTGATATGGAACACAAACACAAAATCGGAAATAACTGAAACGAACAGACGCTATAGACAACTGGAAGAACTTTTCAAGCGATCAAAACTGACAGTCGACAGAAAACCAGTTTTATAAAATCCATATGGACATATGGAATAGAATTTCTTGAATCGGAAAACCTCCGAACAATCAACAATGCTCTCGATGACCTCAACGTTCACTTTGTTAGTCGTTACAAACAATTTCACAGTCAACTGTCATCCAATAGCAATACTCTTATAAGGAAATCGTTCTTATATTCTCTTCCCGAAAACACCCATAGACGCTTGAAAGGCAATAGTCACCATATTTTCCAAGTTTAAAAAAAACTAAACTGAGAGGAAATCTAGAAAAGTTTCAATGGATGTTTACTCCTCTGTTCCGTGTGTTTAAAAAATCTTTTCGATATTTTGGAATAATTGTAAATTACAGAAAATTATTAATAAATTAGGTTAAATGTTTTTGTTTTTCAAAAAAAATTTCTCAAATAATTTCTTTCTTATCTGAAAGTGTGAATAAATATGCAAACACCTCGTATGCGTATGAATATATTCATATATATATATATGAATATTTTTAGGGTTTTTTTCTTTGAGGAGAATATTTTTCTAAAAAGGTATATTTTAATATTCTTACTATACTTGTACTAATAACTAAGTAGGAAATTTTGAGACTGGTTACCGTAGAGCTGTTTTTGATTGTAGTGGTCGACTGTGCAATGCAGAGTGTAATGAAATTGTTGTGAAATTTTTTTTGTCGTTTATCCTTGATTTGCAAATACAATTTTTTTGTAACAAGCAGATTTACATAATATTTTTTAATTTACAATCTTGTGCATCATGAAGTGGGAGTAAACACCCATCGGCATTTCTCCAACAAAGGGAAGTTATATTCCTCTAGAAAATTTCTAGGCCATTGTCTCTTAAGTCTCCGATGAGTGTTTCCGGGGAGGGCATTACAAGACAATTCTCCCACAATTGGATAATGATGATAGGATAAACGGGATTGAAATTTTTGATAACGGCAAATGCACAGGTCCTGAACAAAAGGAACATTTAGATCACGATGTATTATGTTGTTACGAACATAAAAGGGGGCATCAACAATTTTACAGATGATCTTGGATTGTAAGGCCTGGCTGCGATAGGAATTGGCACGTCTCGTTGAACCCCAAAGTTCAATTCCATATGTCCAAATAGGTTTTATAATTGTAATGTAGATTAGAAGTTGACTTTTGATTGTTAGTTTCGAGCGTTTGTCCAGTAGTCTAAGAAGTTGTAGGTAACGTCTGTTAGCTTCAACTCTTTTTAGTCTAGTATGTGGGTTCCATGTTAGTCTCTTGTCCAAGTAAAGTCCCAAATAATGCACTTGCCAGAGGAGTCCAGGATGCCACACACGATCAAAAGCTTGGGAGGTATCTAAAAATACTTTCAAGAGAGGATGCAATATGATCAAGAATGCGATGTTCAGATCGGAAGCCAAATTGGTGATCCGGAATAATTTTTCATTAACTAGGACTGAGTCGTTTTAATAGGAGTTTTTCAAATATCTTACCAAGAATTGGTAAGAAGCTGATAGGTCTATAGGAGGAAGGATAATTAATGGTTTTTTTTTGGAATTCAACAAAATTTAGTGTAACTACTAATCGGAATGCAGATAATTCTTCATTAAACATTGCATTTGTTGCTGACTTTTCATGCATTACAACCTCAACGAAGTTTCACTGAATAACATAATCAATTCCTGGTAATATAGAAATGGACTCATTATGAAAGCGTGCATTTCTATTAAAAGGTAATCAATTATGTATACTGCATCAGTTCTTCGATTCTACATAGTACCGATCATAGAATCAATTAATTTTTACTGGGAAGTTGTAAAATTGTTACTATTATAAAAATAATATTCGCTCAATTTTTTTCCCATTTTGAAAAGTACAACTTTTATAAGAAAATCAAATGAGAAAATAAGAAATAAGTTTCTATATTGTAATGATTTCCAAATTAAACCCGAGATGAAGTCCTTCACAAATTGATTAATTGCCATTTCTAGTATTGGCAATTATCCTTATCCAAATTTGGACTAGGTAAAAATTCTGCTAATGATATGAAATTAGCGATGGAAATACGTGTAATATCGATAGCTAAGCGGGAAACGCTTAGTGTTGTTGGGATGAAATTTAACAAAAATTTAAATAATTTTCTAGTAAAAATCAATATTATTGAAAACCTATCAATAAATATGCAAATAAAAAAGCAGACGATGATGTCCTTAATAGTTATTACCAAATAGTCAAACTATTTTTGGACTTATAGAAAATAAAATTAAATAAAATAATAAAGCGTGTACACCCCGTCCTTTCCCAATAGAATGACAGTGAAAAATATATGGTGAATAAAAATTCCCTACAAACAATAACAATTGTGAGACGTAAAGCAAATTTAATTTGTTATCCTCGTTTTTTATTACTACAGTTAAAATTCCAGATAATTAACTGCTATAAATATTACCACCTGACTAATTATTCAAAGATAATAATGTGTAATAGCACGTAAGGAGAAAAAAAATATTTAACAAGTTTTATCTTTTATTTCCGAGGAGCTTCGAATCGCACGAATTTCAAGATTTACGAGTGTTTACTTGGTATGTCCGAAGCGACTACAAACAAAAGACACCTATTAGATAGATGGCTACGTGTGGAGTAGATTTTCTTTTTTTTTATGCGTATTGGTGAACTGGTGTCTCTAGATGAAGGATACACGTTTTTATGAATAATTTAAAAACTCTCCATTCACAGATTGGTTCTTATCCCCATTGCTTGCTGTTCCTTATTCTTTCACCAACCACTCATTCATTGATCATTACGTATCCTTAATTCATTACCTTGTGAATTGTGGATGGCAGATTTGTGTCCAGCTTTGTTTCCAGGTACTACAGCCTGAAGGGATTTCTTACTGTTCCAGTTTTGTGTTTCTTATCATTTATCCGAAATTTGACTTTGTTGCTAATCGCGTACACCAATCAAACCAGCACCTTCCCCCCTCCCTTCCCCAATATTCATTATTATTTTCTATTTGTATACTAATTATTACAATTTCAGAGAAAGTGAGTGAATGTGTAAGGGAGTTTGCGGGTAGTGGTCGAAGGTAGTAGCCATTGTGCATACGAGCCATTACGGGTGACATACTCAAAGTTCGATCGTTTTTGACTGTCAAACGACAGCACCGCATTTGTTTGTTTTATGTTAATGATATACACATATGTATGTTTGCAAGTATGTATGTATATGCATATCCCTATATAGTTCTAGATACTTTTCAATAAATTTCAACAAGAATCATTTTACGAGTATTGTGGAACAATAATAATTCTTACAGAACGGTATAATAGAAACAATAACAAAAGCTGAGAGGTATTTTATAAGATAGTCGGTACGACGAATATTAAAGCCTAATATATGTATATATCCCAATATATATTAGATACTTTGGTTATCTATGGATTCCTCTATCTATGAAATGTTAATATTGATGCTTGCAAGGACAAACGAATATGAGTGTATGTTTGGGTTAGAGCTTAATTTTGCAACACATGGAAAACGGTACGGAATCACGCTGATATTATTGCTTCTCCATATCCTCTAGTTAAGAGTAAAAGTTTGCTGTATAATGTTTAGCTAGGAAAATATGTATAAACAGACACCTTACCTTACCTTACCTATTAAGAATATAATTCGCTTTTATTTAATTTCGACTCTTAAGTGTTAGGAAAATGAAACATATAAATCTAAAGTGGAGATATAGGCAGATAGCTAATCCAAATATATTGTTTTGTTACTATAAAAGATGTCTATTCAAGCTTATATTTTTCTCTTTATACTTTCTCATGCATATACTTGAATAAATACTTAAATAGGTGTGCTCATATAACATTAATATATCTATTGTATATCTACATACTTACATAGATGCATGGGGATACAAATGATTATTGTAAATATTTTGTAAATTTAAATATACACTTATTATTGGAATACGAGTGTGTACTTAACTAGAGAAAATGAACCAAATACATATGTATTATTGTGAATTGGTACAGTGAACAGATGTGCGTTTGTGTCTATTAAAATTATAGGTACATCGGCGTATAGCTTATAGACTAACAATCATGTACGATAAACATATGTGAGCCTGTCGTAAACTTTAGGCAGGTAGGCATTCATTACAGTTACTGTGTACATAGTTGAGTGAAATTTTACGAAAAGTGCGTTATAATTCGCAGTGGATACTACCAGCATTTGTATAGAAATATATTATAAAATACCATATATCGAATATATTAGTATGGTTGGTTTGTCCATGTGAATTTATTCGCATTTACAAAAATATCCTTTGCTGCATATACATATGTACATACAAATGTGCATACTATTATAATTATTTATAATTGTCTATTTATTTTAAAAATAAAAGTAATAAAACTTTTTAAGTAGATACATATGTTTAGTTAGAAATTTTTGAAGATTTGTATTAATATATAATTGTTGTTGTTGTTTTTTTTTTTTCATATGCAATTAGAACGGGAAATTTATAAATGTAAGTATACCACCATAAGTTTGAATCCATAAAATCATAAATATATATATACACATATATGGATATATGCATTTGTGGCATGGATAGATGCTACTATAAGTGCTCGTATGAATATACTTCCATATAAAGTATATATGTTTGTTACGTGTCAGCAGTTGTAAAAGTGTTTTATACTAACTGGTAAAATAATATTCGAATAATTTTAAGAATAAATAAGAGTTGGATTAAGTTTTTAATCATACATAAGAATATGTGTATGCACATTTATGTTGGTATTTACGATTTAATGAATTAATTACAAAAATTAATTAATTCAATTAAGCCATCATAGAAGAAGGTGTGTCTATTTGAATTTGTTATTATTTTTAACTTCTTCTTCAGTCGGTTGTTATTTTGTTAATTCATCAGTCAGACTTCTTGTTTACAATATTTGGTCTTCTTTTCTTAAACAAATCTTGTTAGAAGTTTCCTCCTTTTTCCATTTCTATCTGTACGGTTTGCTAGTAGTATCTTTATTTACATACTCGTATAAAGACATAAATCATATCCACTAGTAAGTAGAGTACAACCGTAGATATGTACATTCGTATGTATATATATGAGAAAGGTAATGGTAATAATATCACCAGTTCTCTAGTTTTTCTTCACCTTTCCCCCTTTTCTTTGAACAT